>VZTN01016815.1:40549-178185 GCA_013400515.1 Erpornis zantholeuca
CCCGAAACCTTCAGCTTTTCCAGGGGTTTCCCACCTTCCTAGGAAATAGCACTTGAAAGCATCGCAGCCGTGCCCACGCCCCCCAGGCTGGTGTGCACTGCCGGAGTCCCCTCCCTGGCTTTGTTCTGTCATTTACTCCTGCTTGTCACTGGCAGGGAGCTCATCTCTCGCATCACAGTTAACAACCTTGTTTAGAAAGTTTCTATGAGAATTTTTGATGTTGGTCTTCTCGGAGGGAAAACAGGATTCTCAGAATTCTCTCTTCTTCCAGCATCCCAAAGTATGCTATATTTGTCTATCCTTTTTTTTTTAAACAACTGGGGCTTTGTAAAGGAAAAACCAACCAAAAAAAAAAAAACAAACAAACAAAAAACCCCAAACAAAAATAAACAAAAAAACTTCAAACAAAACCAAACTGCAAGGCTATATCGAATGAACTATTACTTTTCTCAATTTTGAATACTTTAAATGTGGGCTGTCCCACTCTGAATTTTCAATTAATTATATTTGCTTTCTTCTGAGGATGTATAACATGCTGTTCCCACCTTTTGCTAAAGAGTTAAGGAATTCTTCTATTCTCCCATCCCCAGTGGATTTGGCTGGAATGTGGATGGTCACAGGGGGCTGCAGCCCTCAGGGTAGGGGAACCCAGCAACTTTTGGCATCTCTGGAGCAGTGGGGAATCCTTTGGAGGAAGAAATCTTTATCCATGCTGGAAACAGCTTTGAGCAGCACTGGAGAATCCAGAAGTGTCCAAGGCCGGGTTGGACAGGGCTTGGAGCAACCTGGTTGAGTGGTGGGTGTCCATGGCAGGGGTGGGACTGGATGGGCTTTAAGGTCCCTTCCCACCCAAATCATTCCATGATCTAAGCCAGCCCTGCTGAACTCACCAAGTGGGTCAGTGTCCTCATGGGCATCTCCCTGTCCCCACGGGCATCCCTGGTTGCCACCTGGTGCTGGTGTCCCCAGGCTCAGCCTGCCCAGCTCTGTTCCATGTTTTCCCACTGTGAAGCCACCCCGGCACAGCTCCCCCACGGTGCTGCCCTTGTGTGACCACCTGGGAGAATTCCCAGCCCTTTTCCTGCCCAAACTCCATTTTTATGGCTGCTTTTGGAGTTTCCAAAGCCACGGTGCTGTGGATGTGGCAGTTTCTCTTTGACTTCACTCTCCATGAAGAGTGAAGGTGTGAGAAGGAGATGCACCTCTTCCCTCTGCCCTTCCCAAGAGATTCCCACCTTTCCTCCCCCACCCATGCCCAGGAAGCCCGTGCAGCTCCAAAGAGCTGCTTGGCAGCATATTGGGAACAATCACATCACAGGATCATGGGATAATTCAGGCTGGAGGGGACCTCAGGAGATCTCCAGTGCAACTCCTGCTCGATCCAGGCCAGGCCAGGCTGCTCAGGGCTTTGTGCCACTTGATTTTGAAGACTTTCAAGGATGGAGGTCCAAGAGCCTCCGGCACTGGACAATTCCTTGCATTGCCTGCAATCTCCTGTGCTGGGAGCTGCCTCTGGCATTGGTTTTATTTGTGGTGCACATTCTGCTGTTACTCCATTCTGCCATTCCTTCTGCTTTTTTGATGCCTTTTTTGGCCATTCCTTCTGCTTTTTGCTACTCAGTTATTCCTTTTTCTTTTTTTTTTTCTTTCTTGTTTTTTTTTTTAATGTTCCCTTTTCTTTTATGCCTTTCACTCTCAAGAACAGGAAGATTTCTAGTTGCAAAGCAGGCTGAGGTTGCTGTGGGATCAAGGAGGCTGCTGCTGCTCCAAATGTGCTGGGATTGCAGCCAGAGTTTTGGTGGGACGGGTTTCCACTGAATTCAGGAGGAGCTCAGACTGCAGCTCTGACACAATGTGGCAAAGATGACACATAGAATTTGTGGGGGCAGGACTGATGTGAGGAGACCCAGAGGAGAGCAAGGGAAGGGGAGAACTCCTAAAAGAAGTCCTGGATGAATTCCTGGAGGAATGAAGGTGAAGAAGACTCCAAGAAAGTGATCCCCTCAGGTCTGATAAGAGAAATTTGATGCTTAGGCTGTAACTCCTGTGATTCCCTTTCCACAGGACAATGGAATAAGGAATAAAGGCACAAATAAGGCTTTGGAAATATGTCTGGGACCATCAAATCTGGAAAAAGCCTGACCATGCTTTAGGGTTGTCACTTAGCACTGACTGACCCTCCATTGCCTTCTCCCCCTGGACCTCGAATTCCTGCAGCTCCAGCCAGGCACCAGATTCCAAGAAGTTGAATCCTTCCTCAAGTACCCTAAATGCCATTGATCCAGCCACTGCTTATCTCTTTACTGCAGGACTTCCAGACAACTTCCTAAATGCTTAAGTACCTTCCAGAGAGAATGAAAAATCCACCCAGCATTGGCAACTTCTTCCACTCTGGCTGTTTAAGAAAGGGGGAGCAGAAAGGTGGGGTTTTGTGAGGAAACAAACATTTTGTTAACAATGTTGCATTCTCTTTCCTCTCCCCTGTTTTCCTAAAGTCCTTTCTCTTGGAATCTTGTGGGATAAGGATGGTGCCCCAGCTTCAGGCCCACCCCAAGATATTTATGTGACACTGCCTGGGAACTCCCAGTGGCAATGTCAGCTGCAGGATTTCTCCAGAAAAAAGCAGGACTGTGGTGATGCCTAAAATCGGGCATGGAGACCTGGGAATGCTCTGCCTGCCCTGGTTAGCTGGACTCAGCCAGCCCCACCTGGAATGTGCATGGCCTTCAGTCATCATCCCAGGAATGTCCCTCCTGGAAGTGAAGTAAAGCACAGGATGAAAGCAGAAGGGGGGAAAAAAAGAGAAGGAAGGAGGATGGAAAGCTTTTGGTGGGGGTTAGTGAGGAGAGTGCACAGGAACAATGCCCCTGGATCTGGCAGGGATGTGCTTCCACTGCAAAGGGATGGGAAAGCGAAGGGAAAGGGGAGGTTTGGAGGAGTCCCCCCTGTGTGAGTGGAGATGAAGAGCCTTTCAATGCAGTAAGTTCCGTGCCCCGAAGGCCGGCAGCCCGCAGTCATTCTTCACAGGTGGGTGGTGCTCCGGGACGTGCTGGATCAGGGCTGTCCCCCCGGGCGGGGGCGAGCCCGGGGTCAGCCGGGTGACACAAAACCACACGGAGAGGAGGAACGGCGCTGTCAGCAGCTGCTGTGGGATGGCCTCGGCTCCCTCCTCCTTTGCTTCCCCTTATTCGGGGAAGTAATTTCTTCTGCTAGCCAAGGATGTGGAATCCCTTTGCTGCATCAGCTTCTGCACGGCTCCCATCCTCCAGTGCGAGCTGCTTCTCAAGGGATCCTCCTTTACTGTCACCTGAACTTGGGTGTGTTTGTTCCCTGGACTCAGCACAGGGAATTCACAGAACCACAGAGTACTCTGAGCTGGAAGGGACCCACAAGGATCATCAAGTCCAACTTTTAAGGGAATGGTTTATCCAGGGATCAAACCCACAGCTTGGTGTTATCAGCACCTGGCTCCAATGGGGGAAATCTGAGTTGATGTCACACTTCCAACACTGCCCTCGTCTCCCCTTGGTTTTTAGAGATTGGTATTACTGAGTGACCCACCCTGGCAGCTGTGAGAAGCTGCTCCATCCCAAGCCACGTGGCAAATAAAGCTCCCTATTCCCTGGTTTTTGTGGGAGAACAGAGCTGGGGCACTTCCTGTGAAGGGAACTTCAGTCCTAGCCATTAACCTCTCAAGTCTTACTGCAAACACAACTTTCTGAGCAGGAAAGAGGACTGAGTGAGGGTGGGGAGATGGTTGGACACCCTCAGCATGGTCTCCAGTCAGCATTTTTTGGGATAAAGTACTTGCTCTACTGAGACAAATAAAATAAATTTCTCCCAGGACCACATTCAGCCATCCCATCCTTGTTACCCCAAACATTTGGAGAATGATGCTGTTCTCTGACAGGCACTGATCTCTCCCCAGAAAAAGAGGTGGGAATGGGGATGGATGAAAAATCTGGGAAGGACCAAAGGTATCAATCAGGGACAACTGATTGTTTCTGTTTCACTGACAGAGTTTCCTCTCAAAATGCAAATCCAACAGGGAGAGTTCGCATTTTCTGGGAAGTGGAGCTGATGGGATGTGGGGATGGGGACAGGGCTGCCTCCACTGCCACAGCTCCTGGTGCTGCCGTTCTACTCCGCCCTAAACTGATCCCCACTGGGTTTGGAGGGAACTTTGGAACAGAGGACAGACATTTCAGATTTTCTGCCAAAGAAAACTTCTGGAAATAGGACTGCTAGGGACCCTCAAACCTGCTCCACCCCTGTCACCTTGTGCAAATTGAGAGGATGTTGCAATGAAAGGATAATTCGTATCCAGACAAGGACCCTGAGCCATCCTTCTGCTGTGGTTTGGTTGGTGAAGGACCCAGCACAGCACCGGAACTGGCCACGTGCAACCAGCTGGTCACACTCTACGTGTGCATTTATGAAAGAGAAGGCTTGAATTTGTGCCTTTCCAGAGTCATTATGGGATGGGCTCCACCAGGCATTGAACACCTCCAAATCCAGCAGTGCTGGGTGCCAGGAAAAGCATCCCAAATCCCTGATCAACCACCTCAGGAAAAAGTTAAAACCATCACAAAAGCCTTTGAACTGCTGACTTGAAAAGCTGCACTTCCTCGGTTGGGTTTTTTTCATGGTTCCAATGTGTCAACCTGTGAGAACAAAGAGCCAACTCTGGCAGGAGATGCTGCTCTGATAGAGCCAATTGCTGCTTCCCCTTCCTGTTTTGTATGTGGAACACGAGGGCTGTAGCAGATGGGGCAGATAGGGCTGGGCTTGAGTTCTGCCTCCTCTCTCTCCCATGGCAGAGAAACCTCTCTGTGCACGGAACGTGCAGCATCCCTATCAGATGGAACGCTCTCAGGGAAAAACAGCCTGAAAACATTTTCCCATTCCTGATGGTTCATTTATGAGGAGCAGGGAAATGCTATGAATGCTTCTGGTTTTGTAGAACTGATGGAAAATCTTTATTATATCCAAATCTCTCCACATTATTCTTTCATCCTAGTTTTTCCAGAAGAGGACAGACCTAAATGCGCATTATCGACCCTCAGGCTGGAACTGGGTGTGAGGGTCCTTGCAAGCCACCAGTGACTTCAACCCTCCCAGCCTGGGCTACTGGGAGCCTTTCTCACCAACAAAAGCAACATTTTAACTCTCTGATGTTCATCTTTTGACAGCAGAGTTTTCTCATCACAAAAAACACCAGAATTCTTTGTCACTGGAAGATGAGAAAACAAACTTCACCCTGGAAAACTCAACAGTACAAAAGCAAATATTCCTCGTGGAGAAATTTTGCTTTAACCTTCTTTTGTAAACTGAAAAGCAAGAAACAGCCTGTGCCAAATGGCATTCTCTTTCGGGAATGGCACTGGAATAAACAGCATGAAAGAAAAGACCCTGAAGATCATTATGTTATTTTCAGGGCTTGTAGCACTTGGTAATTTGTTCAAATCTAAACAAAGAGGCAAATTCATGTGAACTCACAGATCATAGGATAACCAAAGTTGGAAAAGAGCTCAAAGGTCCCCAAGTCACCAATGACAGTTGGAGCCTGTATTTATTTAGTGCGTCTTGTGAGATAAAATTCCTGCTTGGGATTTGAGAATAGCCAGAGAATTATCTGGGGCACAGCACATATCCAGTATTTTCCACAGAGTCCCAGAAATCGTGTTCATCATCTCATGCTGGAATAAAACTGCAGCCCCTGCCAGAGGCTTTTCTCAAGAAAAATCCATCAGGATGCCTTTCACTAGAACATTCTGCCTTTCACTAGAACAGCTCCATGTTAGATGTGGAGATACATCCACGTGGAAATCAGATTTTCCTTAAAAGCTATTAAGAAGAAATGTCAGGTCAGTTAAACCTCCATAATTAATCTTTGATGATCAAACATATTTTGCCACGGGATGAACCTTTTAATCCCCCTTTTAGTCCCCTTTTATCTTATTTGCACCTTGGCTCTCTGTTCCCATCCACAGTTTTACCCTGGGAAGACATGGGGAACGCAAGGAGAAGACAAACTTCCCAGGAGAAACCTCATTTTTCAACTGCCACACATTAACCACCAGGAGACCTGTAATCATGGAATGATTTAGGTTGGAAAAGACCCTGAAGATCATTTATCCAATTGTGATCCAGCACTGCCAAGCCAAGACCGTGTGCCCAAGTGCCATTTTATTTCTTTTTAGGATAATATTCCTGGGTTTCTGGGCTGTATTTGGGTGGTAACATGATCTGTACCAGGGGGATGATTCTGTTCCTGACTGACAGGGGAAGCCCCATGTCCAAGCTGAGATCACTTGGAGCAGCCTTGGAGCTCAGTTCTGGGCTTCTACTTCCCAAAGGAGTACAGCAGGTATCAAATGGACTCTGCATGAATGGGGAGAGAGATAAGATCTTGGAAGGATATAATCAAAAACCAGCCAAAGTAACATGGGAAAAGTCTAATCAAGTTCTTGGAGAAAGGAGAAGGCAGGATGGAACCCGGGGTTGGACACACCCAGGTTACTCAGCCAAGGGAAATGTCAGGGCAGCCAAGGCCAACCCAAAAATTCAACTTTGGAGCAGAATAAACTGGAGCACACAGCAGCAGCAACATTCTGGTTCCCCTACCAGCTCTTCAAGGGCAGGGCTTGCACTTGCAGCACAGGAGTTGGAGACAAGAACTGAGCCCTCCAGAATGACAGATCTGGAGCATCAGATATGCAAAGTGTTTGGTTAAAAACACCACAGGAAGGAGTATCAGAAACTTCCTGTTCTTTTAGCATTCAAGTTCTCATCTTGATGGTTTGGGTTTTTTTGTTTTCTTGTTGACTTGAAAGGAAAAATGCAAAGAGAAAGCCCCTGATGAGTGATGATTTAACCCGGCCCTTTGTGCAGAGCTGAGGGCAGATAGGGACACCCCACGCACCAGGAATTTGCAAAAAGATGTTTCTACAGCACCAGTGCCCACCTCCAGCCCTCCTGCAGCTCTGCTTCTACAGCAGATTGTGGCAGATATCACCAGAAATCTTTATGAAATCGAAGTTTTGGTTTTAATTGTTACAACCTCTCATTTCCTGATTGTCACCAGTGGATCTGCCTGAAAATAATTCACTTTTTCCATCAGAGTGAGGAGCTGTGTGGTCTATATCACCCTACACCACCACACTGAGCTGCTTTTGCTCCCACCTGCTGCTCCAAAACTTCTGTCCCATCCTTTCTGCTGGGATTTCATGACCTGTGCTCTCAGGCCAGGCCAGCTATCAGCTCCTGATCAACCCAAAAACGCTTCCTCTGGGCTCTGAATCATTCCTCAGTTATATAACTGCCTGCTCTCATCTCCTGTGCCAACAATGGCTTTTGGGGTATTTTTAATGCTCACTGGAGAAGGCTTTTACTGTCTTTCTGCCATGATTCCACTGCAATGCCAGGAGTAAGCTTTAGACTGGAATATTCACCTGGTTTGGGAAAGGACAGGGGAGCAGCCAAGGCAGCCAGCGGAAAAAACCTTTTTTCCTAAAAAGAAAATATAATATTATATTGCACAAAAGATCATCTCCCTTGTGATCGGTGATGCCTCAAATGATGCTCCAGGAGGTGGTGGAGGCTGGGGACAATCCCAGCCCAGGCTGATGTCCATGGCCAGTCCCTGCTGGGGACAGTCAGGACTGGGATCAACATTCCAGAAAGTGATACACGAGTGTTGATCTCCAGTTCAATCCAGCAACAATTAAATGCATAACTTAGCATTAATAACTCAAATATTTATATATAAGTGTGAAGGACGACGCTTCAAAATGTAGAATTTTTAAGGTTTATTAACAAAATGAAACCAATTGGGATGCCCACAATACAAAGACACAGCAGTGAGTGCATGGCTGGCCTGGCCACAGGCACCTCCCAGGGCTCATGCAGCTGCTTTTATACCCTCTGAGTGCCAATGGAGAGGCGAGGATACACTTATCCAATAGTGGGTTCTGGGGTACCTCCTCTGTAGCAGAATATCTTAGGGAACTTGGACATGATTGTGTAATAGAATGAGTTTTGAGCTATCCAGGTAGGCCTCGGATTCAGGCCTGTGTTGAAGTTATAAAGCCTGTGGCGCAGCAAGAAATTCTAATTAAGGTGTGTTTAGATTTTAGATAGAATAGTTTTGTTGCAATTATGGTAGCTGCCTTAAAACTGAAATTGTTTGCATTTTTTGTTTACTCTGTACACCAATTAGAAAGCACCTGTAATTGTAAACTGTCTGAGCTCTACATAACCAGCCATTTCGAGATAAGAAGGAGAGAACGTATGACTAACCACATTGGTCCTATCATCCATTGCTCTGTTCCAGCTCCCGTTATTAGAAGACCCTGGTTTTACTGCTCCACCCCTATACCCCAGTGTCACTCAGGAGACACGGATACACTTATCCAACCGTGGGTGCTGAATCCCTGCTCCACCCCAATATCTGAGTGTCACTCAGGAGACAAGGATACACTTATCCAACCGTGGGTGCTGAATCCTTGCTCTGCCCCTATACCCCAGTGTCACTCAGGAGACACGGATACACTTATCCAACCGTGGGTTATGGGGTCCCTGCTCCGCCCCTATACCCCAGTGTCACTCAGGAGGCAAGGATACACTTATCCAACCATGGGTGCTGAATTCCTGCTCCACCCCTGAATCTGCCCATTTGGGGTGGCCCGGCCAGGCCTCACCCATTTGGAGCGTGCTCATTCCCAAGATCCAGAAGGGCCTCAGTTTGATTGGTGTCTGTATTGACACTCCACATGGAACTTTCTAGGAAGTCCCTTTCACCCTTCATCGGCCATTTTGTCCGTAATCCCTTGTACTAGGAATTATAATAACTGAACATTCTTAACTAATTAATGATAACAAGAACCTCTGTTCACTGTAGCCAGGATATTTTAGCAATAAAAGGGAGGGTACAAAGAAGGGGAACACTGCAACAATAACCACAACATTGTAACATACCATCTAATTTTAACTCTAACTCATGAAATGTAACAGGAGCAATTAACCACTCAACTCATTAAGCCATCAGACTTAATCTTTTAACCTTATTAATCATAAATTAATATACAAAAGCCAATTTCACCTTTGGCTGTTTATAACAAGAAATGTAATGACTTAAAGATTTATGACCATGTTGAGGCTGAGTTTGGGCAATTTTAAGGCCAAAGGGAATGTGGCTGTTCCCATCCATATGGATATCCCAGAAGAAACAAAAATACTGCCAGCAAAGAAAAACTCTGACAGGAGGCATGACAGATAACTCTGATCAGTGGAGCTTTTGCAAAACTGGGACATGATTCTGTTGGAATGAATGACTTTTTAGCCCTTTCCAATGGATTTCCAAGTGCTGAGAAGCAGGGAGCTGAAGGATTCCTGTAATTACCACCTGGTAGAGCCTGGAGTTCATCACCCACCGCCGAAAAACCCCTGAAACCCCTCTTTGTGCTGCTTCTGAGCCATCATTTTGTGCATTCGAGAGGTGCAGTTCACTCCAGTCAGTGCCACTGGTGGATTCAGGTCTTTTCCCAACTTTCTTTGAGCTCCCTGAAATAATTTTTATGAGCTTTTGTTTCCATTTGGCCACACTCTGAGGACCCCCAGATATAAATCACCCCAGCACAGCTCTGTCTCTTTAGTCTGCGTCTGTCTGTGTGTCCAAACCCCTCTGGCTTTGTAAGGTCAGGCTCAGAAGTGACCTTGGACTGACCCCAACCCCAGCCCCTTCTTGGGAGAGTTCAGATTTCTGTGCAAACTCTGCAGTCTCGGAGATTTCTGGTTGCCTCCTGCTCCCTGCAGACCCTTCATCACCAATATTGTTATTTTTTGGCCATCTGAGGCCCTCTGAGTCACATCAGCCCCTGTTGAGCTTCCAGGCTGACAACTGATTCCTGCCTTATCTTATAATGAATCCATCCACATTCAAGTCTCTCCATTGCTTCAAAAATCAAATTTCAGCCTCTCATCCCTGCCTTCAAATATTCAAACAGAATTATAAAAGCATCAGGCAGATGTTTTCCCAGCTCCCAACCTTTCCCTGCAGGAACCACAAGCCATTAGTTCAGCTGAAGGCTTGGCTTGCCTCGTTATTTATTTAGTTGTGCTTTATTCCCGTTATTCTTTCTCTGCTGTGTTTTCCTTCTGATTTTTCCCACAATGCTTTTTCCTGAGGCGCAGTAGGACTCCATGGAACGGGAGCATCAGTATTTAGCTTTTATTTTTGTTTTCCAGACAGGTTTGGGAAGGAGTAGCCAGTCCAGCAAATCCATAGGGCTCTGTCAGCACGAGCGCCTGACTCATCCCTGCCATGGATCTGCTCCTGGATCTTCTGGCTCCCCACAGCCACTGCCAGGAGCAACAGGTGGCTCACAGGTCCTATTTTCCATGTTCCACTGCTTTCTTCCAAAGATAGGGAAGAACAAATACCAAAAAAACTATGGAGAGCTGGGAACCCTTCAGCCTTCCCTGTGCAGGTTGTGGTGGTGACCACTGGCACTGTCCTGGGTTTGTGGGGACACTGGTGACACCACCTGCAGCTTCAGCTGGCAGGGAAAGGCAGTTTCTTCTGAAATACCCTCATGAGGCATTGAAAAACCCCACCAAACTTGTGGCAATGCCCCACTGAACAGATATGCTTCTCCCCCTGCCCTCAGATCTTTTATCAGCTTCAGCAGAGTGTGTGACCTGCCAAGTGATAAGGTCCGGAAATCCTGACACCAACTTGCTCTGAAGATCAGAGTTTCTTTGAGCAGAAACCAACATTTTCCTCTGTTTCCTCCCATTCCCCTGGACCACAGGAGCTAGAGATGTCCTAACTCTTTTTCACTCCCACCAATGCCCTGTCTGGTCTACCTTGGCTCAAGCAATTTGTCCAAAACTCTGTCTTTGCCATAAAAACCCCAAACCCTCACTGGCCTTTGCCATAAGAAACCCAAACCCTAACTGGCCTTTGCAGGAAATGGAGGATTTTCATGAGGCTGTGTTTCCAAAAGGATTTTCCCAGGCTGGCAGCTCGGATCTCCCGAATTTTGGCATCAGCACACTTGGGTCACTCTCTTAATTATCTGATTTTCTCTGAAAGTTATTTTTATCCATCTGTGTGGTCCCACTAGGAAACATTTTCATAATACCTGTCATCTGTCCAAAGCAAACACATCCACTAATACGGGAATTGCATGGAATAGCACAGAATTTGTTTCCTCTTTTATTCTTTCAGGCAACAATAACATCTGAAATAGCTCCTAAGTTATTTGTTAAAGAAATAATAAATTTTTCTTTCTGACAGCTTTCCTCCTGCTGGCTGAAGGTAGCCAGTGTTCACAGGGGAGAGATTTCTGGGACACACTGGAGGCAGGGCCAGTAGTTAATTCCTCATGCACTCATTTCAGATCCCTGCAGAGGAAGGGCTGCTTTGTGGGATGATCTGGATGGAGATGGACCATGGCAATGGAGCTGTCCCTGCTGGTTTGGGATTCCCAGCTGGGCTCTGAGGGAGCTCTCAGAGATCCTTGCTCAGCACAGGCTTCACCTACTCCAATCCTGCCACGCTCCAGCCATTCCTTCACTGTCCTTTTCCAATCCCAAAAGCTCCTTTGGGCTTTTCCAATGACTTTGCATTTACCCCCCACCATTGCAGAGAGTGTTTGCTCTGCTCTCACTTTACAGCACGGTGTAAAGATTGGAGGAGCCCTGCTCCAGGTAAATCTGCACTGGATGAGCCATGGGATGACATCACTTCTGCTTTGTGCCCCTCTGGGCTGCTACCTCCTGGTGGGAGTGGCCCTGGCACCCGTCCTGGATTAATCCCAGCCCCACATGGCCTCTGGCTCCCTCCTGGTGGGATGGGGGAGAGTGTTGGAATGGTGAAAGTGACAAAATTTGTGGTTGAGGAAAAGCCTGTACGGAAATAATTTCCTGCTGTGGGTCCATGATGGGGATGGAGATGGTCCAGCCAGGATGGGGTGAGTGTGTGTTGATGTGAGGGTGGGGAAGGAGGGCGATTTCAGCAGAAAACTGAGGAAATCTGTGGCTTCCGGGGAAATTCCTGCCAGCCTCATCCCTGGAGATGAGCTGAGCAGAGGAATGTTGTGACTCAAAGGAAAGCACAGATTTAACTGGAAGCAGACAGATCCAACCGGGAGCATTCAGACACGAGTGAGAGACTGAGAGGAAACCATGACAGGAGCAGAAAGAAACCCCACAAAGTTCTGTCTGTGGCACAGCACAGGGAGAAATCCAGGAGGTCCCTCCCAGCAAGGAGGGGTTGGAGCAGGCAGGGCCAGAGCTCTGCAGGATGAGAGCCCCGAGGAGTTGAGCAGGGCACTCCCTGCACTACTCTTTAGATGTCAGCTGAGAACTCCCGAACTTGTTCAAGATATTCCCAAAATTTTAGCTAAGGGCAGCAGTGGGGAATTTCCACCTCAGCTTCTGGATGAAGGGCGTATCCCAAAGTGCTGTTCCATGATTGTTTCCACACTGGAAATGTGAATTAGTGAAGGAGGAAGTCAGAACACACTGAGATTTGCATTAAACTTCTTGCACCAAGTTCTTTCCCCCAGTTTTATGAATCACCACCACTTCTTTATGCATTTTTTCTGTAATCTTGATCCATTCTACACCTTAACAAGGATTGTGCCATCAAAAGGATTTGCCATCAACCTTGCCCCTGTCTCCCTCTAAGGAATTCTTTCCTGCTAGCTCTGCAAAAGGGGCTGATGAATTCCTGTTTTGTGGCTGAAATTACTGTCCACAAGGAATAAACATTCCATTAGTAATGCTTTATCCCTCATTTGCTCTCGTTAAAAGGTAATTTCCTTTTCTACCCTGAAAATTGAGAATAATGGCAATAAAACAAGCAAGATGATAATTTCCTTTGCTGATGAGCTCCTTGAAAAGATGAAAAGGGGGAAACTCATGTTCTTAGGATTAGGGCAGGGTACACCCAGGTCACACATCCACACCTGAGCCAGCAGGGACAGGGCTGACCCTTGCCAATTCCGGCTTCTCTAGAATGCAGGATCTGCTGTTTTCCCGTCAGGAAGGGCATGGAGAAGGTCAGCTCAGCACCTCTGGGCAGCCTCCTGCTGCTTGGCTGCCAGTGGAGCTCTGGCTGTGGCTCAGTGGCAGTGGGAGCTGTGACAGGTCACTCCTGCCCTCCACACTCTGCCCTTTGTCACTCAGCCCCTCCCCAAACCTGCAAATACTTGACCGGCATCTCCTGCTCCCTTTTCCAGCCAGAAGAGACAATCATTCAGCTGGGTTTGACTTTTAAAAGGAGCTGCTTGAACTCTGAGAGGTGAGGGAGAGGAGGAATTGTGGAATTGTGGAGAACTTCAGAGAGGAATCCCAAAAGGTGCTGAAGAAATGCATGTTTTGTGAGGATTAATAAAGATGGGAAATGATGTCAAGTCAGATGTCCAGGGAGGAGACCCTTCATGAGGGGAAAACCAGGACATCTTGGGTGAAGATCTGACAAGAACTGTTCTGGTTTCTCAAAAAACCCAAGAGACAATAAAACTAAAGTAAAGCATGAGGAGAGCAGCCCAGACTGTCAGCAGCAGAGCCATCAATCAGCCCAGGGATCAGCATGGCAGCTGGCACCATCAGGAGCAGATAACTGGATAACCCCCAAGGAAAAGGAATCAGGACCTGGTTTGTAGGCCCAAACTGCAGAGTTATTTGCAAAGAAAATTGTCCTCCCTCAATTTCCTTGAAATCTTCAAGGAAAAAAGTGTTTAAAAAGTGTGTTAAAAGCGTGTTAAAAAAAAGTCCTAAAAATGCAAGATATTCAGATGATGTCATTTCCCTGGGCCCAGAGAAGCTGTGGCTGTCCCATTCCTGGAAGTGTTCAAGGCCAGGTTGGACAGGGCTTGGAGCAACCTGGGAGAGTGGAAGGTGTCCATGGCTGGGATGAGATGAGCTTTAAAATCCCTTCCAACCCAAACCAGTCTGTGATTCCATTATTCTGTGGTTCTATGAGATGTCAAGGGAAGAGTGCTGGAAACCCTCATGGATCAAAAGTGAAGTGCTTCAGGTAGAAGAAAACCAAAATTTTCTTATAGGTTGCTGAATTCTAATTAAATTCAGTTGCTGAGGGAAAAAAAAAAGGAAGAGAATTTTCTCAGCTGTAAAGGGCACTGTAATCACTGTGGGGAGCTGGGCACAGCCTTCAAACAAAGGTGTAGCACAAAATAAACAGCTTATGGAAAAATACTGGGAGCCAGCTCCCAGCAAATAGAAATTAATTGGGAAGGCTGTGTTTGTTCTGTTCGTGGAGGCACTGGTGGGGGGGCTCAAAGAGGAGCCACCAGCCATGGGGAGGTGAAGATGAACAGATTAAATGAGAGAGTTGATTAAAGATTCCAGCACCTTCCTCATGGCCAGTGAAACTGGGCACAGCCACGGCCAGATCGCCCATCTCAGCCTCCCACCTCCCACAGAAAAGAAGTTTCCTGCTGTTTTTGCAGACTGGGTGGCACAGGGGAAGCTCTCACCAAAAGGGTGGTGCCCTGGGAGATGGAGGGTTCATCTTATCTGTCCCCAAGTCATTGTGAAATTTCAGGCTGCTGAGAAAAGTGTGGAGAGTTTGCAGAATTTGTACTCTTGCAGCAGCTGGTTCTGTCGAATCATTGTGGCAGGCAAGAAAAAATAAGCAAATACAACAGAAGTTGTGAAATAGAATAGGAGTTATAAAAGATAATAGAAGTTGTGAAGTATAGCAGACGTTTTAAACCACAAAACTGCTACGGAGAGTCCCTGGGAAAACCCACTCCTTAAAATCAGATACAAAAATGAATATTTACACATTAAGTCCAGGCACAAATTATATGAATTGCCAGCCAGCCCAATCCCTATTTCCAAGAACTTCCTCCGGCTTTGGCAGATGTTCCCCCCAGTGTCTCCAGGTGGGGAGGAGAGTACCGAGCTGCCTTCCCTGCACCATCCTCAGGTGGGAACGGCAGTGCCAGAGCCCTGCAGCACCTGCAGGAATTTCAGCTGCTTTGCCCTTCCACAGCTCTCCACGGCCTCAGAAAGCGCTGAGGGGAATGGTAGGGCTGGTGTGGGTCAGGCAGTGGACCCTCTTGGCTGATCAGAAGCCGAGGCAGCCTCACTGCCTTCCATTCCCTGTTTCCCTGCCCTGCCGCCGGTACGGGATCGGCGCCCGCACGCCCGGAGCTGCGGTCGGTGTTCCTGCGGCTGGGGATGTACCCTTTCGCCGTTCCCCACAGAGATGTTCCTCTGCTCCTTACCGACGCCTCGTGAGGAAACTTCCCAAAAAAGGGAAGAGCTTGGCTCCAGCCCCACGTCCCTCCCGGAGAACAACGAGGAGCGGGAGCGCAGCGTGAGCAGCGCCCAACCCGGGTATCCCCGGCAACGCCAACACAAACACTCCCGGGATAGCCCAGTCCAGCCGTGCCAGGGACATCCTTTCTGTGCTCAGAGGGCTTTTCTCATGGGTAACCTGTGCTGGCTCACGCGGCGCCCAGACAAGCCCGGGATCGCTCCCTGTAATCTGCTCCAGCTCCAGCCTGTGTCTGAGGAAGCGTCTGGGACTCCTTTTCCACGCAGGCCATCAGTTTTTCCAGACAGCTGAAAGTTAATGGGCACCATGATTCAAGTGAGTAATCCTTGTGAAACCAGCTCTGGAGGAAGTTGCCCAGCAAAACAAATCCCGTGGCCCCAGCTCTGACGTGGAGCCGAACACGGGGTGCTCTGTATAAAAACTAGGAATCCATCCAAGGGAAAAGGCACATTTTGGCTCTGCTGAGACATCACACAGAGTGCAGGGATGCGGAAAACTATCCCTGGCTGCTTCTTCCAGCACATGTAAGTATTTTTCCTTTTCAGCTAAGGAATAACACTTCATTAGCTGGGATATTCAGTGCTAATCTGCCTTTCTAATGTGTTCTTCTCTGTATCCTTTGACATCATTCCAGGAGGAACTTTGAAAGGAATTACTTGTTTAAGAGCAGGAGGTATTTTTGAGTACCCCTCAGACTACGACAGTGTACTGATGACAAATGAGGAGTTATTATTAACTGGAATTTGGGAAGTGTGTCAGGAGAGATTTCTGTGGAGATAAAAAAATAACATGCTGAAAGTGCCAAGTGTTGGTTCAGGAAACATTCTATGAGCTTGAACTGAGATTTCATGTGACCAAAAACTGTCCAAGTGTCCCTGTCCATGTGCGGGAATCCTCCTGTGGGTGACCTCAACCACAGGTTACAAGAGCTGCTTTGAAAATTGTAAATAAATGGGTGAAGCTCAGGTTTCCTCCTTCACTGAGTGTGGGCATTCTGGAAATTTTCAGGAAACAGCTCCCCACCCCTGTTCTCATCCCAGGTGTGATCCCACCTGCCCAGGTGCAGGCAGAGAGAAGGGTTTGCTCCCTCCTCACTGAATCTCTTCATGGGCTGCTGGGATTTCCCAGCTGGAGGAAGCCATGGATGGGGATCCTGGCAGTGGGAGCTCAGGTGAGACACCCAGGAGCTCAGCCCCTGCCTGTGCTCTCTTCATGCACCTGCTCTTCACCCAATTTTACCTTTCTCTTACCTGTGCAGAGGCTGTGTCTGACCAGTGCCATGCCCAGGGCACTCTCTGGCACTGATTTGGCTATGGGAGCAGGGACTATGCCCTCACAGCGTCCTCATGGGATGGGCAGCATTCCTGGCCTCCTCCTGCCACAGCCCAGCCCACGTCCCCATGGAGGGTGTGCACTGGCAGTGCCAAAACTCTGCCAGGGGCCTCTGGAGCTCTCCATGAAGGATGCTCCAGCACCTGGGAACATCTCCCAGCTCTGCTTCATTCACAGGATGTATCCAAACGGCTCTTGGAGCAAGTGTCAGGAACTGGGATCTCTTCCCTATCAAACACGTGCAAGTGCCTGTGTGGTGACCCATGGGGCTGCTCCTGATCCCTGCCCCTCGGCCCGAGGTGTCATCTGCTTTCTCACACCGTGCCCGGATTCCTTTGGAGGCACGGGACAATCCCTATCCGGCTGGGCGGGGCACCCATGGGAGATAAACATCTCAATCCCCTGAGGCCAAGGAGGAAATCAAACCCCGCTCTGCTGCATTCTGGATTCCAGTTTTAACCCCTAAATTATAGTGTGGAAGAGTTGGAGGGAGCAGGAGGGAGCCCTGACAGCAATCCTGCCTAGAGGGGCAGCCATGGAATGAAGAGACAGACACCTCTGCTAGGTCCCACAGAATGCGGGAAGGATCTTCCAGCCACAATCTCCAGTTCCTTTCCAAAGGACACTGTGGTGGTCAGAAAAATGCTGGCACTACAGAAAATGCTGAAGTTTCAAGAAGAGAAGATGGGAGAAACATTTTGTGCTCCTCAGGGTCCCGCCCCAGGATCTCGTCCGGCTTCTCCAGCTCCTCCTTATTCCTAACACTCCTCCTTGGACTCATCACCAAGCCCTAGGGTAAGATAGGACCCAAAGTCCAGAAGCTCTGAGTTCAAATGCTCCATATGGACAAGATCTGCTGTAAATCCAGCCCTTGGATGGTGGTCATAAAACAACCAAAGATCTTTATCAAGGCATATCATTTATCGCCTCAAAAATATAATTAATGAAAATGGACACAGAAATAGGTTGCAAGAAAAAAATAATGACAGGAGATTCTTGCTGTACATTTCAAAGGAGTAAGTTGCTTGAAGGTAACAAGACAAGTCAGGATTCAGCTGTACATGTTGTGGCTTGGTTCTCCTCCACTTGGAGCTGGGGACTTGTACAAGTTCCATGTCGTGGATTCAGGGTTTGTTCCATTAGAGTGGAATCTCTATCAAAACAAAGGGTCAAACCAATCATGGAGTCATTAGGGTTGGAGAAGACCTCTAAGATCATTTGCTTTTGCCACAAAATGCAAAATAATTTTTCCACTTAATCACTGTGGGAAGCGAGGGTAGGGTGAGCTGACTCAGCTGAAATACAGGCAGAGATCTCTTCCTACTTCTTCCCCAAAGTATTCCATGAGCAAGTTGGATCAGACACTTCAAAGACACAGGAGGATAGGCATGTGTGAATCTCAGCTGAGTCAACCTGGTACTGGTCAAGTCTCTGCAAGCAATAGGAATCCCAATCTCAAAAAGGTGGCTCTGCACCTTTCATGGGAATCACTGGGATTATCATTTTCCCATCATCCCAGCAAAATTAAACCCAGGTGATTATTTAAGCAAACACCCAGGCCTGCAGGGTAAAGCACTGGAAAACTCTGTCACACCAGCTCCAAGGTGCTGACATTGGGAATTCTGGGAATTTACGTAAGGGGATAATTGCTCAATAATTGGAGAGAAATTGAATTGTTACACTCGGCTCAATTTCTGAGCCTCCTTGAAACTCCTTCAGTGAAGCTTTTCTGAGCTGTTGGCCTCACAACTGGTTGCACACCTCAGTCAAGTCCTAAATTCTGCTGAGTTCCTTCTTGCAGTTCATGAGAACCACAAACCCTGAGATCTCTGCAGAGCCCCACCTGACACATCATTCCTCAGATTCCTCAGAATGAGCCTTCCCGTGGTTTCCCATCCAGCTGTGTATGACTTAACCATGGTTTCACCTAGGCCACATTTCTTACCTTGCTCCTCCCTAAAAATGAAACAATATTGAAACTCTGAAGAAAATCCAAGCTATGTGACACTGGCTGGTTCCCACCAGGATTGATCACCCTGCTGCAGGAGGAAGCTGGGCTCAATCAATTTGCTTTATCTGTGAGAAACCCACATTGTTGTTCCTTATCTCCTCTCTCCCATTTAGATAACAATTTCCTTGTTTATTTATTACAACTGAATTTGTAGATGATTTCAGTATTTTCTAGGAACTGCATCTTATCATTTTCTGGCTCCTCCCTTTCAGGGACAGGGATAACTGACACTTACACCCTTTCAGTGCAGTATTACACAAATTATGCTGCTACCTAAAAATATCCAGGCACTTTACAAACTCCATTCCTGTTTAAGATATGAGTGTGTAAATACAAGCTCAGATCCTGAGCTGGCATCATCTCCAGTCAGTTCTTGACACTGGAATGTGCCTGTACAAGTGCAGGTCCATCATAATTTGTCTGGAATCCATCCTGCTAATTTTACATTTAGTCACTGGGGTTTTTTTATATGTATTCCAGGTATTCTTCCCTAACTGGCATTTCAATGGAGAGAGACCACATGAAAGATCTCAGAAGATACCTGGCACTGAAATATATCCAATACCTAGTGCTGTCTTCCTCCAACACTGTTAGCACCCTCCTGGGGCTGCTGGGCAGCGTGTACACCATGATCCTCCTGCAGTCTGCCAAAGTCTCCTCCAAGTCCACTGCGGTCCTCATTTCCAGCCTAGCCCAGACAGACATCCTGGTTTTCCTTAGCCTTGTTTCTGATGTGGTTTTGGGGAGTTTTGGTGATGGTGTCTCTCCCGCAGCCTCAGCCCTGGCACAGATCCTCCTCACGGCCAACACCCACGTGAGCTGTGTCCTGCTCAGTTGCGTGGCCTTTGAGGCCTATCTGATCACCTTCCTGCCCTCGGAGTCACGGCCCCTGCGGACAGTCAGGAATGCCAGGCTGATATCCAGGGTCATCTGGACACTGGTGGCCGCAGAGTGTGCCCTGTTCCTCATGGATGAGCACCTGAGGGCCAGCAGTGCCTCTGTTCCCTCCCACGGCCCTTTGGGGCTCCTGTTCCAGCTCTCCAGCGCAGCTGCAGCCCTTCTCAGGTCCCTCAGCTACATCCTGGGAATTCTGCTAAGGATTATCAATGTTTACATCTACTACAAGATATTTTTCAGCATGTCTCCCAGGTCTAGACTCAAGTCCAAGTAGGGCATGTTCCCTCAGAGTGCCAGAACAACATAACACTCTTCAATGCAATTCCAAACCATTTGGAAATTGCTCAGTAACCAGGACCAAGGCTCGCCAGGGAGTTTAATTCCTGATTCCTGGTGCTGTTTAGTTGTTACTGAGAAGAGTTTGGGGCTGAGGAGCCCCATGGCATTGAGACACCACAGCTGCTGTGCCTTTATTTAGACTTTATTCACTGTACAGGTGAAACAAAAGACATTTCATGGTTGTAAGTCAACCCCACTATTTTTTATATAAAAAGGCTGCTTTAAGGCTTCTTCAGGGATCTGTTGAGCCAACAGTTGTGTAGTTGTTTACTAAAGACAGGATCTATGTCCTAAAATATTCCTAACTCAGGTGACCCCCAGGCTCAGCAGGTGGGATGGAGAGACAAGGTGAGCACCAAGATGCCCAAGGTGGGCTCATGGCATCAGCTTCACCTGGAGAGTCGCTGGGACAGAGCAGGGCTGAGCTGCCACACCTTGGAACATTCCCGGAGCTGTTCCTGGGAGGTTGTCACAGCAAAGCAGGAAACAGCTTCTCTCACATCCTTCTTCAGGAATAAAGAGGTGGAAGGCTGGAATGCAGCTGTTTGATACAGTTCTAGGAGAGAGTTTGAGAACCCCCCTGTGTGCAGGGTTCTACACGCTGCATCCAGAGGCTTCTCCAGTGATTCCATGGCCATGAGTTTAGAGGCAGGGAGGGATTAGCTGGGATTCACAGAGCTGTCCCACCTCTCCTGGCAGTGGTGTGGAAGAGTACTGCCACAGATGTCCCTCTGACCACACTGGGGTTTGGGTGGATGTGTGAGAGCTGTTCCCCAGCTGGTGATTCCTGGCATTTCCTCAACACTCTGGGATTTTATCAGCAAAGCATGAAGAACTTCAGATACCTCTGACACTGGCCAATGTACATGTGGCCATGGGCACTTCCAAATCCTCCTGACCTTACGTGGGAGACACCCCCCAGCTCCCGGTGCAGGCTGTGACCAAGAGAGACTGAACTTCTGCCAGACGTTCTGTCATCCCCAGATCTTTCTGCCATCCCCAGGTCATTCTGCCACCTCCAGGTCATTCTGCCATCTCCAGATCTTTCTGCCATCCCCATATCCTTGTGCCATCTCCAGATCTTCCTGCCATCCCCAGCTCATGGCAGCGGCACCAGCAGCGAGTATTGAGTGCTGACTTTGCCTCCCAGGAGACTCAAAAGGAAGCTCTTCCAAGGGCTGGGGATCAGTAAAAGGAGAGCAGAAATGTAATCAAGTCAATTAAACCCTTGGATGAACATTCCCAGACAAAGCTGATCCTGTCAGCAGGAAGGATGTCTTAATAACTTGATGCACTGTGATAACCTGTTCTTGCTCCTGAAGCCTGAAGTCAGACACTCCCAGGAGAGCTGAAATGTTACTTGAAGTGCTATAATTAATAAAAGTTTGTTTTGTTAAAGCCTGGGCATTATTTATGTATTTTGCTGAGGTTCTGCTAGAGACATCTAGAGGAGATTATTATTTTGTTACAGCCCATGTTGGCTAGGTTTTTACAGGGAACATGTACACCACATTTGACTCCTTGGTTGGCAAAGAGGGACAGAGAGAACCCAGTGACACTGGGGGATCTTCTGTCTCCTGCCCTATCTCAGCAAATGCACATTTTTGCTGTGGTGCAGTTCCTGGCAGCTGGTCCCCATCAGCCCCACTTCTGGTCACCTTTGCAGATGGAGAGGAAACAAAACCCTGCACAGGATGATCAAACTGATAAACGGCAGAGCTCCCCCTGTCAGCAGACAGCCAGCAGGGAAGACCCAAGGGCTGCTGGTAGTCTTGCTGTGCTGCGCATGGGTGCTGTGGGGGGAAGCCCTTCCTGCTGTTGTCCACGGCCAGGAGCTGCTCTGTGCACACCCAGCAGTGAGGGGAGGAAGTGATTTCCCAGGAGAATCAGCAGCCTTTGGCTTTTCCTTTGGCTGGTGCCACCTCTGTGCATGGAACAGCTGGGGTTGGACTCGGTGATCTTGGAGATCGCTTCAACCTCGATGATTCTCTGAGGACCCCGTGTCCCTCCTGGGAGCAGCTTGGGGTTTGTGGCAGTGGTCAGGCTGAAAGGGAAGGAGATGCTCCACAAGGGAATTCTGGGTCAGAACACCAGACTTGGAGAGATCTGCATGGCTGGGACCCAAAGCACTTTGCAGTCAAGGACAGAGCCTCCATTCCCTTTGTTCACATCCTCATCTGAAGTTTCCAAATCCTTGAAATAAAGAGGGTTTCTCTACAGCTCAACTAAAACACGTTAGCTATTTTTATTTTCCACTTGGATACAATTCTCTGAGTGGTTTTGGCTGGCTCCTGGTGCTGTAGCTGTGGCTGGGGAGTCAGGTCATTCTCTGCAAAAGAGCTCAGGATCTGCCTTTGCCAAGAGCTTGGAATCACAAGATCATGGTATGGTTTGGGTGGTAAAGGATCCTTAAATTTCATCTAATCTGCCCCCTGCCATGGGCAGGGACACCTTTCACTAGCCCAGGTTGCTCCAAGCCCTGTCCAGCCTGGCCTTGGACACGGATGAGGGAGCCACAGCTTCTCTGGGCAACCTGTGTTTATCTCGGAGCTATTTCCTGCACCAAACCTCCCAATCTGTCCTCTCCAGGACCATAAAAGACTTTTCTGGGCTGCAGGGAGAGGCACCCATCCCTCCAACAGGGAATTCCAATGGAAGCACGGATGGGCAGGACACAGCTGGCACGGGGCAGCTGCAAGAAGGCATTTCCCTCTCACAGGAGGCTCTCGCAGGACATTTGCATAAACTGGATGTGTGTAAACTTTGCCTCTTGGAAGAAAAGTGGTTTAGATTTCACTGCTTGTAAGTGAGTGTTAGCCAGGACTTGCATCACTACAGCAGCACCATGTGAGCAGAAAGCTGAAATAAAAGAATTTTTGGAATACATACGTAATGGTTCCCATTGAAAGGGGGATTCCCATGACATGGGAATGACTAAAATCCTTAAATTATATGGCTGAGGTTACACAGCATGTTTACCTTACTCAATGATTAAGGCAAGAAGGGAACTTTTCTCCTACTTTTGCTGGGAAGCCTCTTTCAAAGAAAGTTTGATAATAATCCAGGGAGAAGGAAAGACTCGGACAGGAAGGTATTTTTCTACAACTAAGTAATTTTTAGACATGAGTTTTCTGAAGCATCAATAATCCAGACACTTGGATTTAGGCCTCACACAACGCACAGAGCAGATTGAACTGAGGAGATGGGTTTGCTCCTTGCAAATAAATAAATCATGGGGTTAGAAAGTTTTTGGGAAATGTTGCCCTTTTGGGATCAAAATTCCAGAAAATTAGGGGCAGTTTTGTTTCTTCTACCAGATGCTGGCTCCATTTTCTTGAATTCACAGCTGTTTCTCCAAATACCATTTAAAGGACCTCCGGGGGTGTTTAATAACGGAACCAAGCGCTCTCGAAAGTGCAGGAAGGTGTTCGGCCCCGGGCTGGGAGCAGTGGGCGGCCGCGGCCTCCCCAAGGACTCTCCGTGTCCGACACGTCCCGGCTGGGGCCTTGTGCCTCCTGTCGCTGTCGGCCGCAGCGCTCCTGGGATCGCTCCCGGCCGCGGATCGCCGCTCTCGCTTGCACATCGTGCCCTCTGCTGGGAGACAGCTGGAGCGAACCAGCCCTGAGGAAAATCCTGCTTCGCTCTGGCACGTGCCGGAGGCTTTGGACAAAGGCAGGCAGGCACGGGACAGGGGGAACGGCTTTGGGATGAAGGAGGGCAGGGTTAGATGGGATATTGGGAAGGAATTCCTGCCTGTGAGGGTGGGGAGGCCCTGGCACAGGGGGCCCAGAGAAGCTGTGGCTGCCCCTGGATCCCTGGAAGTGTCCAAGGCCAGGTTGGACAAGGCTTGGAGCAGCCTGGGATAGTGGAAGGTGTCCCTGCCCATGGCAGGGGTGGCACTGGATGGGCTTTAAGGTCTTTTCTCAAGAGATCAATCTGTAACCCCACAATGTGGCACGGGAGGCAGCAGGTTGATGCCTTAAATGGCTACCTAGAAACAGACACTAGGCAGGAATAAAGGAATAAAGGAGGTATTTATTTGAAAGGCCTTCTGAGGTACACTCTGGGCTCCAGAGGCTCCTGCCTCAGTGCATCCCAACATGGACAAGGACAGCTCCCGAGTTCTTCCCACTTGGATATCAGCATCAATTTCCCAAGCAGAAGCCAGGCAAGGATGGAATTTGCCCAAGCTTGCCCCCCTGTCCCCAAGATTGTGGTTTGCAGTTGTTGGGCCTAGGAGGGTCTGGGTGTCCTTGGAGAGCTGGAGAGGCTTTGTTGTGTGTGTGTGAGCATGAGAGAACAGCACTGAACGAGCTCCAGGGAACTGCAGAGTGACACTGGGCAGGGCAGGGTTGGAAACATATAAAAGTTAAAACCTAAGGCATCAAGGTCACAGCCACCTCCACTCCTGGTCACCAAACACATCTATCAGAGGCCACAGAATTCCCCTTTACTCAGGCCTGGTTTTGGGACATCTCCCTTGCACAGTGCAGCTGTGCCAAATAAAACCCCCAGGGGCTGTTTGCCCACTCCTTTGCCCCCAGGATGGTTTGAACAAGGACAAGCCATTGCCACACAAAGTCAGCCAGAGCCCTGCACTGCTCTGCAGCCCTCTGGCCCGGGCTCTGGCCCTGCTGGAGGTATCCTGGATGGATATCTTACAGCATAAGTAGGGAAAACAGGATTGTGGGTGCAGGGGTGGCTCCGGAGGCTGTTCCTGGAGAGCTGAGCATTGTGTTCAGGCACACATGACTGTGAGGATGTGACAGGGATGGACAAGGGCTATCACTGGGGGGGACACACTGAACATTTTGATTCCTTCCTTTTCCTCACACTGACCCCCATGTTTTTTGAAATTAGGCTGGACAGGCATCCAGACCAGAAGCATCTGCTTCTCCTTTCAGCGCCAGCAGTGTAAATAAATTGCATTTGTGATGTTTGGATTCCATAAATCTATTGCTCTTGGCTTTTCCCTGAGCGTGCTGAGGAGCAGAGGGATGGAGTCCCGGGCTCTGATCTGTCTCCAGGCACACGGAAGTTTGTTTACAGAGCCGGGTGACCATGGGGAAGTGTGGGACCCTGCCTGTCCCTCACAGGAACTGTCATTTCCCCCAGCCCTTTGCAGAAGCAGCTCCTGGAACAGCAGCTGGAGCTCCCGGGGGCTGTGACTCTCAGTGTCCAGTTGCCACTGGCCATGACAGAGTGGTTCTGTTGGAAAGGACTTTAAAGGTCACCAAATCCAACCCCTTCCACGGGCAGGGACACCTTCCACTAGACCAGGCTGCTCCAAGCCCCGTCCATCACCTTCCCATGCAGCTCCAACCCCATCACCCTGGGCTGCCTCCTCTGGCACATTCCCCAGCCCAGCTCGTGCTGTTGCCACGGTGGGGAGCCAGAATCCTTTGGGAAGGGCTTTGTCTGTCCAGCACAGCCCTGTCCCTAGAGTGGGCTAAATCCCTCCTGGAATTTAGAAACGATGACCTGGGGCACCCGACCTTCTGCCAGCTCCAAGCCCTGGCAGGGCTGGGTTTGTTCCTGTTTGCTGCAAAACTGAGTTTGGATGGAAAATGCAGCACCTCACTGGTTTAAAACTCAGGGCAGATGCATCACCACAGGAGGGACGAAACAATTATTTAAAACTGATTTTAGTTAATTTCTTTTTTCCTTTATCTTTTAAAACAGTGGAGTAGGAATATTTATTCCCTGAGCTTTCCTGGGTGAGCCATGAAAACTCTCCAGCTTCTCCCCCAATCCCCCAAGGATTTTTAATGTGCATGAGAACACCGAAAAAAGGCATTTTCCTTGTAAACACCGTGGTTTGCTGGAATTCACCCCAGAACAGAACCCCCACTGAAGTGAAGAGGTCACACTATAAGCAGATACTTTACCATGGTTTACATTTTCAGATGGAGGAAGGTACAGAAGCACTGGAGATTTTCCTCTGCCTGCTAAACAAAACCAGGGGATGTGAATCCAGGTGGACACCGACCTCAGGGCTCCACTCAGGTCTGGTTTGGGGACCTCTGGGGCTTGGGGACCACCAGGGCTTGCAGACCTTGATCCCACCTGGCCCCAATTCTGCTCCTTGTTACTTTCCTTAAAATCCCCCACACCTTATAGACATCAGAGCCAGGAGCTGGCAGCTTTTTTTGCAGTCTCCTTGCCTTATGATGGGCTGTTTGCCCAGGTAACCCCGAGGAAGAGGAGGAGGAGGAGGAGAAGGAAGGGATGCAAACCCCATTTTCCCTCTGGGCTGGAAGGTAGGTTATGCTTCAGACCAGCCCACCTGAACCTGGGAGTACTTTCTGCCCAGTTTTCAGTCTTGGGGCTCCAAACCTCACTGCTGATGACCTACATAAGAAAATGCAGATTTGCCTGTTCTGTGGCTGATCCAAGATGCAGGAGAAGCTCAGCCCCAGGTACACACAGATACTGCACTGTGAAGAGGAGTTATTCCAAAGGCGAGCTTTGCCCAAGGAGATAAATAAAAAAGAAAGGGAAAAACATCAAAAGGAGAGGGATTTTCTGTGAAGGAAAAGGGCTTTTCTCTGAGGAGGCTGCAGTGAAAATGAGAGGGAGGAGGCATCAGGAGCCTCGTGGAGCTGCTGGCCTTGCATCCAGGCAAAATCTGCTCCTCAGTGAGGTCAAAAGTTGTATTTGCTTTTGAGAAAAGCCTCAGAGCTGCAGCTCCTTAATCCAAGAGCAACAACCCCGCGTGTCCCGGGGAGGAGGGAGGAGGGAGAGCATTTTGGGCTGAAAGTGGGACGGAGTGGCTGCAAACTCCCACCCATGCAATCCCCCTCTCAGCGGGGTGAAGCTGCCAGGACCTGCCATGCCAGGACTGAGACCTTTTCATGCCAACTGGTGCCAAAAGCCAAGGAATCAGGGATTGCTGACACCAGGGCTGGATGCTTGACCACAAGGAGCTGCTCTCCTGGGAATCCCAATGCTCCAGAGGTGGATCCTGGGCTCAAAGGCTTAACCACAGCTTGGGATCTTATTGCCCCAAGTTCACAGAGGAGGGGCTGGGAAACAGCTTAAAATCCATCAGGTAGAAAGGTAGGAAAACACCTCAGACTGGAACTACAGAAGGGCTTCAGCCTCCTTTCAGATTCCTGAGAAATTTCAGGCTCATCTTGCTCTTTTTCCCCATCTTCCTTTGTGTGGAAGGCAGCTGGCATTACTTCTTTAATTGTTTGGGTGTAAAAGACTCAATAACCTGTTTTAAAGTGATTTTTGAATTCAAATATCAGCATGTTTTGTTGACAAGGCAGGAAGCCTAGAAAGCAGCTGAAAGAAGGAAGGCATTTTTGAATACCTACATGGACAGGGAGCAAAGATGAAAAGCAGATGTTGGAGGCAGCTGCGTAAAACAAATATTGAGGAGGCCAGAGAAGAGATCATAAAGAAATAATATTCCCCATGATGCTTCCCCAGAACCATCTTTATTGCTGGTTAGAACAGGTTTTTAGGCAGACAGGTTTTAATCCAGTCAGGTTTTGGGGCAGTCAGGTTTTTAGCCAGTCCTGGTTTTAGGCAGACAGGTTTTTAGGCACCACTTTTTGCCTCTCTTCTAAAGCTGTGTGAGTTTGTAGCCGCATCAATACCCCAAAACTGCCAAGAGCCCCAAAAAGCATCACTCCAGCCTCCTCTGGGGCTGGCTGATGGTTCCACCTGATAAACCTTGGGAATCTCACCCTCTCCCCTCACTCTTCTCCCCTCACTCCATGGAATGTGCTCATGTGAATTATGGTCTCCCTAAATTTTCACTAAGGGCAAGGAAATGAAAGAAGAAATTAATCCCAACTTTTGCTCTCTTCTTCCCTGGGAAGGGGAAAAAGGCCACAAAGGGGGAAAGAAGGGATTAATTAGTTGCAAAATAAAAGATCTTTGTTTTCTCTACAAAGCAAGCCATGTTTTGTAACCTTTCTCATTAAATCCCTCAAGATTATTGCTGTTGTTAATTAGTTATGAGCAGACACCTCCAGGCAGCTCTTCCCTGCCCATCATCAAAGGCCACTCTGGTGGTGAGAGCAGCAGATGTCACCCCCACACCACGTGCTGCCCTTCTCCCTTGCTCAGTGCCCTTCTCCCTGTCACAGAATCCACCAGGAATGTCCACACCTGTGGGTTTTTGGTGGGGAGATCCTCACACACCTGTGTGACTCTACTCAAAAAATTGTCCCCACATTGTCCCCAGAGCCAGTGGCCCATTAGGATGGGGCACGTTGACCTCTAAACCCCAGCCCGGACTCACAGAACCATTTAAGCTGGAAAAGCCCTCCGAGGTAATCAAGGCCAACCATTCCCCCAGCACTGCCAAGGCCACCCCTGACCCCTGTCCCCAGGTGCCACATGCACGTGGCTGTGAAATCCCTCAGGGATGGGGACTCCACCCCTCCCTGGGCAGCCTCTGCCAATGCCCAACCACCTTTCCTTATGGAAATGCGAGGGGAGTGAAACCCAGCCTGGCCCTGGAACAGGGATAATGCCCAATGCTTCCAGAGGCTTTGGAGGTCCACTGTGAATCACCTGCAGAAATCAAAATTAGGGCTTGGAGGGAAGTAAAAATGACCAGTTTCGGTCAAGTTCAATTCTTTTCTGGCTGATAATGCTCCCGTGCTCTAACAAAAGAAACACAAATGTCTCATCTGTTCATAATCCAATGTTAGAAAGTTCTGTTTGCTCCTTCCTCCGAGCAAATCAGAATTCCCAATCAGACCAACCAAAAGTTCATCCTTTGAGCATTTTTGATCGATCTCCACCCTCAGTGCAGAGCTGGCACAGGCCTGGTGCAAACTCCAACCTCATTTAAGCTCCGTCAGCTCCTTCCTCAAGGAAAGTGATGGTGAAAGGGTATCACAGAAAGATCTTAATTCCTTTTTTCCTAGCATGAAATTGAAAAAAGATAAAACCGACTGTGGCAAGATCCAGGCTTGCTCAGGCATTATTATTCCACTGTAAATTAAGGCCTGACCCAAACCACCAAGGGGCTCTTGCCCTGCCTGGGAGAAGCTTTCACTGCAAAGTGATTCCCCACAACTGGGTGTGAAGAAAGGAGAAATCCACTTTTCTCTCAATTTGTTCCATTTGCCTTCCCCAGCCCTGTGGATGTTCCTGGAGAGGGAATGTGCCCTAAGCATGAGGGGCCATCAGGCCTTCCCCTGCTTCATCCAGGCCCATCTAAGGCCTGTAGATTGTTTCAACCCAGATTTAATACAAACCACAGCAATAAAACCATTTTTCCCTAATAAATAAAGCCTATAATAATCACAGTCCTGCTGCAGAGATTAAATCCATTAAATTAAATTAAATTAAATACTGCTGCTGGTGATTAAATACATCCCAAGACACTTGGTCCTACTCAATATAAATAAAACTTTAGTCAAGTTCCTGAGTCACAAAAATGCTTGTCAAGGCAGGTTTCTCTTTGACACAACTGCTGAAGATGACACATTTCCTTGTCTGCAAGAATTCTCCAAAGAGAAAACTTCAGGCAATGAAAATAGTTTGGCATTTCACCAAGTATTTAAAATATTTAACAATGACCTTGAGAATTAGACAAGGATCCAGTTAAAGCCCTGGTTTAAGGAAAAAAAAAGGACAAAAATATGTTTCCTTGCAGAATCTGGTCCTGATGTGTGTTTACTGCAGAGCTTATCTCAGCTATGCTCTGGACACAATGAAAATGAGCTTAAAAACAAAGGAAAAGGAAACAAGTTTAACTCCTTGTCTGAGAACTACCCTGTGACCCAGGGAATTAATTGAATTTCCAGAATACCTGGCCACTTCCTTCCAAAGAGTCCAACAGTTGCTCAGAAAAAGGAGAGGGACTAAATCTTATGCTGATGGAGAAATGGGATTTCTTTTATTCATGGAAAGGATCTCTGTGGTTCATTGCTGGCCCAGTAAATGAGATGTGGGTTGGCCTTGGATGAGACCACTGCAGGCAATGCCAAGGGAATATTCCAAAGGCATCAGCTCCCATACTGTGGGGATGAGGGCAGATCCTGTACTATGTGGAAGAGCCCAAATATGAGACCAGAGCTCTCTGGTGGGTGCATTTCTCTCCCATTTATTGTTTCTAAACAAAAGTACAGCTTCAGCCCACTTTAAGGCTGATTTTGCACAAAGAGTAGAACTTAAGAGGTGTGTGCTGACCTGGGTGCTGCTGGGATGTGTTGTCTGTGTGGTAAAACTGCTCCTTTCCTGTTTTATCAACCTGAAAAACAGCCCCTGGAGCACCAGGTGTTTCTTCTGCCTGGGTTTTGTGGTCCAACAGACAGGAAAAGGGGTTTTTGGTGGGGAGATCCTCACACACCTGTGTGACTCTACTCAACGTGTGTCCCCCTTTCATGCTGAGAAGTTGGGTCATCTCTTCTTCCCACATTATGGGGTCCTTCCAGGTTTCCTCGTATTTCTTAGCAGGTGCATCCCTGGAGGCAAAACTCCCACAACGTTCCCAGGCGGTGAAGCTGCTCTTGGTTAAACTCCAAGGAAATGGGGGTGTCTCCAAGGTGGAAAGCTCAGAACTGGGAGAGAGGATGGATGTGATGGTCCTGGGTACTCTGTGCTTTAACCTCTGCTACCATTTTTATGGATTATTAACTGGTAATTCCTAGTTTATTTCCTGTAAACCTGGGAATTAGAAAGGAAAACAGAACCATCTCATTTTGCCAGCACATGCAAATTTGCTTCAGTCTCTGCATTTTAGGTTTAGCTTTTCACATTAAGAGGATTTTCCCCAGCTGCCAATCACTCAGTGGTGTTCTTCCCATAAATTAATGGATTTAGGAAGTGCCCAAAAGCTCAGCCACAAAGAAAGATAAAAAATCATTTAAGTTATAATTGCCTCGAAATGCCCTTTGTGTGTTTAGAAGACATGTGGCACTTGGGGACATGGTTTGGTGCTGGCCTTGGCAGCACTGGGTTAATGGCGGAAATTAAAGAATTAATTAAAGAAACCCCTAAACCAAACAATATCTTTTTTATTATCTTGTGCCTCTTTGGAGGCTGTAGGAAACCATGTCATGGATCAACACTCCAAGTATTATTCAAACAAAGATCAAAACAAGCACTCCAGACTGAAAGAGCACATCCAAAGTTATGCAAATAATTCCAAGGAGATCCAGCCATGCTGGCAGCCCTTCCAGGGGGGCATTCTTCAACTGAGAAGGGTTTGGGGTGAGTTGGGACAGAAAGAGGTAGAAAAGGAGAAAGATTGGTAGAACTTAAACAAGATTCAAGACCTGAACCTGAATGAGATAGCCAAGCTCCTGGCAGAATTTCTCAACCATCTTCATAATTCCATATTTTCAGTCTTACAAGGCCAGGTCAGACAGGGCTTGGAGTAGCTGGGGATAGTGGAAGGTGTCCCTGCCCATGGCAGGGGGTGGCATTGGATGAGCTTTCAATTCCCTTCCAATCCAAACCATTTTGTGATTCCATGATTCTTAATTTCCCTTAATTTCCATAAAACATATGCATACTCTGCATTTATTTTCTCCCATATGTGCATTATTTTTTAGCTCATTGGGTGTGTTAATGGTTACTGTTGTCAATAACAGGGTTTCCAAACAATTTCTGGATGACTTTGTGAACTGGCTGCCAGCTGGACAGAACGTGCAGCCGAGCTCCAACTTTCTAGTAAATGTTTGTCAAAGAAAATGAGATTTCTTAAGGGATGTGGAAAGTTTTCCTAAGATTTTCATTGATTTTCTCCTCTATCCTCAGTTTTGGCATCTGACATGGATGCCCCAGGACTTGCTGATGGATGGCAGGACACGGAGGGTCACAGGAACGTGCTGAAGACCAAACCCACCCCGGGCATCGCTCAGTGAAGGAGAAGCGACACAAAGACTGAACAGAGCAGGCTTATCTTGGTTACTAAAGCCACACATTTATCACCAGGAGAAAATCAGTAACTCCCAGCTCCAGGGGCGTAGGGAGGAGCTGGTGCTCTCCGGGCAGCTGGCAAAGCCGGCAGGTCCAACGTGCCAAACACGTCCCCCTCGTGCTGAGAGATAAAGCTCACGTTGAGGGAGCACAAACAACAAGGACCAGCCACACGAGGCTCCGTTAATCACTTCCATGTGCCCATTATTAGCTGGGAAGGCTGAAAGGGAGGGAGAGATCAAGCAGGACTAGACTGATTCAGACTTTTCAGCAGCAACACTGTGGATCTTTATTAAATCTGGAGTGCGTGAGCTGGGCTGGCACCTGCTCCTCTGCTGTGGGCGGGATGAGCATCCATGTGCCGGAGAAGGGTGCACAGAATCATCCCAGCCCTGGAGTACATCCATGGGGGGAGACCTACAGCCACCCAAAATCTGAGAGCTCTCTGCCCCCAGAAGGTTGTCCCTGGTCCCAGCCAAGCTGTTGTGTTCTGGCACGGCTCCGCCACATCCATCATTCCTACAGGGACACAACACCCGGACAACAAGAGCTCAGCGAGGCCAAACCACCCCAATGCTGGTTGTCAGCACAGCTCTGCCCTGCGCAGTGACGTGCGAGCACAAGGCGATGCTCACTTCAAGCTATTCCAGCAATTTATCCCTTAGGAAAAATGTATCACCCGGAAAACCACCAGCGTTTGCTGCAGCTGTGGGGCCAGCTCTGGGAAGCGCTTTATGGCGCTGCCTAAATATTTGGGTTTCTGCTCTCTCCCTGTTTCCATCAGCCTGCTAATCACCCTGTAAAAATAGGAATTCCTGCTTTAAGGAGATAATGAACTCACCCCAAGCAGCTGCAGGGAATCAAACATGGCAAAGACACCCAGTGCTCAGAGGCAGCTGCCCAATGTTCCTGCTTCCCACCGAGCAGAAGCAGAAGCTCCTCAGAAGGCAGAAGAAAAGGTAAATGAAGATCTAAAACAAGCAATGTCTGTTTGCTGTTTCCTGATTTAATTTAACATGGGCCTGGCACAGTCCAGCTTGTCTGGGGGTTTGGGTGAGCTCTTCACTTTGTGCATTCTCTGCTGGGAAGTGACTGATTCCTGTATTTCAGGTAAAAATCTCCTGTGGCACCACGGCACAGGTGAGGTTATAGAATCATGGAATGGTTTGGATGTGAAGAGACCTGAAAGATAATCCATTTCCAACCCCCTGCCACGGGCAGGGACACCTTCCGCTATCCCAGGTTGCTCCAAGCCCCATTCAACCTCACCTTGGGACACTTCCAGGGATGGGGCAGCTACAGCTTCTCTGAGACACCTGTGCCAGAGCCTCTCCACCCTCACAGCCAGGAATTCCTTCCCAATAGCCAACTTAAATCTTTCTTCATCCTAAAGCCATTCCCCCATGTCCTGTCTCTCCAGGCCCTTGCCCAAAGTCTCTCTCCAGCTCTCTTGGAGCCCCTTCAGGCCCTGGAAGGAAGGTTGCTCATACATTTATTAATTTAGAGGGAGATATGTCCATGAGACCAAGCTTCATGTTTGTGTTAGAGAGGCCTCCAAGCTAAAATCACAGGAATGGCTAAGGAGTTGCACAACCACATTGTATGAAAAGCAGGAGAACACATTTGCAGTGACCCTCAGGAGACAGAGTTTGGCAAAGCACTCAGTACTCTTGGTGAAATAAAACATGCCCTGCAATCCTTTTGCTGATGATATCAAGTGTAATATTCAATGGTCTTCAGAGGCTGAAAGCTGCTCTGCTGCTTTTGGATTAAAATGAATCGATTCGACTTTAAATTAATAGCAGATGACTTGTGGGAATGTTTATTCCCATATTTACAGCTTTGGACTATATTTTGTTATTTAAGAGTGTTAGAGCTGAGGGGAGCATTCCCCGAAGCTCCAGGTAGGCAACAAAACCCATCATGACCGACATCCAGCTTGGCCATCCCATGGCAGCACCACTCCAGCCCCCCAAATTTGGAAGTGCAGGCTTAAAAATAAGCAGATGCTCAACTTCTGCCAAGGGCTGGGTGGGACTGAGCACGTGCTGGAATGTTTTGCTGACTCCAAGCCCTGCTCTGGCAGAGGACAGGTATTTATAGCACAGGTGAGTCCCACCCCCAGCTGATCCAGCACTTCCTAAAATCCTGGCGGATCTGGGAACTGCCGAGAGCAGCATGAGCTCCTCAGGCTGGGATGAGGGAGCCAGAGCTGTGTCCTGCTCATCCACACCCTGCTGCAGGTCCCCAGAGTTGGAAGGGACCTTCCAGACCATCTCGTTCCAGCTCCCTGCAATGGGCAGGCAACTCTCAACCAGACCAGGTTGATTTAAACTCCTGATCCATGGCTTAGATTTTCACCAGAGCAAGGTCAGGAAATGGTTGTCCCCCACCATTCCATCACCTCCTGCCTCAGTCATTCCCAAATCATTCATTCCTACATGGTTGCAGACCTGTACCTGGCAGAGCCCATCTCAGGCTACTCTGAATCCCATCCCAGCAGCATCAGGCTAAGGGGTGCTCCTGTGGTGCCACAGCTATACCTGTCCCCAGCCCTTCCTTAGCCAAACTCCTGCTTGACTGTGTCCAAGAACTGAAATAACCTGGCAGAACTCCCTGGCAGCTCTGCAGGAAGGGTTTTACACTCGTTCCACTGCCTGTCGTACAAGCTGGAACTTCTACACTTGCAGGGGCAAGCAGGTGACATCTCCCACTACCCCTGGCCCCAGAGGGCAGGAATTTACTGAGCACCCACATGACACTGTGGGCCCAATCCAACTTCAATAGAATCAGTGAGGCTGGAAAAGCCCTCCAGGATCACAGAGTCCAACCTGTGCCCCACCTTGTCACCATCCCAGAGCACAGACTGCCATATCCAATCCTTCCTTGGACACCTCCAGGGATGGAGACTCCACCACCTCCCTGGGCAGCCCCTGCCAATGCCTGGGCAGCCTTTCCACCTAGAAATTCTTCCTGATATCCAACCTGAATCTCCCGTTTTCCTCAGGCAACAACAGCCTTATGGAATTGAAGGCAGGTGGCATCTCTTCATTACCCTGCCTGTCCTGATCGCCCACAGGCTCCACGCTGCTCCTGGCAGCTCTGACATCCCTGGACACCCCCACCACTGAGCCAGGAAAGTCACCAAGGGCAATTTATTGTCCCAAAGGCACCTGTGGGCTGTAGGTGGGTGATGACACCCGTGGCTGAGGACAGCAGCACGCCCTGTTCTCTCTCGTGGCGTTCCGTGTCTGCCCGCAGGATCTGTGCTCCCTGCCCTCCCCACGGCGGCTGGAAAAGCACCAGAGGCAAGGCAGGAAGAGCTCCTGCTCTCCATGGCAACGTCCAGCAAACTCTGAGAGCTGGGGCGGCTGCCAGAGCTCCGTGGGCTCAAATGGTTTGCAGGACGTGACCTGGGCTCCTGGGCGAGTTCCAGGGGTGCCTAGAGCTTGTCCTGCCTGTGCAGGGACACCTGGGCTGGACAGGGTCCCTCGGTGTGGGAACAGAGCAGGGCTGGCACAGCACAGCCCCCCCTGCTTCGTTACTCATCAGAGTTGATTAGCACAAGATGAGTTGCCTCGGCAGCAGCAGCTCCAGCTCCAGCACTGCCAGGCGATGCAGGAACCCCTGGCAGGGCCAGGACCCATCATGGCACTGGGAACATCTGGAGTGTTTGTTTCTAACACAAGGCCATGTTTGCAAATACAAACATGCAAATGAACACAAATCTCCCAGGAATCAGAGAATCATGAGATCACTAAGGTTGGAAGAGCCCTCTAAGATCATCGAGTACACCTGTTAATCCCAAACTGCCACTTTGCTACTAAACCATGTCCCAAAGTGCCACACCCACAGATTTTTTGAACGTTTCCAGGGATGGTGACTCCCTGGTCAGCCTATTCCAATACCTGATCACCCTTTCTGTGAAGAAATTTTCCCTAATATCCAAATTAAATAATCCCTGATATAGCTTGAGGCTGTTCCCTCTCCTCCTGTCCCTGTTCCCTGGGAGCAGAGCCTGACCCCCCTGGCTGCCCCCTCCTGTCAGGGAGTTGTGCAGAGCCACAAGATCCCCTCTGAGCCTTCTTTTCTCCAGGCTGAGCTCCTTTCCCAGCTCCCTCAGCCTCTCCTGGGGCTCCAGACCCTTCCCCAGCTCCATTCCCTTCCCTGGACTCACTCCAGCCCCTCAATGTCTTTCTCATCGTGAGGGGCCCTGACACTGCTGTGAGCCTGTAAAAATGTGTTAAATTACCTGCCTTCCACTAATATCAAAAGCCAGGAAAAAAAGCTCCTGGAGAAGTCTAAGTTTACCTGAAAATCAAGCCAAACAGGTTTTTCTCCCTTTTTCTGCATGCTGCTGTCATGAAAGGAGTTTGAATGTGGAGGTATCAAGTTCGCAGCAGTTTAAAAGTTAAACGTGGCCTGGAAAAGCAGAGCTTTCTAAAAGCTTTCATTGAGCCTTGTTTTCCCCTGTACCGTCTCCCTGCTTGTGGCAAGGGGGGCCTTCCACAAGTGCTCTATTCATGGGGACCCTGGCCACCAGAGCCCCTAAAATTGTTGGGCCAGCCCCAGTGGCTCGGCCTCATTAAAGGGTTTGTGTTTGGGGACGTGCTGTGGGTGCTTTCATCTCCCAGACTCTGCTCGGGTTATTTTTACCTGTCAGGTTGGAGGGCTGGGCCTCGGCCTGGCCACTTCTCCGTGCCCTGGGTGTTTGTGGAGCTCAGCCCAGAGCCAGAGCAGCCTCAGTGCTTAATACAGCTCCAGAATCCTCCCAGCTGAAGGAAAACTCACCCAAATAAACAAACCCAAAGGTGCATGGGCTGAGGGAAAGCCTGGGGACAGCGACCAGCCCTTTGCTCCTGGTCATGCTGCGGGGAGCTCTGCTGGGCAGAGATTTCTCTGTATTTTTTTTCCATGGCTCATTCTGTAGGGTTTTTATCTCATTTGCACTGGTTTGTGTAGCATTCCCTTCTGGTTCTTCCCCAGGAATTTCTGCCTGGGAGAGAACAGAGCAGAAACTTCCTTTCTCCCTTCCCGGTTTCCAACCTCCCTTTGGAGAACAGGGACACAGGCATTGTCCTGTGTGCTTCTGCCAGGCTGAAGACAGCTCTGCCTGCAGCTGGGAATCACATCCCACTCCCCCAGGACCCCTCTTCCCAGCTCTGCTCCCTGAAGGTGCCTTTCCCTGGATTCTGGCCCTGCAGCTACGCCAGGCCTCGTGGCAGATGATTTTTTTCTCTTGCCTGTCAATCTCTGGAACAGAGTAAAGCCCCGTGCCAGGAGCACAGGTTGAGGTTTTCCAGGTGAGGAGCTGGGTCCAGCCAGGCTGCTCCCAATGCTTCCCTGGGGCTACAGGGATCCTGAATGTGCTTCCTGTTTTTAATGTGTTCAGACAACTCCAGGAGTGACACAAGCAATCACTGAAATCAGCAGGGAGAGCTGGGACCCACATCTCAAACCTCTTTTTCTCTGCACTCTAAAGATCAGTGATAACAGCTCCCAAATTTCATTAAAAATGTTTTTTTATCAACTTGACCCAAGAATCTGCATTGCTGTCGTTTGAGGAACCCTTTGACATCTGGCAAGTTAAAAACTCCTCTGAACTAGAGAAGCTCTTGCTTTACAAAGACTTAGCCAGGTTTTCAGGCTCTGTTTTTCATCCTGTGCACCAGAACAGAGTGGCAGCTTGTGAAGAAAACTATATGAAGAAAATGTAGAGAAAATACACAGAAAATACATTTTCTGGTGCAAAAATCCTGCAGACAACTGAAACTGTGGCATTTCTGAGCTTTGGAGGGCTCTGTTTGCAGCCTAAGTCGATTCCACTGCTCTCTGAGACACCAGGTAGGACACAAATTCTACATGACAATGTGTGAAATCACTGTCATTGGTAGAAGCAACTTGTACAAGCCAACAGAATAGTCTCAAACCCTCATTTGTGTCAAGGCAGCTCTGTAAAACACAATTATTTTTTTACAAAACCTTCCTCATCCTTTACCAAGGGGTTCCTACCTGAACTCTTGCCCAGGCTGTGCAAATCTGATAATTGAGGCTCAAACCCCAGTTTTTCAGTGTAAGATGAGTGGGGAACTGTTGGTTTGACTCCCAAACGGCACAAAGAGTTGTCAGGTGTCCTTATCCAGTCTGGCTAATCCATGGATGTGGGTGTGGATAAAGCTACACCATCCCCTGGCAGGGCCAAGGGACATGCAGCAAGCCAGGGAGTCTTTGGAAGTTATCCCAAACTTTGGGAACACAAATGTCCAAGTGCCAGTGACAAGGTTCAGGCTCTGGTTGTGGCAGCTCCAGGATGTGCTCTTGGTGAGAAGCTTTCCCTCAGAACAGAACAAAGGGAATCCCAAGGAATATTCAGGAATCTCACAAGAGAAAACACACACTTTTACAGTCAGGTTTCCCCTTGTTTTCTCTAATCCAACTCAGAAATCTCCAAGGAAATAAATTTCTCAGAGCAAACATTTCAGAAAAGTTAATATAAAATATCCAGCAGTTCTCCAGCATCCCCTGGCATTTTCCACAGCTTCTATTATGATTTCTGCAAGTCTTTTTCTAGGGGCTGAGTGTGTAAGATGCTGCTTGTACCTGTTCCCCCTGCAGTAAATTTGGTCAAAACAGTAAATTGGGATTCCCTGCTGGATCCTGCCCTGGGTGCAGGAAAAGCCTCGTGGGATACCTGGCTACCCCCGGCACGTGGGATGACAAACACGGCAGTGACGTCCGGATTGGGAAAAAGAAAACATCAGGAAATGTCAGAGAGCAGCAGCTGGTAAATCCATACGTAGGAAAACAAACAAGGCCGAGCTTTGATTGTCCAAGTTCACAGCAGAGGTTACTTTACCTTGGCAGAGCCACATCCACGACTTTCGGCTCTTAATTCCTTCAGCAGAGCTAAGCAAAACCATGTGTTCTCGTGGAACCAGGGGAAAGTTTAACTCCAGCGCTGGGCAAAGGCAGGGCTGGAGAAAAGGAGGCTCAGGGGGGACCCTGTGGCTCTGCACATCTCCCTGACAGGAGGGGGCAGCTGGGGGGCTGAGCTCTGCTCCCAGGGAACAGGGACAGGAGGAGAGGGAACAGCCTCAGGCTGGGCCAGGGGAGGTTCAGGCTGGATATCAGGAGGAATTTCTTCATGGAAAGGGTTCTGAAGCTTTGGAAGGGGCTGCCCAGGGAGGTGTTGGAGTGCCCATGCCTGGAGGTGTCCAAGGAACACCTGGATGTGGTACCAGAATAGTGACAAGGTGGGGATTTGACACAGCTTGGACTCGATGGCCTGGGATGGCTTTTCCAGCCTCAGTGATTCTGTGAATTTGGGAGAGGTTCAGTAGGATTTTGGAAAATGGTAGCAGGGGTGTTTTGGGAAAGCTGAAGAGAACAGAAAAAGGAGAAATAATGTTTACAGAAGAGGTGTAACAACAGCTTGACAAAGAAGGGAGAGGCTCTGGCAACTCCAGGTGGTCAGAAAAACGTGGGATGAAAGGAGCCTTTAGGGAGGATCTGCTCCTTTTCAAAGTGCTCAGGGAAACTGAGAGTGGTGAACTCTCTGACCAGGGGCCTGCCATGTGTCCATGCTATTTAAAGACGTGTCAGGGTTAGGATAAATATAGGATCTGCACAGAATGCTCTGACAAGTCACCTTGAGTTCTCACGGGAATATTAATTGTGAGCTTCAACCGAGTGCAGCCACAGCCAGAGCTCCCAAGGGAAAACCTCCCTGTGCCACCATAGAAAACTGCTCTGCTCAGGCTGGAGATGGAGCTGGAGCTGGAGCTGGAGCTGGAGCTGGAGCTGGAGCTGGAGCTGGAGCTGGAGAGGGAACTAGAGCTGGAGCTGGAGCTGGTGCTGGCCCAACACCCAGGAACCCCTCGAGCACTGGTCCCACTGCCCTGCACCGCTCCCAGGGGACACAGCGCTGGGACAAAGGCCATACGTGGTCCTTTTGCAGGAGGGGGGTGATAGCCCCAAGGACCCAGACAAATTCCAGGCTGTTTAATTGCTTTCTGTCTCCCTGAATTCCTCCAGTGCTTCCCTTTGAGCGTGCTGGTTTCTGCTTCCTGTCCTGGATCCCAGTGCAGCCGGAGCTGGACTCCCCTAGGCACAGAGTGAGAGCTGCTGGAAGGTGCTGCCTTGATTGGGAACTCATTGTATTCCAACCCTGTGAGGAAAATCCATCTGCAGCTCCTGGGGAGCTCCTGGGCTGGGATCTGCCTTCAGCACTGATAGAGGCTAGCACATCCCGGCAGCCTCCACATCCCATCCTGCTCCGATCCCACCTTGAGTCCAACTGGGGACCAACTGCAGTGTCTTGGAGCCCAGCAGGCACTTTGCTCCCTGACTTTCCCAACCCTCCCCAGTTCAGGCAGGCCCAGGGTGGAGAAGGCTGAAATTGGGCCATTTGGAAGCTTTTTGGCTGTATGAGGTCAATCCAAGCCTTTTCCAACAGATCCAGAGCAGCTCCATCAAACCCTCAGCAAACCCTCGGCCATGGCTGCATCACTGCCCAGCTGAAAATGGGGACAATCCTCCCAAATTTCTTCTTGTTGAGCAGCAGATCTGTGCTGTGACAGGGCAGGGATGGGAAGGGGATGGATGAAAGGATCCTCAAGCCCACAGAACACACTCAAGAGCAGCAGGTCCCATGGAGCTTGGGCTGCAGGTGCTGTTATAAACAAGAAAAGCATCCTATTACCCCTATTCCACAGCCAGTTTGGCTTGGGGGAGTCCAGCATGATTAATAATTCGTGAAATTGCATTGCAAGAAACAAGAAACCAACAGGAAAGACTTGAATCAGACTGTAAGACTAGAGGGGTTGATTTGCTTCAGTCTATTCACTTCAGTCGATACAACCACTATTAAATGTTGAGTAAAATCCTTGCTTTACGTAAATCCTCTCCCAGAGGAAAAGCAAGACAGTGAAGGAGGGAAGACACGAACCCAGGAGAAAATCCTGCATTGGCTCCAAGTCGCAGGAGGTGCAGTTGTGCTTCCCTGGTCACTTAGTGGTGATAAAATGGGAAGCCCATGAATTATGAGTGAGGGTCTCACATTTCATGGAGAGGTGTTCCCTGGAGTGGGGGTGTGACAGGGCAGTCATGCTTCCCCCAGGCTTGGAAGGACATCAGGAGTCAACAGAGGAAAGGTAAAAGGAAAAAAATAGAGGCATTGCCCTGTTGGGGTTGCTTTCCTCTCTAAAACAAAGCTCTGGTAACAAAGGGAAAGGTTACATAAAGAATTCCATCCTTATCTGGAGAGCTCCTGGACAGAGTGGCCTTTCCCTGGCATGGAGAAGCTCCTCTTCCCTCAGGAGTCAAAATGCTTTTAGCAAAGCAGCTTTTATTTGCTTTATCTCCTGGATTTCTGTGCTTGGTGCTCTATTTCCAACCTGGTGGCCCTGCAGAAATGCCCATCTCCCATCAGGGGAGCCTGTGGGATACCAGTCAGCTGGGGCAGGAATGCTGGGTCATGAACTACAAGCTTTGGGATGAATCTCAGTTTCAGGCTGGACTTCCAGTGGATGCCAAGTGTTCGTTCCAGGCTGGAGAAGGGAGGGTTGGGAGGAAGAAACCTGGTGCACCAGGGTTGGGGAGAGTGAGGGTTCCCTGATGGGCACTTTAGAGGCATTTTGGGGCCATTCCCAAGGAAATGCTTTTTTATCTGCATTTTGCAGGGATATGGAGCAAACCCAGAGCAGACAGCCTTGACTGCTTTGCCAGAAGCTTAATTTCAATAAGTGAGGAGAGGCCAAAGTCCCAGCAACAACTGGAGAGCAGGAGTGAAGCCGTGGTGGCGTAACTTGAATAAACCACTTGGATTTGCAAAACACTGGGAGTTTGTGCCCCAGAAAAGCTCAGGCTGGGCGAGATTAGCTCTGCTAATGAGCTTTGCTAATGCATGTCCTACAAGAGAGGCACAATTTGGGCATTTGACCCCGGCTGGGCATAATCACAGAGCTCCCTGTGAGCCCAGGGCTCCAATCTGCCTCATTTTGGGGTTAAGATACAGAATCCCAGACTGGTTTGGGTGGAAAGGACCTTAAAGCTCATCTAGTCCCACCCCCTGCCATGGGCAGGACACCTTCCACTGTCCCAGGGTGCTCCAGCCTGGCCTTGGACACTTCCATGGATGGAACAGCCACAGCTTCTCTGAGCAATCTGTGCCAGGGCCTCCCCACCTCCCTCCTTTGCAAGGAATCTTCAATCTGTGACTCAAAACTGTCACTTAAAGACATTATTAATGCACCAGCAGTGCTGTGCTCCCTAAGGATTGAGAATTCTCCCTGCCTGTGCTGAAGGATTTCTCTCTGTGACATGCACACCATGGTTTTGTCTGGTTTTCCATTATTCAGCCCATGTGGCTTTTACCACTTCCCTCGGGAGCCTCCAGCGAAGCCCAGTCTCTGCATTGTTCCAAACATTTCCTGATATTCAGCTGCTTCTTCCTTCTATTCATGCCCAGCAGAATTGTGCTCCTGCCTGGCTGTGCCCTCGATTGTTTGGGGTGCTCCCAGCCTTTTGAAACTGGGAGTTTTTGCTGTCAGAACACAGAATAAATTCCCTGACTTCTTGTGTCCTTGGGGTTTGTTGAAATTTAATCTCCCTCCATACTCTCACCCGGGAGCAGCAGCCAGCTCTGGGCTTGTCCTCTGTTGGTGTCTTCTCCCTTCATTTCTGCCCTTTGGTGGCTCTTCCTGGCAGTCTGGCTCTCCATCCTTCCCAATTATTTTTTGTGAAATGATTGTGTCACTTTCCTCTAGGAAAACACAGCACTTGCTGATGTCATGTTCCAGTTACAGCCATCCCACAACCTCAGCCCAGGGAAGCTGTGAGGAATGAAATGTGGATATGGGACCTCCTGCTGGCACTGACAGCTTGGGAATTGGGAGGGACCCTGAGGATCATCCAGTTCCAACCCCTCTGCCATGGGCAGGATCACCTTCCAGTCCACTATCCCTGCCAAAAAAACAGGCAGGTTTTTAGGCTCCTATTCCATCATGTCTGGAATAGGAGCAGTGACCAAGACTCAGAAAATAAAACAACAAACCAACTGTATTTCCCCCGATTTTCACTGAAACCCTGCTCTGCATGATGGGGAGAAAAAGGGAGATGTTTTGGTGTCCCTTTGGACACGGGCAGGCAGGAGCAATGGCACAGCTCGGGAATTGGGCTCTGCCCAGCTGGAGCGGGCAGGCTCTGCTGGAAAACACCTGCTCCCTTTTCCAGGGATAGGATTTCAGAGTAGCTGGATCCTCCTGTCAGAACAACAGTGTCCATTCCCACCGGGATCTGTCCCAGCAGAACTGGGGGAAAAGGAGCCAACAAACCCAGATCCCACAGTAAATACAGACATAGTGAGTTTCTGAACTCATTCTGGAGGAGAGAATAACCACGATTTTCTTTCCTGGATGCAATTTCTGCAGGGAGACATCGTGGGCTTGGTGTGGTCATGCTCAGAAATCACGCCATGTCGTGGGAAAGATGAGGAATGAGCGGGAAGTTTGCAAAGTTAATCCCTTCTCCATCAACAAGAGAAAGGAAAGACTCTGAAATGACTTAGACAACGTTGGAAGAGCTGACTTAAACTCCTGTAGGACATGGGAAGCAAAGGAGCAAGGAGTGCTGGAGACTGGGAGAGGACTCAGTCTGGAGGGATGACTCTCCTGACTTATTGGGGATAAAATAAAAGTAAAGGTTGAGGACAAAATGTGAAGCTTGGAGGGAGATTCAAGTCCAGTCCTTGGTGCCACCAGAGCTTTGGATTTGCCTGACCCAGGAAAGAGCATAAACTTTTATTTTACCTTTTCCCTAGTTTCAGCAGCTCATGATCCTGCCTTTGCCTAAGTGCATTAAATACAGAAAGGCCTAAACATTTGGAGAAGAAATATCCTGGCATCCACTGGCAAAAGTTCTCTTGGATAGGAAAGTAATGGAACGTTAAGTGCTGATAAATAAACAAACCAGGATTTTTAAATGAGGCCTTTTTAAAATTGCAAGGGGACAGCTTCAAATGGGCACTTGCCTTTTGTTTTTCTTCTTTGCCATCTCTCTACAGCACTTAAAATTATTTAAGAATTCTTCTAAATGCTTATTTAAAAACCCCCAAAACTGAAAAGATGATGCTTTGCACTTCCATTTGATTCCAAAGGGATTTTTGGTTGCTATGTTATAAAACTTTTCAAAAACCGTTTCAAATGGAAGCCCTGACAAGCCATGGAACATTAGGAATTTCCGCAGCATTAATGAGCTCTGGAAGGGTTAGAGAATCATGGAATGATTTGGGCTGAAGAGACCTTAAAGCTCACCCAGTTCCACCCCCTGCCATGGGCAGGGACACCTTCCACCATCCCAGGGTGCTCCAAGTCCTGTCCAACCTGGTTCTACTCAGGACTTTTCCTTTAAAATCTTTTCCAGCACCGACCGTGGTTTCTGTAAAGTGATTTTTTTTCTCTTTTCCCCCAGGAAAATGCCACTATTACTGAGTATTCCTTTAGTTTTCCTGGGAAAACCCTCAATGGAACACGCCATTCAAACACAACTGAACCTGTTGGTTTAATCACTCCAACAATGATCCTTTGGGGTCACCCAGACACTAAACATTATTCCACAAGAGTTGTGGTCCTAAAGCCAGTGCTTTAAAAGTGTGAGACCTTTAGAAGCTGCGTCACAGGATGAGAGAACGAGACAGGATATCATGGATGCATTGCAGACAGGAAAACATTCCAAATACAACAATTTGAGGCACAAAGTTGATGTTTTGGGCTCATGGGGGTACCCCTTTCCCCAGGCAGGATCCCTGAACCACTCAGATACCACAAAGCCACCCCTGGATGCTCCATTTGTGCCACAGCAGCCTGTTCATGGATTCTGTGGCTGGAAGGCTCCATGGAAGCCTCAGGATGAACCAAAGCCGTGCAGTATTTGAGGCCCAAATGACAAATGAATTCTGCTGGTGCAGGAAAGCACAGGAAGGGAAGGAGCAATAAAGGAACAAAGTTAATTCCTTAATCATATATATTCCAGTGGCCTTCAAATGCCAGCTGGATTTTGGTTCTGCTCTTTGGCTCCTTGGAGGGCTCCTAAGTGCCCTGAGGTAGGAAAATTGGCACAAGAAAGCCTCAATTCACTGAAAATACCTCCTGAGTTTTGACAGCAGAAGAATTAAGTGCTAATCACCGGGAAATGCAATATGTTCATTTTCCAGGCAAAATTATCCCATAAATTCAGGTGTTCCTGCCTGGCTGAAATCAATGGGAATTGCACATCCCAGTCCCAAAGCCACTCCAGCACTGACACAAGCAGACACACCCCAGAAGTGTCATTTCCATGGGGTTTCTGTGCACGGGCAGCAAATCCTGCAAAGAGGGTGTAAAACTTCTGCTTCGACACATTGTGCCTTCTTAGCAGCCATGCTTCCCAATGAGATAACAGCCCAGTTTCCCTTGTTTTCCAAAATAACTCCAGATTATTGATGTCCTGCCAATGTTTTAACAAGGAGAGTTCACTAAATCCCACCCTGTCCCAAGTCTAGGACGAACACCATGGGATCAGGGTGGGGACACCAAATGGGTTGTGCAGAGATGAAGAGCCCAGGAGTCTGTTCCTTGTTTTTCCATTTTAAAGCAAACACTTTTCTGTAACTGGAACCAAGAAGAGAGGCAGCCTCCTCCTTTCTTCGTGTTTGGCAAATAAACCTCTCTTAAGGGCACTGTGTTGGAAATGTTTGTACTTTATTTATTTAAAAAAAAAATATACAGAGTGGGTTGATAGCACAACATTCGGCCTGCTTAGGAGGAGAGGGATAAAGGCATCCATGTATTCCTTTGAGTGCCTTGGAGGGCAGCAGGAATATGTTGCTCTGAGGATGTTTTCTTTCTCATCAACACCAAAAATTTTATGGTCCATAGGGAAAAAGTTGGAATTTTTGGTGATCTCTAGAAGTTGGAGAGCAGCATTTTGGTTCAACCTATAGATCGCACTTTTCCAGCTCGTAGTTTCGGCTGTAGCAGGAAAAATGCTCCTTATTAAAAAAAAAAAAATCCTAAACCAAGTGGTGACTGAATAACCTGCTCACTACAACTTCTGGATTGAATGGCAGCCACGGACAGATACAAAGCTGGAATCACTACAGCAGTTTAAGAAGGATGGACTCCACAAAGGGCATAAATCCCATTCCCAATCTCCTGTAACATTTTAAGGAGTTCTTCTCCCAGGCCTTGAAGTTCCCAACAGCTGAAGACTTTTGTCAGGAGAGTTTAATTAAACCAGTAACTGCAGAGAGAAAGCAAACATCCCAGCCAGGCACAGCTGCCTGGGTCCGTTCCAGCAGCAGCAAAGTTGGCACAACCACCACATTCTGCCTAAATTCTGTAAGAGGCACAGAAGTTTTGGGTTAAGATTTATGCTGTAGTTAATCTTTAAGGGGCCATCAGTCTCCTTAAATGGGTTTGCCCAGCCCGGGCAGTTTCGAAGCTCAGACTCAAGATGTTAATCTGCGAAAAGGTTTCAGTGATCTCATCCTAATCTGTGGCAGTACACCGAGCTCCCAACATTCTTCTTTCCCTAAAAAAAAGCTTTCAAATGCCGCGGTGTTGGTCAATGGGTCCCCACTGAGAGCTCTCACCCTCGCATGAGAATGGGTGTGAAAAGCAGCTGCATCTCCCCGGGGATCAGCATTTCCATGCAGCCGCCTGGAAATGCCCACAAGCCACGAAACTGGGTTTCTGTGGAAGTTTGCTGGTGATACTGGCGGGTTTTCCATCCTGAGCCTTCTGCCAGCCCCACACTCGGTGACAGCGATGCCTTTGGCCACCCCACCACCATTCCCCCACATTTTCTGCCTCTTTTTTGACTGAACAAATAAAACGGACCTTTGCCCATGGGGAGCAGGAAACATCTGCACCGCCACCGTTCTCGCTCCGAATCCACGCTCCTGTTTTTGTGTTTCGTTAAACCGAGAGCTCGCAGAGGCTGAGGTTTAGCAGCCTGGAGCTGCTGGGCTGTTACATGAGATATTCAGGAAGTTATTTGCATGGAGGGGATAAAAGCCCGTGGCAGCAGCCGGGCGCGCTGCAGAGGCGACTCAGCCGCGGTGGCCACCAGCCCAAGGAATTACATCCATCCCAGCCTCACAATGAGTTGTTTACTGGCCTTGGCTGCCTGTGGGAAGAGCCAAGGAGAGCGGAGGAAGAGGAGAGACAAACACAATGCGAGCGAGACGCGTTAGGGGGAGGCTGGGCTTTAGCAGCAGCCCCGGGATTTCAGCCCCATGGAAGCAGAGAGGGCTGAAAAGGGAATAAAATGAACCATCCGCCTCCTCGGTCCTGCTGCCAAAAGAGCCTCGTCCCTACTTGAAGGGCTGATATCGAAGGTAAGAGGGGAAAATGACCAGTTTTTGGGCAGAGGGCAGATTCACCGCGCGGCTCTCGGGGGCAGCTCCCAGGCAGACGCAGCCACTCTTCCCTGAGTATTTGTAATTACGGCCCTGGAAAAGGAAAGCTGACCGGTTTTCCAGCAGGAATCCAGTGCTTTCAGGACAAGAGCTCAGACTGTTCCAGTCAGCTCCTTTGAGAAGATTTAAAACAAAACAACAACCCCCAGCCTAACAAACAGCGCCTTTCTAAATCTGCTTAGGGACATATTTTATTTTCACGGCCAGCCTTGCTCTGGAGCTTCCCAATCTTACCCAGCGCTTTCCCGATTCTCAGCTCCCCCCTCCGCTCCTCACTTTTTTTATTGGAAGGCAAAACAATTACGGCCGCGGGAAGGAAAATCCGAGCTTTGAGGAGCTTTTCCCTGCTTCTTCCCGTCGGGCACGCTCTCCCAGCCTGGGTCCCCCGGCTAATTGCTCAGGAAATCCGCGCTGCTCATTGTCGGGCTGTCCTTAAGCTGCTAATTCCGAACTGGGAGAGGCTCTGGAAGGGAATCCATGGATAGAGCCCCGCGAGAGGGACCCGGCGGAGACCCGGGGCGGGGCGGGCTCCGGCGCTAATAACACATCCCTGCCCAATGGAAACCGTTTCCTATGGAGACCCCCAGGAGTTCCCCCTGCCCACAGCCCCTGCCCAGACATTGGGCCCATTCTTGCGTCCCGTTTTCCCAAGACACGATGGCAGCGGCTCTCGGCAGCCCCGATCCCGCTTGGAACAAAGGCCGGGCAGCTGCCACCCAGCGCGGAGTTTGAGGATGAGCGGCTGAACTTGGACAAAGTGGGATTTTCCGCGTGGGAATAACGCGGCTCGTGTCCCAGGGACACAAAGGATCGCCGCGGGCTGTCAGGGAGGGATCCCGTGGAAGCACCGAGCCGTGGCAATGGTGGCGGTCCCGGTAAGTCCCCGCTCCCCGCTTCCCGAGGCAGGAAAAGCGGCCGGATTTCATGGCAGCTCCGGGAGGGGGTTCTGCGAGCTGAAGGCTCGGATGGATGTGGGGGATGAATCCAGCCGGGTTTCACTGCAGATCAGCGGTGTTTTCCCTACGCTGGCAGCTCCCACTCCTCCCGCTCCAGCCCTGCCATGCCTGGGGCTGCTTAAAGGCAGAAAGATGAGCTCCGAGTTTGGGGAAAGTAATTCCTGCGTGAGCTACTCCTCCAGATTGAATGGAAATGGTTCTAACTCCCACTGTAATTCTCCATTCCCATCGAGTTTCTCGTTGAGGCACTGCAGGTGACAAGTTTAGGACTTTTCTGTCCTGTTGCTGGTTGTGTGTTTGTGAAAAAGATCCCTTGGTTACTGCTTTCTTTTGCATTTGAAATCAGTGTCATAAAGACACTTTAAGCTTAAAAAGGGATTGGGTATAAATGTGGCATAAACGAGACTTTCACCTTCATTTAGTGGAGGGCTGGTTCCTACAAACTCTACTAAAAATTGGGAATTAAGTTATAATTATTATACTGAAAACCTTAAAAATTTGATTTGTCACTTCGGCTTTCATTCATAGCTTAAATCTACTCCTTTGAAGCTGCAAAATTCAATGAGAAAAATTCAAAGACAGCTCTAAAAAAACGGATGTCAGAAGTAAAATGAACGATGAACAACACCATTTAAAGATTTGGCTGTTTGGAAGAGAGAGGATATAACATGATATAAGCACATGGCAGAAGAATTTGCAGGAAAATTTGGAGGTTTTAATGACATTCCCAAATCATTGTTTGAGAGGAGACAATTGTTTGTGGTTTTTGTATTGCTGCCCTATAGGAACAGAACAGTCAAATCCAGAGGGTGGGAAGTGCAAAGTTCACAGCTCGGCCATAAGGACATTCCCCCCTTGTAGTACTTTTCCATCTTCTTGCCCTTAGGAGTATTCCCTAAAAACAAAACAGGCAGGAAACCCTCATACTTTGGGGGGCTTCAAAGCCTCTGAATTTTAAAAGTGTCAGGAAAATCCACCAACACTTATGTCCAAAAAGGAGACAGGGGAGTCCTTCAACTTTATTCAGATAAAGGGAGAGAGGCCACTGGGCACACGCCCACTGGCTTTTCTCTCTTGAGGTTTCAGAGGGCACAGCCTCCCTTTATCCCAAACTCCTGGCCGCATGTTGCCTTCTTCCTTTCCCCATTGCTGAGGTACCAGGAAGGTACAGCCTTCCCGAGCCGCCTAGCCCATATCCCCCCTTGAACCTTGAACCACTGTTACACCCCAAAGTTCAGGAACTCAACTTTGTGCAGACCCTTGTCCGTTTCAGGAGCCAAACTCTGCCCAGTAAGGAACCTGCTGCCCAAAATCAGTAGGACCCATTTCAAAGAGGTTAACCCCCATCAAACTGTTTGTAAAGACACTGGCACACATCTTTCCTCTCAAAGGAAAGTCCTGAAACACATGGGAGGGAGGAAGAGGGTGCAAGAGGAGGCTGAACAAATGTTTCACTGGAATCCTTTGAGGCTAAAAATAAGAATCCTCCTCAACTGATAAAAATCGATGTTTTCCGAATTCCAGGGTCAGGAGCTCAGCTCCACACAGACAAACACAACAAATGCCCCAGTTCCCCACTCACCTTCATTTAGGGCATTGCAATGAGGCACAAAACTGCAAAGCTGCACCTGGTGATGCTGAGGAGCAGGGATAGAAACGTTTCCCGGGCAGGGAGAGGATGCTCTCCCAGATGGAAGATGGATCCCTCCTCCAGCTGTGACCTCGTGGCTGGAGCACAAGAGCAGGAATTAAGGCAGTTTTATCCAAAGCTTGGGCCAGATCCTGGGGACAGGGCGCGCTTTTGGAGGAGATGTGGCAAAGCAATTCGGGATTCTGTCACTGCAGCACTCGGAGCCATTGGGATGGATGCCATGTCTGTGATCCATCCGTGCCAGCTGCCCCTCACCCCACTTGAAGCATATTTGGGATTTGGGGCTCTGTTTCCCACTGTCTGAGCATTGGTGGCCAAGGCTGTGTGGCTGGAGTGGCGTTCCCATCCTGACGGTGCTCCAGGATCCCAAAGGAGCCGGAAGGGAGCCGTCCCTGGGCTGGGCTGGGTGGGGATAGCTCCTGGAGCACTCAGCCACCCTCAGCAGGTCTTTCCAGGTCAAGCGTGCGTGCAGAGCCTCACTCTGCCCCTCCACAGGTTGCTCCTCCTCCCTAAATAAGGATCCGATTTAGTCCCGGGGAAGAGGAGCCACCACCTTCCACAGAAGGGAAATTCTCTCCCTGAAAAGAGGAGCTCTTTATTCCCAGAGCAGACAGTGGCTCTGCAAGGCTTCCTCCTGCTCCAGCTCCCAGTTCAGCCTGATTAAAAGGGTAAAGATCCACCCTGCTCCGGAGCCAGACCAGCCTGAGCTGACCCCAGCTGCAGGGAAATTTGCTGGATTATTTGTAATGGGTTTAGTTGGTAAGAAAAGGAAAATCTCTTTATCTTGGCAAGTGAAATTAAGGGACATTAATCAGTCCCTGAGCCCCAAGACAAAGGTGTGTTCTGGCAGCAGAGCAGATCCTGTGTCTGGACAAAACACGAGCTTGTCAGGCTGTGAGACCCTGTGATGCTGTAAATACACAGCCACAACAGACCTCTTCTTTTCCTCTAATAATATTCCCACTTTTCTTTCTTGAACCTGCAGACAACCCACCCTTTCCCTCCCCAGCATGTGTTTTACAGATGGATATAACCATATTTAGCAGGAAAAGCAGCAGCCAGCCCTTGCACAATGCCAAAATGTCATTGCCTTGCCCTCATCTCATCATTAGAAATGTGATTTCTAAGAAGCTTCACTGCAGCAGCATCACTGGCTGACTGAGATTGGATATTTCCTCATTGTGGAGTCATATCTTACTTGTTTGAACACTTTACAGGAAAAGCGTTGTTGGACAAGGCTTGGAGCACCCTCTGGAAGGTGTCTCTGCCCATGGCAGGGATGGAACAGGATGAGCTTTAAGTTCCCTTCCAACCCAAACCACCCTGGGATTCTACAATCCCCAAAACCTCCCTTTTTCCTCATGGAATAAAGCCTTTGAAGAGAATAAAGCCCTATTGGATGAACCCCCTGCGGTAAATAAATGCAGGGCACAGATCCCTCAAGGTCCTGAACATGGTTTTTGTCCGGGCCCATGAAAGGGCAGGCCCAGCACACAAAGGAATCTGGACACAGCCCTTTCAGCCAGGCCACCGTGCCAAGGTGAAATTGGTGTTTCTCCTGCTGTGCTGGCACATTCTTGCTGCAAGGAAAGGGAAAAATGTCCATAACTTTTGGATAATCAGAGGAGAAAGTTCAGCTCTCCCATTTCAGCCAAGGGAGGATCCAGCCCCGTGGGATGAGGATGAGGTGACAGGAGGGCTCCACGTGGCTCAGAGGACCTGAGGAGAGGCAACAAGGAGCCAAAAAGCCAAGGAATGGCCAAGGAACCGCTGGAACTTGTGTCAGGGAAAGCAAAGAAAGGCAGCTTGTTGGGCAGGCTGCTGACTGGGAACCTTTTGGAACTGTGAGCAAATAAACCCAGGCCTGTTGTTGGAGTCCCCAGTGGCTCAGGGAAACAGGAGTCTCTTATTTTTTATGTTTTTTTTTTTCCTTAGCCACACTTTGTAAAGAACCAGGGCTACATCAAGGACACAGCAACCTCCACCACAAACATTATTCCTGGGTGAAAACAACCTGGTCAGACAGGGTAACTTTGCTTTTCAGCACTTCATCAGCTTTTCTTTCCATCTAAATCTTCTCTATTGTAGCCAGCGCTGCCATTATCCAGCAATGCTCTCTCAGTGAGGGACCTGGGGCTCCAAACAAGCAGCATTCTCGCACTCCTCCAGCACCAAAGGCAGAGCAAAAAGCCCTTCTTACAAGTGTTAAATAATGCAAACTTCGCTGGGAAGCTTGGGGTGAATTCCATTGTTTCCTGGCTGCGGCCCAGCCCCTCTGGAGGCTGCTGGGGATGGGGAAAGGCAGAGCACGCCAAGGGTTAAAGGGTGATGTAAATGGAGAGAGACATTCTCAGTGCAAACAAAAAGAGAGTCGTGCCCTGAGGATCAGTGGCTGAATATGGGGTAAGGCAGTTCACGATTCTCTTCTGAAGGAAACATTTTAATTAGCTCAATCCAAAACAGATACAGCCCAGAGAAGGCACCACGAGCAGGAAATGCTTTGTAAGTCTCAGAGGACAGTGAGGAGACAACGGCGGTGCTGAGCAATTAAAAACAAAAAAAAAAAAAAAGGGGAAAGAAGAAAGGAGAGCGCCTTTAGGGTTCGGGCTAAAGGAGACGCTCAGGTTTCCTTCTCTGCTCCATCCTGGAGGAGAATTAAATTGGGGTCCTGCTGCAGTTCGTGCACGACAGAAAGGAGCTGTTGAACTTGGAGGGGGTGTGAGGGTCCAAAGCCAGCTCAGACCAGGGGACAGGAGCGGCCGGCGGCTCCCACCTCATCCCGGAGCATCCCTGCGCTCACTCCTGCCTGAGGGAGAGCCGATGCCTCCTCAAGCGCTCCCATGTTTGGGGTTTTTCCCTCAGAGGGTTGGAAAGCAGTGCTGAAACCCGACTGAAGCTAGTGACTCCCAACCTCACCTTCCCGCAGGTACAGGAGACGTCGCACCCGCAGCAAGGGCTGGGGAGCGTCAGGCCGGGTGACACTGAGCACAATAAGTGTCAAAGCCATGAATAAGAGCCTTCCTGCCCTGGCTTTTATGCTAATCACCCGCGAACGTCCCCTTTCCCCTTTCCCCGGCATACCGGCCGGGCATTCACTCCGGTAAGCCAGGCAAGAATGGCCCTTTGAAGCTTCACAAACCTCCGTGGACTTCAAAGTCCCACTTCTGTCTGCTCCTTTCCTACTGTTCTCCAATACATCATTTAGGATTAGGAAATGAAAGAGATTAAAGCGTTTCTCCTTTCCAGCGCTTCGGATCGTCAATAGAGCTTTGTTTACAGGCAGCTGCTCCGCTTCCCACCCTCTAATCCCAGCCTTTCCCTGCTCCTACCGCACCGGGGAAGAGAACAGGCGAAGGCTACCGGGAATCTGCGAGGAGCTCCGGGGAGGATGGAGCGCTCACAGGCACTCAGCGAGCTGAGCCAGCCTCAAAATTGGTGTCCCAAGCTATTTCCCATCCCTGCGCCTTTCTCTGGAGAAGCCATCGCCTGCTCCAGCTGGCCCAGCTTTCCATAAGGCCACACTGCTGCCATTGGGAGAACAGAGGTGGCATCGCTGTGCAGCCCCAGCCCCTGCCCTGGCAGCCTCCAACAGCGAAAAATCAGCCACCAGATTGCCCCGAACTGGAGGTCTGTCCTAAAACTGCTGCCAGTTCTCACTCTCAGTGTTCTTCATGACCAAAACCAATTTTTATTGAAAAAAGAAAGTAGGAGTAAGTGGAAATTCCATCGCAGGAACTGAGATGTTTTGTTTTTCAGGTAGAAAATGGGTTTTTTAAAATACAATAGTTTTGATTTTATCTGTTCAAACAATAGCAGTTTAATCTCATTTTATCAATAGTCACCAGTCTGGAAGAACCCAAGTCCTACAGCCTTACACAGAATTATCATCTCTGCAAAAATCTGCCAAAACTCAAACATGTCCCCCCCAAACCCCTCTTTTGAGCCTTCTGCCTAATTAAAGTGGAACAAAAGAAGGAAATAAGCCCCAAGAAGTTGCAGAGCTGAGTTTGTTGTAAAGCTGTAACCCTGGGCTCCGTGGTGGGAGTAAGTTACACATCCCACAGGCATTGTAGCAATGGGGTGAGGAGCAGGGAGCTGCAAACCCTGGAGTGAATGGAGTTCTTGTCAGGAGAAGGCAGAAAAAAGCTCTTGCTGTGCCCCAGGAAAATCCCTCTTTATTTCCAAGGTCAGGGGCTGAGACCCTATCAAAACATGACGAGTGGTGCCATAACCTGTGACAAAACCCAGAGAAACCTCCCCAAACCCCACTGTCCTGCAGGCTTTGGCTTCTCTACCTATAAACCTTTGTTTCTTGAGATTTAAGAGATAACCTGAGTACACACCGTGATAATCCAGCAGAGATCCTGCAGCTTTGGGAGGTTTTCCCATCAGGGCAGTGCCAGACCTCCCAAACCCAGTGTTAAGAGGTTTAAACGAACACACAGGATGTCCTTCACATCCAGACTGATAAAGATCCACTCATCTGACATCCCACATGACTAAAAGAAAATGTGACAATGCCAAAAATGCCAGCCCCAAACTCCACACTGGTTTTTCTGACCTTTGCTTCACATGTGGAGAATGGGATAGTGTGGAGCAGGAAGAATAGGAAAATACAGGGGCTGGTTTTAAACTTGGTTTTTCCCCTGCAGTAATTCCTGTTCTAACAAACAGTTGCTCTGGATGGAGCTGCAGTCTGGCAGTTTGGAGGTGTCTTGGGGCGCCAGGAGGAGGAAATACAAGAATTGTAAACAGGATGCTCAGGCACCATAGGAAGTAACACCAAGTTTTCCTCTCTTTTCAGTCCATGGAGGATGGGATATTTCTGGAATAAAAGAGTAAATCCTCTGCTGAACCTCACTCAGAATAACTCTGAATAATATGTGAGGGATGGTTGCTGGAGATTTGCTTGTACCAGCCCTTCTAGGAGAGAGAATATTCTGAATTTTATCACATTAAATAGGGGTTTTATTCTGTTACATTCCTCCCCTCCTGCACTGGCCCCCAGTTTAAATATAGGATTTAAAGCTTTACCCTGCCTGAAATATAAAGAAAACTCCTTTGTCATCCTGTATTTACTTAACTTTTTGTAATATATTGCTTTGCTTTTTCCCAGAAAGGCAAGAGCAGTGGTGACCGTGGTGTCCATGAAGAGCATCCCACTGCTTTAATCCATAGTGGAGAGGAAGGAAAGGGAATTTTACACTCGGAAAAATCAATCTCTGGACTCATCCTACAGAATTTAAAGCACATGGCTGGGTTTCAAAGCCACTTGTCAGCTTGTTTAAACACCTCAGGGTTCCATAGGTAAACAAGCCAGGCTGTATTTTAAAGCCCATAAGTTAACTAGACAATTGCTGGCAGGCAGTTCCCAGAGATTAGACACTGGAAAAAAACGGGATTTGACCTTGGGGCTGTCTGGAGCAGAGCAGGGAGAAAAGAATCAGGTGAAGGAGCATCTTTCCTGCTGTGTGAGGAGTATCTGGGTCAGGCTGCTGGCAACGAGCACTTGGTCAGGAGCAAAGGTGAGAGTTCCAAAGGCGCCTTCCAAACCCTGGGTCCTGAGGAACAGCCAAAATCCAGGCCAGGTTGGAAAGTGGGGTTTCCATCAGGCTCCCAGGCTGTGTGAGGTTTCAGAGGACACCCAATCCCTCAGAGATCTCCCGAGCAGGACCCAGAGTGAAGCCTGGCCCAGGAGAGTGTGGCGCACCCGGGGTTCACACACCCAGGGAGTCACATTCCAGCATAAACACAAACTCTCCTGATGGAGATAACAGGGAGTGTCTGCACTGGGAGGGAGCTCTGAGCCAAGGATTTAATGCTTTAGGCTGAGGGTTAAGCCAAGGCTCTGCTATTCCTGTTGGAGCTCATGTGAGCTTTCCAATCCAACTTAGCTCTTGCTTAAAGGCATTGGAACTTTCAGGCAAGGCCTCTCCTTATTTACACCACCACAGATCCAAAGAGAGTGAGTTCAATCCCACATTTGAGGTGTTACTCCCATCCTTCTCATAAATTTAAATATTTGATATCTTTATTTTAAGATTCTTTCCCTATAAAGTTCATTTAACCATGAATTTAGTAGGAAAAACACTTCCACAGGAGAGATCTCCAAGTTCCAACTCCTCTTTTTGGATGTCCAAAGGTTGCAATAATTTGAATTTCATTGTGACAGGAGATGTAGGCATTCTCCTTTCCTGCTGCTTTGCCAGGTGCAAAGGTGAGGTGCTGCCTGCTCCCAGGGTCACAGCACTGGTTTTTGGGAAGCCTGTGGTTCTCCAGGCATTCCCAGGTGAGGAATTTTCCCCTTCCACCTGGCAAAGCCGTGGCTATTCCAGCTTTCCCAACACTTGCCATTTTGCCAGCTGACTGACAGAGAACAATGGTCAAACATGAGCTTCCCCAGGAGGAAAACATATGGAAAACATCTGATTTCGATAGTTTGCATCCCAAATTGTCCCAAATCTATGATTTCTTCTCCATTTTATTTGTTTATATGTTGCCACTACAACCTTTAACACAACTCAGTGACAGGTTTGGAGCTGAAACTCCTCTGTCAGGGGATCACTCTGGAAAGGATCCCACTCTTCACAAGGGTTTCCCCTCCAAATTACTCCCAGTTGTAGCTCCTAAATTTCTTAGATTACAAGGAGATTCCAAACTGGTTCATATTTGGTTGGCTGGAGTTTGTAAGGAAAAGGTCTTTCCCTTCATGACCCAACTTTGCTCCACATTTCCAAGAAGAGCTGAGCCCATGATCCAGCTCACAAACCCTCCTCGTTCCAACAAGGAGACTTTCCAACGGAATATCCTCATAGGCATTCAAAATACTTTAAAAAGCCAGGAGAGATCATCCAGGCAGTTCAGGAAGCACCTATGTCCACAAGAAAACATGCTCACTTCAGCTCCACGTGTCTCCAAAGCCTGTTGAGTTGGGACACAGTCTTTTAAGAGGGTAGTCCATGAGACTTCCCAAATTTCACGTTCCAAACCTCGACAAAGATCAGGAATGAAAAGCAGCTGTTGGGACAGCTTAGAGGAATCTTTCTTGGGAACGTTTTATACTTGCAAAGAAATTCCTTTTGGAAGTAATACCATATTTGCAGGCATTTTTAAGTGGAAAAAAAGCAAACATGGCTTTGGGAAGTGTTTTTGATAAACATTTCTGAGGTACAGCGGTTTTCCACTTTGGAAAACATGTGTAAAGATGCTCCTAATTTCAGTTTAAAAAAAAGGCAAAGCAGCTCTTTGTTATCATAGATTTTGGATTTTTTAAAAATACTTTTGCGTCAAAAAAGGTTTAAAATCCATAGAACTTTCCTTTGTGCACAGTTTAAAGCAAACCCTACAGCTTTTCTCCTCCTGTTACAGGTTTAGGGGAATACTTCAGATGTTTCATTCTATTAAATTTCTTTCCAAACACACTGGAACCGTTCCATCTGAGTTTTTAAAAAAAAACCTTTCCAAGGGGAAAGTTGGAATTATCACAGAATGGCTTGGGTTGGAAGGGACCTTGAAGCCCCTCTTGTTCCAGCTCCTGCCATGGACAGAGACACCTTCCACTGGACCAGGTTGCTCAGAGCAATCACTGTCCTTCAAACAGGAGGATGAGGGAGTGATGGAAGGAAAGGCCAAATTCAGTAAATTCTGTCTTCAAATGTGAAAAATCCCAATAATAGTGGAATTTGTAAAGACTCACTTGGAAACTAATTTCTGTTCTTGTTTGCACATCCATTAATTTCAGAATTTCTCTTGCACAGCCACTTTGTTCCAGGACTGATGGCAGTTCTCTCTCTCTCCTTCAGGATGAAAGGATCCGTGAGGGGGATGCGGTAGGAAGGAGTGCAGCCACCTCCCTGGAATGTGTTCCTTTGGGAAGGGACGAGCTCCCTGCTTTATTTTATGGATGTCACTGAAGTAGACTTTGAAGGTCTTTGGAAGCCCATCCCAGACTTGGCATGGGAAACCACAGCAACAACCATACCTGCCTGACAGATGATTCCTTCAAGTACAACCTGTACGGAGCCGTGTACAGCGTGGTCTTCATCCTTGGCTTGATCACAAACTGCGCCTCCCTCTTTGTTTTCCTCTTCCGGATGAGGATGCGGAGCGAGACGGCCATTTTCATGACCAACCTGGCGGTTTCAGACTTGCTTTTCGTGTTCACTTTGCCCTTTAAGATCTTTTACAACTTCAACAGGCACTGGCCCTTCGGGGACAGCCTGTGCAAGATCTCGGGCACGGCGTTCCTCACCAACATCTACGGGAGCATGCTGTTCCTCACCTGCATCAGCGTGGATCGCTTCCTGGCCATCGTGTATCCCTTCCGCTCCCGCACCATCCGCACCAGGAGGAATTCCGCCATCGTCTGCGCCGGCGTTTGGATCCTGGTCCTCAGCGGCGGAATTTCGGCCTCGCTGTTCTCCACGACCAACGTTTCCAACACCAGCACCACCTGTTTCGAAGGGTTCTCCAAAAGGATCTGGAAAACCTACCTGTCCAAGATCACCATATTTATTGAGGTGGTGGGATTCATCATCCCTCTGCTGCTCAACCTCACGTGCTCCTCGCTGGTTCTCCGGACTTTACGGAAGCCGGCCACCCTGTCCCAGATTGGGACCAACAAGGAGAAAGTGCTGAAGATGATCATCGTGCACGTGGCCATATTCGTGGTGTGCTTTGTCCCCTACAACTCCATCCTGTTCCTGTACGCGCTCGTGCGCTCCCAGGCCATCGCCAACTGCTCCCTGGAGAGGTTTGCCAGGACCATGTATCCCATCACGTTGTGCATTGCCACCCTCAACTGCTGCTTTGACCCCTTCATCTACTACTTCACCTCCGAGTCCTTCCAGAAGTCCTTCAACATCAAAACCCAGATCAAAATGGATTCTCTTTTCAAGACGGAGATGCCGCTCACAAAGACGGCGCTGCCGGCGCCGCAGGATGAGATCAGTGACCAGGCCATCACCAACGGAGGGGATCCCACATCTGAATCCCATTTCTAGGGAGATGTTTACACAGGGAGTTATCCCCCATTAACTCCTGATTAACACCACGTGGCAAAGAGCTGGTCCAGAAAATGGGGTTCACACGTGGGGTTAATGAAGAAAAGCTGCTGGGGGACGACAGATCCTCACACTGAGATGGTTCCATCATATTCCACAGGTGAACACAAAATATAAAAATCCCAATGGATCTCCCTTTGGAGATTATGGATAGGCAACAACACATGCATCAACTCAGGAGGGAACAGAACAGCTTCTTTAACCAGAAGATGCCAACATTTGGCATTTTTCCCCCTCAGCAGTTGACATGGGACTGGTTGGGAAATAGAAAATTTCATTTTCTTAGAGATTCCTGCCAATATTTCCTGCCTTCTGGAGATGCATCCTCATCCTCATATGTTAACTCAGTAACTTCCCACAATATGTATGTTTGCTTACAAAGGCATAATAAAAGCTTGTGGCTTTTCCTTACTCCACTGCCAGAGTGTAGAGCCTGGTTTTCCTAGAGACTGGAATTTATGAAGAGGTTTGAAGTGTAAATAATTGTTTAGTAATTAGGCAAAAGAGTTGCTTGGTGACAGCAAAGATAATAAGGAAAAAGATAATTAATACTACAGTTTTGAAATCTGAAGTTTCATTTTTATCAGATGAAGCTGTCGTTTAATTTATTTGATTATTTTTAATGCCACATCTGGGGAGGAGTAAAGAACTCATTAATGATCTGTTGCACCTGGGCTTTTATGTCCCAGGGGATTTTATGACTGTTTCTGGGAAGGGCTGGACTGTAAAGTCAGCTGGAGAAGGGCCTGAAACCCCAGAGTTCTTCCAAGGGCAAAGCTCCCATATGGCACTGAGGCAGCTGAAGGCCCAGGAGTGCTGATCCCACTCAAATATGGACAAGTGGTGTCAGAGCACCCAATTAAGGGGTGACCTGTGATTGCTTAAAGGGTTTTTAGGCCTCAAAGTAACTCAAAAACCAATTTGATGCACTCTTTTCTTACCAGGTTACAGCAATATTGTCTTGTTTTCCAGTTAATTTATTACTTTTCCTTTTATAGATTACAGAAAATATATGGAAAATTAATTATTTGTATGTGTTGCATTTTACCACCCTGGTTCCTTTCTCCAGCTCTTGGCTTGTGTTTGAAGCTCTACAGCCCCTTCCCAGGCTGGTTCATTCTTAAATATAAGACACAGGAATGAGGAGAACAAGTTAACTTGAAAAAAATATAAAGTTACGAGTTGTTAGCTCAGCAATCTACATTTCCATGGTAAAGCTACTTCTAGAACTGTATTGCCAAAAAAAGAGACAAATCATTAAGTGAACAGATGTTTTCCACTCAACTCTATTTTAAGTCTCTCTGATGAAGCCTCATGAGATACGAGAGCAACACCTCAAATGTGATCATTTAAAGCAACAGAGGTTTAAGTGTGAGAAGAATTCAGCTGTAAAATGTCAATGCTTCCAAGGGAATATTTATTTAAGCACTGCATTCACTTTGAATAAAGAAGTCAGTGGCTTACCAAGGCTGGGAGACCCCAGAAATTGTTCTATTTCAGCCCTAAAATTTCACTTATTGGAAAAAAAGCATATGATCAACCCATTATACATGGAGAGCATGAGAGCAGCCAAAATATTCTGTTTCAGCTCTGAATTACAGAAATATTTACTGGAAATTTGCACACAGGACTGGCCTCGGAGGCTTTTCTGGAGATTGAACCCTCAGACAACTGCACTTTGGAGCAGAAAAATATGAAAACAATGAGAGATCATTGGAAAAAGTTGGTGGAATGAGGTCAATGTGGTGGGACAAGGGACAGGCACTGACAGGGAATTTGTGAGCAGCTGGGAAAGTTTTCCCTCCAGCCCAAGGGATGAGCTGGGCTTTAGGAAGGAATAATATTTGCCATTTAATCCAGAGCTGGTGTCCAGCAGTGCACTGCCCCTTTTCCTGCCCGTGCCCTTTTCCTGCTGGACCCAAACTGTTCAGAGGGAATTTTAAAATCCGTATTTCCTTTGGCTGATGAGGCTGTCTCAGCCATGATGTGGGTGTACCTCAGAGCAGTTGTTCCCATAACTTCAGACCAAAAGGCAAAGTGAGGGATTTGCCAGGATTCCCTACAGGCAGAGTTCTCCCTATGGAGCAAATCCTTCACCCCATGGCAGAGAGGAGGGTTGGGGAGCCATCAGCAGCTCTGACACACCCCAAATCCTGTGAGGAATGGGGCACCCCATCCCAACACCCTGCCAGGAACTGGAGTTAATGACACAAGAGAGAGAAGGAATAAGAGCAGGAAGAATTCACTAACAAGCTCCATTTCCAGAGGTGGGAGAGAGAAGGAATGAGTGAAAAGGATCCACTGAGGGCACCTTTAGAACCACAGAATATCCTGAGCTGGAAGTGACTCACAAGGATCGTGGAAGTCCAGCTCCTGGCCCTGCACAGGACAGCCCCAAGGATCCCCCCCTGTGCCTGAAAACACATCTTCCTATTTGCAAGAAAGATATTTGGAATGTAAGAAAATTCTCTTCTCTGAGGCAAACCCCTGATTAATTCAGTTTTACAGAGATGAGAAACCTGTTTACACTCAGCTCCTTCTCAGTGTACAAGTCTCAACATCCAAATGCCAGCTTGGAAATCTTATTTTTAAGCTGCTGCTTCCCACTTGCAAAGCAAGAAGAGATGCCAGAGTTTGTGGGGTTTGAGAGCTTTGTGGGACAGGGCTGTTCTCATGTCTGGTGGCTGCAGAATCTCTCATTTCCAGAGCCCTGAGACACCTTCTGCTCTGGGTGTGCTCCACAGGCCTTCCTCTGGTTAAATCCAAGGGAAGAAAGAAAAACCCAGGCTAGAAACCACTGTCTGGGCTTCTGAAGGAAATGTTAAAAGAGAGGAGGGAAAGAACTGCCTGGGACTGGACAAGCTCCAGGCTCCACATCCATGGCCTGCCTGTAATCCCAGCATAATGGGTGTCTTTTTGGGAGCCAAACCAGTGCCAATGCTTACAAATTTCTGTTTGCAGTTTTATGGGGCAAGAGCTGTGGTGGATATTCTCACATAAAATGTAATCCTATCATCCTGTGCCAAAATGCCAACTGAAAAGATCCATTATTTTGTAATTTAAGACCTCATAAATTATATGGAGATCACATGATGAATGACACTCACATCTGCCTGGGACAGGTCTTGACTAATCTGGTTTTTTCTAGGTCAGGTACACTGAGTACACACTCCATGGTTTGTGGATAAATAACCAATTATGCATTCAGAGAGAGGAAAAGTCATTTTTCAGATGTCAGCAAAGCCAAGCTGGGAGGAGAGGGTGGCAGAAAAGTGGATTCCCAGTTTTTCTGGCTGAGGGGCAGCTGAGTGTTCCTCCCCCCCTACGAAGGGTTGCTGTCAGCAAAGACAATGCCACGACTTCAAGTTTAGAAACAAAATAAAATTAATTAAAAGTCACTGCCTTTAGCTGAGGCTGAGACAGGACCCAGAGTTCCTGAACAAACATTAATCATGGATTTCCTTGCTCCCAACCAGCTCCCTGTTCCCCGTTCCTCCCACAACATTCGTTCACCAGCTTTGCAACCCATTGCCCAGCTGGAAAAGCTGCAGTTCCAAAAGGCTCCTGAGCCCTCTGCCCAGCCCAAACCCACCCTGGGATGCCCACACCTGGTGCAATTCTGTGCCAATCCGAGCTGTCACCACAAGGGCAAGCAGGGCCTTGTTCCACAGCCCCAGGGAGGCTCCTCTCGGTGCCACAACGAGCCCTGCAATGGGTGAAAGGTGCCAAGCCCTGGGTAAATCTTGTGTAAATCTCCACCACGTTTGCACAATCGGTGCAAAGCACCCAGAGTCATGTCTACGAAACACGAGGGCAAAGAGGCAGCACAAGTCATGTATAAAAGGCATGGATTAGCTCCTGGATGGGCCAGCAGGATGGAAGGTTCCTGTGCTGCATGCACACGCCAGCCAGCCAGGCTCTGCTCCTCCTATCCCTGCTCCCTGCACGGATCCAGCTTTGAAATCCCTCTAAAACTATCCCTGGGAAGGTTTTTGTGGGTTCTCCCTGAAGTCCTGCGTGGATGAGGGAGAGAGGTTCTGTTCCCTATGCAGCAAAACTGCAAGGATGACCCAGAAGGAATTCCCACGTGACCTCTGATAACCTTCTCAGAAGGCAGTGTCCCGCCCCAGAGCTCCCCCATGACATCCCACACCATTCCCAGTGGGAATGTTTGCTGGCCACAGGCAGGAAATTGTCACCTCAGGGACAGAGGTGGCTCCTGTCAAAGTGTCCTTGGGTGTGACCTGCTGGGCACAAGGAGCTCTCAGCACAGGACAGCCCCAAAGCTTTGCTGTGCCAAGGAGTCCTGGGGCAGGATTTAAGGGTGGGAACAAAGCAGCCCTCACTGCACTAAGCAGGTTTTGGCACTCAGCATTAACTGAAGAAAGAGACAGAGCTGTTCTCCATGGATTAGCAGCCCAAGCCTTGTTTCCCCTGTAATTCCAGGAAAGCTGGAATTTTTATTTCTGAATGCTGACCCCAGGCTGACCCCAGAGACCAGGCTGGGTCTGAGCTGTGCACTCACCTTCTGACACTCCAAGGACCCTAAATCACCCCTAGAATCATGGAATTATGGTTGGAAAGACATCCGAGATCATCAAGTCTGACCATCAACCCAGCCCCACCATGTTCACCACAAACCCTGTGCCACATGTCCCCAGGTGCCACATCCATAGTTTTTCTGAACACTTCCAGGGATGGGCACTCCACCATTTCCCTGTTTCAATCCTTGACGGTACTTTCTGTGAAAGATTTTTCCTAATATCCAATCTAAACCTCTCCTGGGACAACTTGAGGCCATTCCCTCTCATCCTGTTATGACATTTGTACATAACCTCTATCTCCCTGGAATTCTGTGCCATGGAGATGCCACTTGGAGGAAATTCAGTTTGTGGGAGGTTCAAGCACTCAAAGAGCTTAGAAAGTGAGGAAGATCTACCCAAAACCTCTTTGAGTGGTCAAAGATCCTTTTCTCTGGGCACAGATTCCAACCATGGGAATCTCCTCCCTTTCCTGTTTGTTCTGTTAGGATCTGGGTATGTTTAAAGGCTCATTCTGCCCAATGTGAAATCCCTGGAAGTGTCCAAGGCCAGGCTGGACGGGGCTTGGAGCAACCTGGGATAGTGGGAGGTGTCCCTGCCCATGGTCTTTAAGGCCAATTCCAACCCAAACCACTCCATGATTTAAGACAGTGATTTTAAGCCCTGCAAAATGTGCACATTTCACAGCAAAACATGGAGCTAACTCTGTTTTTTTCTCTGGAAAACATCACTTCACTTAAAACTAACATTTAACACTGCTGGCTGTTCTTGATTTTAATCCTTAAATTTAATTTCCATGCAGTACACCAGGACATTCACACCCAAAAACCACTGGGACAAGCAAGGAGAGGGGTGGTTTCTTTTTGGGATCACTTGGCATATGTTTTCCAAGAAAACTGTCCAGTTCCTAAGAAAACCCTGGGCTGGCTTTTCCCTGCCTGAGGGATTTGAGCAATGTAAATATTGTATAGAAGTGACAACGCCCATGTTTTGCACTGTTTGCTCTTTTCTGTATCTCTGTGGATGTGTGTGGATAATGAAAAAGGAAAGTTTTTTCCGGAAAAACAGAATGTGTGAGTGTGCTCATTTACCCTGACTTACATAAATACACAATATTAGCTGGAATAATATTTAAATTTCACTTTCTCTGTAGCCCTCTCAAATCCTGAGTACATCCAGCACACATGGAGATTTTCCTGGAAACCCTCAGCATGGAAACTGCTCATTCCTTTTCCTTGGTTTGTACAAATACCCCCATTTCTTCCGTCATTAACCCAAATCACTTCTGCAGTCATGGAATACTTTCTTGGAACTCATTCCCTAGATCACAACACACAGAAAAAACTAAAGCAGTTGCACTGAACCTATTTTAACTTCTATTTCCCCAAGTTCCCATCTCTCCTGCACAGGATGACACATTGCTAATGGAACAAAATTAACCTTAAAGATACCTTTTGACCACTGGAAGGGCTGTGCTGCTTCCAAAGGCAGCCTCATGTGTGTTATCCCTGGAAGTGAGGTGGAATAAAAGCCCTCTCAGCATCAGGGGGGGTTGAAATCCTACTCAAGGCGTCCGAGAACCTCATGGACGACACTGAATTAGCAGCTGATCCTCAGGGGAGGTGTTATTTTATGTCCTAAATCAATATTGGCTGCATTAGGGAGCTGAGGAAAGTGCTGTAGCAGAGGTGTCTCAGGTCTCCTGCTGCACAGATGAAGAGTCTTGGGAAATAATTTACTAATTTTACATAGGTCACACAAAGAAAAAAATCCTGTTTGAATAGTGGCAACGTGGCATTATTAACATTATAAATTCTGGGTTCTCTGTAACTCCCCATCCAGGACTGAAAGCCTGGATTAAAGAAAAACCCCAAAATAAGGCCTGGTGTAAGCCCAGGCCATGATCCAGCAAGGCCAGGTGTTGACTGTGCAGCTCCAGGGAATATTTTGTTATTTATAACATGATCAGCACCACTCAGCTGAGATTTGCTCACACAACTGCAGAGCCATCAGAACCCAAATTTCCAGCACATCGACAAAAAGTCCTCTTAAAACCAGGATTAAGTCAGGCCTGGAACTACCTGTCGGGCCCAGGCAAGAATGTGAGACTTTGCTTCATTTTCAGGTTTGGGCAGGAAAAAGGTTCAGATTTATTTAAGGGCAAATTTCAGTCCTAAGTCCAACAATCACATCCTGGAATACCTGGAGGAGGAATTTTCTCTTTCTGGCTTAGGGCTGCTGTTCTCCCCCTGGCACAGGGACAGCTGGAGGCCACGGACAGGGGCCAAAGGATCCTGAATTTCCACTGAAATTCCTGCACTGTCCTCCAGGTATTTTTTTTATCATTTGAAAAGCTCCTTCCCTGGGGGTTACTCAGGAGAATAATTTGGCATTTTCCAACCTCGTTCCCACTTGTGAGAGATGACATGGATGATGGAACCATCCCAATCCAAGGGAAAGGGGAATATTGGGGATATTGGTCATAGTTTAGGCATAAAAGGGGCTTTTTGGCAATTCACATTCCTGGCTTTTCCCATCTATTTCCTCATTATTCCAAACTAGCAGAGCAGTGAGAGATCACAGGTAGGGCTGAGGATGGGGAGATACCTGTAAAACACTGTCCTTCCACTCCTTCCCAAATATTTATCCTACAATTCCCTTTAAACACAACTGGTGGTTCACTGATACTCTCGAAATCCAGGGCTCACAGGACATTTGCCCCTCTCTCTTTAGAGGGGTGGAGGACAATGACATGGACTTGGGAGGCTGCTCACCTTCTCCTCTCCACATCCTCCTCTGGCTCCCCCATTGCCTTGAGCTGTGCAACACCTGCTTGGGAGGGCCCCTTGTGCCCCAGATCTCTGCAATATCATTTCAAATTAAACAGAATTCTAATTGCCTCCACCTCCCCCAAAATGGGGTTTATTTTTATCGTGGATCTTTTAACCAGGTTGCTGGGAACAGCTTTATCCCATCCATCCCTGTGCTGGCACAGAGGAGGTGTCCATGGAGGGAGGACAATGGGAGCTTCTAAGGCAGCTTTGTGGAGCCCTTCTCCAGAACAAACAGTAGGGAGATGCTGAAGGTGGATTTTTATTTCCATGTGAAGCCTTAAATACAACTCCTGAACATTGAAACTCCCTGGCTGACACCAGCAGCCCCTCAAAGCCACCTCATAGACCTGTGGTTTAAATCAGAATTAAAGGGTGATTCCCACGTGATTTCACCTGCCTCTTACTCCCATTTTAATTTCATTGTCTGAACCTGTTTGGGTTTGCACTCCAACCCTCCCAACAGCAGAGTTCTTTCTGCTAATAGAGCACCCTGCCCTTGGGAAAGAAATGAAAAATACTGCTAAAAACATCCTTCAGTTCTTGGGAGCCAGCCACTGAGGAGGGACAGTTATCTCTGGATTCCTGTTAGACAAAGCAGGACAGATTGTGGGATCAGTCACAAGGCAAAGAGGGAAAAAGTAATCAGGATAACCCTTGTCCAGCAGTGAGAACGAGTGCCTGAATTCCCAGAAAGTCCATGATTGCCACAGCCTTGAGCCAGACTGGGACTGATGTTAAAAGTGCAGGACTGGGCATTTTGGCTGTTTAGGGGTTTTAAATCACACATAGATTTGTCTGCTACCAAAACTTCACCAGAAATGCCATAAGGTTTTCCCACCCCTATGGATGATGGCCTGGAAGCATATCCTTGCTGTGTCCCAGCCTGTCTTCAAATGCACACAGTGCTGGAAGAGCCAAAAGGGCAGAAAGAGAAGCAGGAAGGAGTCCAAGATAACTCCACATGCATCTCCAGGAACTAATTCAGGGAATTCTAGAAGGAGTAGCTTGTCCTACAAAGGAGGGTGAGGATTTGGGCACATGGTTTATGGCCATGCTCTTGGCAGTGCTGGGTTAATGGCTGGACACGATCTCAGATGTCTTTTCCAGCCTAAACAATTCCAGGATTTGGAAGGAGGAAGGCTGAGGAAGAGGAGGGAGGCTGTGTGTTGGAATTAGATCATAAATTTCCCCAAATAACTCACAGACCTGAATCTTCCACAGGGGTCAGCGTCCCTTGCCAAGCTGGCCAGGTGCCCAGCAGCTCACACCTGAACCTGATCCTGCCTCAGCACAGCTCCAGGTTTAATAAATCCAGGGATTTCTGGCCAGGGAACAGGGCTGAGCTCACACAGCTCCGTTGTTTCCATTCAGGGCTTGGCTCCCACCTGGCCAGCCCCAAGCAGAGCAGCCCCAACATCTGCAGGAGCCCCCAGCCCCAAAACCTCAGGTGCTTTTCAAACACTGCAACACGGTTTTGATTACCAACAGGACTTTTTAATCAGAAAAAGCTGGGAACTTGTTCTGCAAACAAGTTTTATTGTCTCAAACTGGAGGTTTTATCATCATCTTACACTGGAGGGAGGAAAAAAAATCCCATCCCACTGCCAAAGCCATTCCCCCTCTCCTGTGAGTCACAGGTTTGACCCAGCCTGGTGGGACAGGAGCCATCTGACAACAATGGGAGTCTGGCACTTTGCATCCCGGAGTTCAATGAGCACACAGGCCCTAAAAATAAACCCTGCTAAGCTGCTGGAGCTGGATTTTCCTACCAAATTTCCTGCTGAGCTGATCCAACCATCATTTGACCACAAGGATAGACCTCCTTGGTTATAGGCAGGGAGATTTAATTAGGAAGAAAGGAAGCAGGGAATTCCTGTTTGGGTGTTTTTTTGGTTTTTTTTTTTTTTTTGGAGGGGGGAGTAGGAGGGAAGAACAAATGAGACAAAAAAGAATTCTGAGCAATGGACACGTTTTCCTGGCACTGGAGTTGCTGCAGAGTAAAGGATGCCGTGAAACATCTCCTTCCTCCTCAGGGGGCTCTGAATTCTTCCTTCCCTTCATCCAGCAGGGTTTAAATAAAGAAACATCTGCAGCAACTCCCCAACAGATGAGCCCTAATCGGGGAAAGATAAATACAAGTATCTGGGATGTGTATGGAGGTGTAGGATGCCAAGGGGCTTTGTGGGAATTGGGTGCCAAGTCACTTGAGCTGCAGATTAGAGCTGGCAGGGATTCCATGGAGCCTGGCCCCAGGAAAATGTGCTGCAGAGCAGACAGCCACAGGAATACTCACAGGAAAGGAGTACCACAGCTCAAAAAGGACATCTTGGTACAAGGAAAATGCTACCAGTGGATCTACATCACAGAGGGATGGAAAAATCCCTGATTAGGCACAGAAACCTGTGGTGTGTGGAGCAGACAAGAGCTGGAATTACCCTTGAGTTCAGGATCTCATCTCACACGTGGGAGCTCTCAGAAGCCACCCTGTGCAATCTTTACATCTCTGTCTGTATTTAGGGAGAATCCAAGAGTTCCCACTCTGACAGGAGTTGTTTGGGACATAAGAGCTGCTAAAATCCTCATCCCAACCAAAGGTGCTCCCTGGATGCTTTCCTGAAGGTGCCAGGTTGGACAGGCCTTGGAGCAACCTGGGCTCTGGAAGTGTCCCTGCCCATGGAACGAGTTGGGCTCTAAGGCCCTGTTAATCCCCAGCCATCCTGGGATCCTATAAAAGGGATCCTATAAAAGGGACATGCCCTGCTCCATTTGGATGTCCCTAATGTTTCCCACCTGGGCAGCAGCAGCCTGTGTGCTGTCCCTGGCTCCTGCAGCTCTCCTTGGCTGAGCTGTCTCACCCTTACCAATGACCTTTATCTGTAACAGAGATCACCCCAGAGCTTTCTCCCTGCTCCAAACAGGAAATCCCAGCCAGCACCACGCGGGCTCAGAGCAAACAGGGACTTTTCCAGCAGCAGGATTTTCACACCTCTCCTGGGCTGCCCTTTCCCTTTGCTCTCCTGCTCAGTGTTTCAGGGGAGAATGGATAACACAGGAGATTTAAAGCAGCTCCCCATAAAGGCAGCTCAGATTCACAGCTCCAGCAGGAAAATCTCTGCTGAGGCTGAACAGGCACTTGCAGCTGGAGCAGGGGGAGACCAATGACTACAACAGGATCTATTTTTCCTGGCTTTGTCTCACTCAACTGCTCCAGAAAGCAACCTAAGGGCTCTAGGCAAGGAGCAGAGATCAAATTCACTTCCTTTCCTTGCAGGGTTTGAAGTGAAAGCGCCGATTCCGCAGAGCTCTCTTAGGAAAACATATCCAGCATATTTCTACTCCTTTTCCCCCCCTGTCTCTTTTTTCCTTTTTGCAATAAGCTCTGGATAAAGCCCAGAGCCAGGGCCTGGTGTCTGTCTGCATCAGTGACATGCACTGAATGAGCTGAGCCTGTCCCAGTTTGAAGGATGCGTTCCCAGGAAGAATTCAGCTCATTTTTGTGCTCTGGGGGAGGCCTGCAGGCACCTCCTGGAGGTGCTGAAAGCTGTGGCTCAGCTTTGTAACACCCTCGAAGACAGACCTGAGGGGGGTTTATCACACCCAGGCAGTTAGGCAGCTCAAGGTCACATCTTGCTCTTCCTGGAACAGCAGAGCCCAACTGCAGCCTCACACCAGGGAAAAAAATCCTCCCACCTCAGTTATTTCACTGTTTTTTCACCCCTTTGTTTTTCTCAAACCTCCACCTGCCCAGGTAACACTGGAGCTCACATCCCAACATCCCACAAGGGATCTCGGAGGTGGCCATTTAATTCCTCAGGAAAAAAAAAAATAATGCTGGTGGCAAGTGCAGATTTCTGATCCTGAAAAAGGAAGGAAGCTCCATCCCCACATGGAAATCAACATTTTAACTAAGGAAACACAGGATAAATGAAAACACAAGGGGATGCAAATAACTCAGGGATTGACCTCTCTGTGAGCCAGCAAGCCCCCGTGGTACTTTGGAGACCATCCTCAGAAAAAGGCTGTTTATTTCCAGCTCCATGGCGACCAAAAATCACTTATGTGAGCTCTGCTTGTCCTGCAGCCAGCCTGGTGTCTCCAGCAGGAAATCAGGGCAGGAATTTTGATTACAAGTGATCACTACTGAAGATGTGTATTCAGATAAAAAAAGACTTTTCATCCAGTCCCCTTTGTTTCTTGATTCATAGTCAAACTCTAATCCTATGGCAAGTTGGAATTCCCATAGCAACTCTTTTTAAGCAGGAAAAGCTGGCAAGGGGGAAAGGGCATTATTTAAATACCTGATTACTGACTTCTGCAGCAAAGCTGCTGCCAAACACCCAAGAACAACTTCTTTTCAAGCTTGGGGTAAAAGTAAAAACCCTTCTAAGGTGAAAATCCTTCATTTTAGGAGCTGCAAATTCTTGGTCTGCTCCCACTGCCTGTATATCCACACAGCACTTAACTCTCACGCTTCCTAATGCAAGAGGAAAAATGGAAATCTTTCTGGTGAAGATGCAGGGCAAGAGAACAAATGAGGATTTATTTTTAAGGATGAAATAAGGATTTATTTGCTGAAATACTTTTAATTAATCTTCTCTGCCCTAGTCCCCGATGTCAAAGCAGTTACTTTTTGTAGTCACAGTGAGGGACAGAGGAAAAGTCAGGGCAGATTGCTGACAAAAACCTGATTTCCCTTTAAATAATCTAGATTTCCCTGTTAATTGGAGGACTGGAATTTGTACTGATTGTTTAGAAACACACAGAAAAGAAGAAAACCAACCCACACTGCTGCCCAAATTCATTTGGTTTTGAACACAGCCCAGGAGTGGCCCCAGCTCAGAGCTGTGCCACAGGACTGCTGTGACCCCAGCAGGGCCTTCAGAGGCTGTGCAGAGCCCCCTGAAGGCATCCCCAAATCCCGAGGGATGCAGCAGCCTTAGGGAGCTCTGCTGAGCAGCCCTGAGCTGTCAGGGGCTGGGCTCAGCCCAGCCTTTCCCCACATTCCGGGTTTCTCCCAAACTATGGAAATGACACTGACAACTTTCCCTCAAAACAACAACAACAACCACCCCCAGGCATGGAGCTGGTCAACCAAACCAGAATTCCAGAGTCTGCAGATTCCTGCCCTTTGGGCACCTGGAGCACCAAACCAGCCCTGCACTGGGGCTTTCATGCATGCAGCAGTGACAATCCTGTTCTCGCTCTCCAAAAACCCAGCTGAAGTCACATCCAGCAGAGGGAAGGAGGCTGTGAACATCCAGCTGTGCCCTGGGTCACTTTGAGGGGCCAGTGATCCAACCACAGCCATCAGCCTGCCTGGCCTCGAGATGCCAAACCAGCGCTGCCACGTTGGATTGGGTGTTGGAGCTCAAGACAAGAGCTCTGAAACGATTTCAAAGTAGCAGAAGTTTGATTTCTAGGCACTCTCAGTGTTTCTCTTTGGTCTCTGAAGCTCTGGTGAACATTTCAAGTGAGAACTGAGGTTAAAATACCTGGTACAGGGCTTGGGGATAATTCAACACACTCCCTTGTCCCTTCACCAGTCCCTTCACTGGGATGGCTCAGGAGACACCACAACAAGCAAAATGCAAATCATCCCACCTGAAATAAGACTCTGGAACAGGAACCACCTTTGCTTCCAGCTTCCATGAACAACTCAAACATGGCACACCCAGAGGGGACCTCTGCATACCCTGCAAGAGGTTCTGGCTCCTCGCCTGCAGTCCGAGGGCACAAGGCTCACAGCGAGTGGATGTGATCAGGCAGGTGGTGCTCCTGGAACACTGCAGGGCTGATCAGCCAGGATCAGCCTGGAGAGGGTCATTCCAGCCCTTCCTGCTGTGGTCTGGAGTGGGACCCTGGGAAGGAACACGTTCATCAGGAGCCTGTGTTTGTGCCCTGGGAGCACAGGGATGTCACCTGCTCCAGGCAGGTCCTGCTCACAGCGCCTTGGGGCACTTTTAAAGGTATGAGAAGCCCTAGTTCTGCCTTTCCAGCATCCACCTGCCCTTGGAAATCCACATGGATATTGCCTGGCACCTGCTGCTCCCCAAACATCGCCTCAACCTACCCTGAGCTTGATTTTACCAGTTAAATGTGATATCCTGCTTGAAACAGAGGCTGGGATCAGCTAAGATGGGCTGAAGGCTTTACCTAATTAAAAAATAGAGGAGACAGAGCTCAAAGTCTTTCCATGATCCCAAGGGAATGGAGGATGCAAAGAACAATGGGTAGAGATGAAAAGAGGATGTGCAGACAACTGGGGGAAAGATGTGAAGGGTAAGAATAAAGAGATGAAAGGAAGTCTCTAAGAACTAGAGGGAAGGACAGAGCTGCCTAGGAGCAAATACACCAGGGCAGAAGAGGAAGGTGATGTAGGACAGATAGGGAAGAAAACCCCTAAACAAAGCATAAAATGCAAAATAACTTATACCAGCATGAGTCACATTGTCACAGTCAGCCCATCTATCACATGCTGCAACTGCCTCTCCCGGGCACCAGGCAAAGGGCAGAGGCTCCGAGGTCCAGAATCACTGATGGTATCACCTCCTACACTGACGTTTCTCAGCCCAAAAAGCACCCACAGCCCAGCAGCCCATCCTGTTCTGTGCTGCAGAAATGACTGTGCTGGGGTAACGAGGCAGGAATTAAAAACACAGCAGCGCCTGTGGCAAAAAGCCAGCAAGGTGCAGCTGCTTTTGGGGGGATTTTGGGGGCAGGCAAACGCCTCTCACCACTGCCTGCACAGGCACAATGATTCCTAAATAACTGCCAGGTACAAGGCAGTGAGACCCTGGCACAGCTCTGCTGAGCAGAACACCACTCTGCTGCTGCTACTACAAGTTTACAACACCCCTCTTTAAACTGGTTGAGCCTCCAGACTCCACAGAGCAGATTGCTGGGGAAGGCAACTACTGATTGACTTGGAAATCACTCAGGGCCCAGGCAGCTCCCTTGCTCAGCAGCATCCCCAGATCCCATTTTCTGCAGAATCCTTTTCCCAGAGACATTCTGGACCTGGCTGCTGTGCAGCCCCACAGCCCCCATCCCATCTCTAATCTCCTCAGGATCCATCAGGATCCAGATCTCCTGGATCCACCAGGAGAGCTCTGACAGCCAAGGATGGGCGAGTGAGTGAGTGGGTGAGTGACACCCCACTCCCACCCAAACCTCATCACTCCCTGCAGCTCTCCCAGGCTCAGCAGCACCCAGGGAGCTGCCTCCAGGGAGAAGGAGCTGCTCCCCAACCCCAGCTCCTGCCAGTGCCCCTCACCAAGGATTTTCTCCTGCTTTCTGCTCAGCAAATCTTCAGGAGGTGACGAGTCATAACTCCACTACTTAGAGCTTCTGATCTCCCCCCTCTCTCCTGTGTGTGCTGCAGTCTGCAGGTGAGGGGTGCACCACTCCTAGACTTGGAAAAGTAGGGATTTTTCAGGGATATGTCCTGTGCTTAATGGCAAATCAAACTCCTATTCCTTAAAACGCAGCATATTCAATTCGCAGATTATACAGTGAAACAAGAAATTAACATTAAACCTTAGAAACCAGGACTGTTTGAGAGCCCTTTTAGCAATGCCAGAAAGGAGGCTTTGGCGAGTTTCAATCAATATTTTTTCCCACCCAGGGGACTGGAAGGGGGCCAGGGCTCGGGGGGGCACTGCAGCTTTGTTTGCCTCAATTCCCAGAAGGCACAAGAGCCTTGTCCCCTGTCCTGCTCCTCCTGCTGCAGGAATTCAGTGTCAATAAACTCCACGGGCTGGGAGGGACTGGTAGCTCTGTCCTTGCTGTCATTAGGACTCGGGCCTCATTAATTAACCTTTTCAGGGTGGAAAATGCTGTGCTGAGACCTGGATTCCTGCATCCTGGGGTTTTCAGGATTCTCCCCAAGGCAGGCACAAATCCCTGCTGGCTTTCCAAAAGGACAGATCTCTAAACTCCACTGACCTTTCCTTTGCTAAGGCAGTTTTTGTAGAAGTCTGACCCCTGAAGGTGCCAAAGGATTTTACCTGTGCAATGATTGGGGTTCTGAGCACAAGGAGATCTTTTTCCAGTGATAAATAATTCCATCCACACCATCAGCTCTTCTCTTGTGCTCAGAAAAGCAGGAATATGCTCTTTATAGAGTTTATTTTCTCACTCTTCTCCTGGAAAACTTTATTTATTCACAGGTAAATATGTGCACTCATGGAAAAAAAATCTCACTTTTAAGCCTGGAATTTCACAGACTTTTTGCCTCTTATTTCAGTCACCTTGAAAGGGCAAATTCAAGGTTCTCCCAAATTCCTTAATTTGGTTGCTCAGCTTTCTAGACCAAAAGCATTGTCCCACTCAAGGGAACAGAGTTTTAATTGCTACCCAATTAAAGAAAAGGGCCACTTCTTGTGGGGTTTTTTCCTGTGTGAAGTGCAGTGCATCACAAAATTGTTAGATATATACAAAAAGACAACAAGAAATGTTAAATCAGAAGGAGAGGGGTGCAGAAACTGTGAAGCATTTAGCGAAGAACACAAATGTAGTTGTAAGAACCCCCATTTTAGGAGAAAAAAATCAGTTAAAACAAAATGGTGTCTTTCTTAGGGGTTGTTCATTAAAGTCCTAAATTATACTTTCAAATGCAGTAATGGCACAAGAGAAGCAACATGAAACAAGTCCTCTATAGCTGCAGGCTATGAAATCTCAATGAAAATCTGCTGAGTGACACCCAGGGACCTGCTCAGGGTTTAGACAGCACCAGAGGGCAGCCGTGGAACACAAAATCCCTCCTTGGAGCTCACAGGAACCATGAAAACACAGCAGAAAGAGCTGCCTTCGTAAATTCGTCCCCCTGACGGAAAAAACTGAGGGTATTTTGCAGGAAAAGCATCCACATGAGCCCTGCAAGGAGAGGGAAGATAAGGGAAAAAAAATATTCATGAGGGCTCTTCAAAATCAACTCATCCAAAAGCTGCTTATCCCAGGCAGCTTGAGATGCTGCAAATCCTCTGCCATTTATTCACATTTCCCCCCCTCCAGCTGCTTTGAGGGTCCTGCTCCCCTGGGACATCTTTATTCCAGCGCTGGCAGATTCCTTGGATGAAGGGTTTGTTATTGCCGTGCCAGGAATGGCTTTTGCCACGGCAGTGCCCTGAGCTGCAGGCTGAGTGTCAGTCAGAGCCCAGACCTGCCCCCATCCTGCACAAATCCCACCGGGACTCGAAGGCACGGCCCCGGGAGGAAACTCAGCAGTGTCAGGGATAAGGGCACAAATTAATTACAGGGGGGAAATACGGGATGGAATGCATTTTTATAAGGGAAAGGGAAAGATTTAGGCGCAGGGGAATTAATCCTTCCTTTATCTCTTACAGGCTACTGCAGAGGAAAGGATTAGAATTAGAGAATCCTGGAATGGTTCAGGATGGAAGAGACCTTAGATATGATCCCATCCCACCCCCTGCCAGGGGCAGGGACACCTTCCATTATCCCAGGTTGCTCCAAGCCCTGTCCAGCCTGGCCTTGGACACTTTCAGGGATCCAGGGGCAGCCACAGCTTCCCTGGGCACCCTGTGCCAGGGCCTCAGCACCTTCACAGGCAGGAACTCCTTCCCAATATCCCATCAAAGCCTCCCCTTCTTCAGCTTAAAGCCATTCCCTGTGTCCTGTCCCTCCATCCCTTGTCCCAAGTCCTTCTCCAGCTCTCTTGGAGCTCCTTCAGGCACTGGAAGGGGCTCTAAGATCTCCCTGGATCTTTCTCATCTCCAGGCTGGACACAACCAACACTTTCAGCCTGCCAGAGTTGCTTTTTAGGAGTTTGTTTTCCATTATTCCCACAATTACCTGGTGCAAGCAGTGCTGAGGCACCTGCTGCTATCCCACATCCAGAGGAAAACACTCCAGGCAAGAAAAGGAACTTTTAAGCAGCTCAGAGTGGGGGTGAAAACAGCCCTGCTGTGCAAACCCTTCAGCTCATCCTGTAACATCAGCTACTCCCAGGCCCCAGCATTTGGTGTGGATTTATTGCTCCAAGCAGCTCAGATTGTTTGTCCAAACAAGCTCTAAAATATTCCTACAGAAAGTTTCCCCCCAGGTACACTGCTCTGCTTCCTCAGGGTGTGTAGCAAACCCTCCCCTCAAATGGCACTGAAAGAATCCACAGAAGGTGGATTTGCACTCAGGTCAGAGCACAAAAAACCACCCAGAGCTACCCTAAATCCAATTATTAACCCACTCATCAGACAAAATCCTTTTCTCCTGCCATCCTCATCCTGGTTCTGACTTGAGGACGAGGCTCAGGTGTGGAACAAACCCCATCTGGGGCCATTTTCCACCTTCCCTCCCACCTCTGTCCCTCCTTGCCGTGAGAAATTGCTCATGGCTCTCAGATTGCTTCAAAGCTGCAGTTCAGAGGCACCCCTTGGCACTGAGGTGGCAGAGCCACAATTCCAGAGGCAGCAGCCTAGAAATTCTGGGAATTAGTGTGAGACCCTAAAAATCCAGGTGCTGTTTTTAGTGGTTTTCCTCATCGATCCCTTTATCCAGAGCGTCCTTGCCCTCAAAGGGAACCCACTTGGTCACTAAAACAGATTTTGCAAACCATTACAAGCAGTTTATGGACACAAACAGGGTGAACTTTTGCTATTTTCATAATTCCACAGTAAATCAGGAACATCCCTAGCAGACACAGCCTGAAAATCATCCCATTTCCCATGGAAAGCTGATGTGAAACCCTGACCTTCAAAGCAGACACAGCTGAAGTGGTTAAAAGTACAAAAAAAAACCCCAAACCAACACACCAAAAACACCTGTTAAAGTGTCAGCCCAAGCAATGTTATTTCTCCTTTGAGGTTTACAGAACAAAACCCTGTCTCCTCCCCACTCTCACAGCATTTGGAAAGTGATTTAATTCTAAATTGAAAGCACTGATAATGACATTGGATGTCCCAGATAAACTGTGGGAGATGAATTGTGTCATGGACTCTCCTGGGTTGGAAAGGATCCCATTATCAGCACCCCTCGAAATCTATTTTTAATTAAAGGTAAACCAGCAGCTTCAGAGAGGAAGGAGAAAGGGAAAAACCAAGCACTTGCTGAGGGAAATCTTTCCTTAAACCCCCCAGGTTTGTATTTACTGCAAAAATGAATTCAGGTTGGATGGAAAAGTGTCAGACCAAAAGTGGGGAAAGTGCTTTGTATCAAAATTCCATCAGGTTCTTTGTTTCAATAAAATACCTTTTCCTCCTCTCAAATCTTCTCAATAACAACTTCTGCTTTCCCTACAGCTTTTCACTCTTGCTGTCATTTCAGACAGAAAATATTAAAAGTTCATTTAAAACTACTTCAAGCGGGGGTTTTTTTGTGGTTATTTTGTTGGTTTTGTTATTTTTAACAATGAACATTTTCTTCAGTTTCTTCTCCACCTCCATTTTATTCCCTGCATTAAAAACTCAAGACAGGATCCAGATTTTAACAGCACATTTGCAATGTTTTATATGGATAAATTCCTTCATTTCATTGCTTTCCAGTAGCTGATACCTTCCAGCCTGGGGCAAATAAGGGCTTACAGAAATTTTACTATCTCAAGTGGAACTGAAGCTGATTGTTACAAATAGTCCTGTAATGAGGTTAAAAGGGCCATAAATCTTCACAAAGTCAAGTTCCTTCCTGCTCTGAAGGCACATTTTCAGCAAGGGAAAGTCTATTTAGGCAGAGCTTGGAGCTGAAAAAGAAACTTAAAATAGCAAGTCAGCCCAAGAAGCTAAAAAATCATTGTCAAAGAAATTATTTACCCTGGAAATACAAGTGTCTGAATTTGGGATGAACTCCAGGGAGCAAGAAATGGATTCCAGGGAAGAAGGGGGAGCCACATCGCCCTGTTATTGGGGGTTTCATGTTTGAAAGGGGAAAAAAAAAAAGCAGGATAGGCCCTGGATTGTAGGAGAAGGGGCCCTGCTTGGACTTTCATGCCAGATGTGCCAGGTCAGAGCCAAAAAGGTTTTTGGCAGCTCATGGAAAGAGAAATTGAGGAGCTGAAATCTTCCTTTTCCCTGGGAACATGTGGGAAGCACCAACACCTTATGAAGTCCTGCTTCCATCCAAATCCTAACATTTCCCCCTCTAACACTGGCCTTGGAACCCACAAATCCATTATTTGCTCCAACAGCTTTCTTAGGGAGGAAGCAGCTCTCCAGGCACCCTCAGGAATTTGGGCACAGCCTTGGGCTGAGCAGGAGGCTGCCAGGGAGCATGAGGAGGCTGATCCCTAAAGACCTGGGATCCAAGGAAAACCCCAGCACAGGGAACGCCCTCATCCCTCAGCTGAAACCCTCCTGGAGGGACAGCTCATCCCATCAGCAATCCCAGCCAGGACAAGCACGGTCCAGGGTCCATCCAGGCATTTCAGACAGCAATAAAAGGAAACAGAGCCAGGACTGGACACAAGGCTACAAGATCCCAAAACTTCCCCCCAAGAGCCAGGGTCAAAACCCTGCCTGGAAACAAATTAAAATGTGCACCCAAGGGCTCATCCCAAAGGAAAATTACCTGGATGGGGAAGATCCATGCTGAAGGCAGGATCAGAGCCAGGCATGCCCAAGGCAAGGAAGGGGATGAGGGCTCCAGGCTGAGCTTAAATGGAAGTGTGGGCAGGTGGCAAGCAGTGGGGGGGACTCAGGGCCATTAGGGGGTATTGAGGTGGCAAATGTTTACATGGAACAGCTGCTGAACATCCCTGTTGGGGAACTGGGGTCTGGGCAGCTCTGCAGCTTCCAGACTTTTCCACCAGAAGCCACTGAGTCACTCCCACAAAAACTTCCTTCCTTCCAGCCCTCCTTCCTTTTCCTGCAAACCAATGTCCTGTCTGCGCAGTCAAGGCCTCTTTCATCTCCTCACCACGACCCTGGCTGCTGATTCCAGGCTGGGAATGTGCTCCTGTGGATCCAGGACTGGCCCTTTCCCTCCAGCAGATCCCAGCTGGGCTCCTCCAAGCCCAGGGCAGGATGTGTCTGGGGATGGGCCCAGGGAAGGAAGTTTGGGGTTGGAAGCACAGAAATAGAGAGAGCTCTCAGGATGCATCCCTGCTTCCCTCTCTAAATGGAACAGGGAACACACTGAGAACCTGCTGCTGCTCCAGAGGGAGGGATTTGGGACTGCTGTTGTCTTTAGGAAGGCTAAAGACCCTAAAATCTGTGAGGATGTTTTGGGGACTGTGATGTGGCCCATGATGCATCCACTCCTGGGATGCAGGGACGGGACTGAGCCTCTGCACAGGGAGAGCTCTCAGCAGGACAGGCAGCTCCAAAGCAGAGCCACGAGGGGCTGGGGACAAAGGGAACAAGACCAAATTAGAAAAATAATTAAGAAATATCTTAGCCCTTGCTGTTTCTTGGTCCCCTCTGTGCAACAGAGCTCACCCCACTGCCTCACTCAGTGGGCTCAGCCCGTGAAAGGCCACGAGGCGCTCAAGTAATCAATCAGGGTTGTTATCTAATACACAAACACTGCTCTCACAGCTCGGTGACCTGCACACCCGGGGAGCTAATGACGGTTTAGCCACAGCTGCACAAAACCAGAAGAGGCTCTGAGGCTGCATGCAAAGCTGCAGAAATATCCCCACACCTCCTGCTCTGTGTGTGCCTGCAGCTCCTGCTCAGCGCTGAACCTCAGAAGGAAAAGGTTCTGCAGCAGCTGCAGCACAGGGACACGTGGGATTTGTGTCCCCTGGGATTTGTGTTCCCTGGGATTTGTGTCCCCTGGGATTATCCAACACGCCAGGGTTGGTTTGGATTCTGGTCAAGGCAGTCACCCTCCAGTCAAACACATGAGGATGAGCATTGGGGAGGAAAGGCCAAATTTATCTAAAGGGACAGAATTCCCAACTTGCCTCCCCAAAGGGAGTATTTCCTGAAGGAATGGGAAACCCCAGGGAATTCGGGCAGGCTCCTGTGCCTGTCTCAGCAGCCTTTTGCCCAAGTTTATTCTTTTGTTTACAAAAAAGCATTTTCCCCTCCAAGCTGTCTTTGGTGACTTCTGTGGGGAAATTCTTTGGTGTCCTTCCCATAAAGGACACTCCTAGACACTCAAGCTGAAGCTGGACAAAGGACTTGGGATTCTTAGGAGTGGTTTTGGTAAGAGAAATAAGAGCTTGACAGCAAATAATGGGCATTTCCTGCCTGCAGGTTCTGCCTGACCTCACCTGCACCCAACCCTGTGTCTGTCACTGCTCAGGGGCCATGGTGACACAGGCTCCCACCAGCCCAGGACTGCTCAGGACACGATTATCCCTTTCCTACACCTCTCCCACGGCAGCATCTCCCAGCACTTCTTGCTTTCTGGGCTGTCTGAGCATCCCCAGCTGGTGAAGATGCTCAGCCTCTGGTGCTCCCTCTGGAATGTCCCTCCTGCCCCGGGAGCTGCTCTCCCTGGGGAAGGCAGAGCTCCCCTTCCTCCTGAGCATCTGTGAGGCTGCTGACAAAAGGCAGGATATCGTTTTCCTGAAGCCTGATGGCTCTGGCTCTGCAGAAATCTAATTAATGCATGTTAATGAGGCTAATTCAAAATCCCTGATCCAGCAACGGCCCAGTGCTTCTTCCAGACTTCAGCTCTCCTTCCAGAAAGAAGGGAAGAAAAAAGAATTAGCAGAGCTGATCTTTGCATCTTGACACTGTTACAGTTTCACTGATGTCTCAACCACAAAACATCAGTTTCCTTTATTCCCCCTCCACCTGTACAAGAATTCTCAGAATAAAATGTTTGCACCATGAATTTATGAGCTGCAGCTCTTCCGGACAAGGTGCTTGGTCATGTGGTGGCCACACAGGTTTTTTATCCAGACACAAAAGTGATGAGACATCCTGGGAAAAGCAGAGATGGGGCTGATATTGGGGTGGAAGAGGAACCTGAGAGTTACTGACGAATCTGGAAAACACCTGGCTTCTGCTTATGAAGAGAAAACAGGAAAAAACCCAACCCCAGAGTGTTTCATGTAAACTCAGCAAGCAAAAAAACCCAAACCAGACCCAAATAAAAAAACACCAAACCCCAATAACTCAGCCTGAAATGAGAAAGTGAGAGGTGCAGTTCTAATTCACAGATGATTGTAATTTCCCAGTCAGAGCCCAGCACAAACTGGGATTATCTATGGCCTGATTTATGGGGGAGTCATAGAACTGTTGTGGATTCTCCCACTGATTTCGGGGGGGAAGGGAAAGAAGGAACTTTGCTTTTAGTCTAAAATTAGACTCTTTAAGTTCAATTCTGAACTGGTTTTCTCTCTCACTTTTCACCAGGATGTTCTAAGTGTGGAGCCTCCCCCATGCTTCATTTGCTCAACAGAACTTAAAGGTGGAGGAGTTACCCAATCCCAAAAGCCTCTTCTCAATTTCCCAAATGGATTCTCAAGAGTTCTCATCAAAAGAAACAAGATTTGAGAGTTCCAAGCCAATTAAAACTCTTTGGAAGTTGGTGGGATTTTTGTTTTCTGCAGGGAGGGAGGACTGCTGGGATCTGGTGCCTTAAGGAGGTATCTCAGCTAAACTGCAAATACTTTGTGGGATGTGTCTGCATTAAATGTCCCTAAAAATGGGATTTTGCCAGTTAAAGTTTGGATTTAGCCACAGTGAAGTTGTGGTACTGGTTAAAGGTGAGTGGAACTGGAAGTTGTGGTTTCTGTCTCTGAGAATTGTACTCTCTCTGAGTACAATTGGAATACTGGGGGCAAATCAATTTAGACTGACTTAAAGGCAGCAAATATTCCTGCCACCATCTCCTGAATCAGGGAATACATGGTTGGAAACATCCATTTAGAGTAAATCCCTTACAGCAACTGATACCTCCCATTCAGAAATACTATCCAAGGAATTGATAGTTTGATACAATCCACATTATGGATAGATAATTAAATTTAAAAGTGAGAAATAAGAAAAAAAATTAGGAAAATAGCGTCTAGCTTAACTGTTGTTTGATCCCAGAACCTGAAGGATTCTTTCTGCCAGACTGGAAAGCTGCAAATGTAACTTAGATATGATTGTGCTGCATTTCCTCCCCAGGTGTCAGAGAAAACTGAGGAGTGAAAGACAAATTTGAAAGAGAAAATAGAAACAAGGGGTGAACCTAAACACAGCTACAGGAGAAACTGTCAAAACAAGAAGCAAGATCCAACAGGGCCAATGAATTCTGGCTGCCAAGGAAATCTTGACTCCTGTGTCCAAAGGAACTCTTGTAAGAGTAAAGACTTACTCATCCTTTCCAACACCTGGCTGGATTTAACGTCCTTGTGGGGTGTGAGCGAGGGACAGCACTCTCCAAGATGGGAAGCAGGCTCCAGGAGCTGCTGGCTCCTGCTCTGCTCCTCCCACCAGCTCCAGGAGACAAATCCACCTTGTGGGATGCCACAGCTCCTTCCCAGTTCTCCTCTGCTGTTGCTGAGAACTTGCTGTGATGCCTTAGATTTAACTTTTATATGTTTCCAATCCTGCCCTGCCCAGTCACACTCTGCAGCTCCCTGGAGCTCATTCAGTGCTGTTCTCTCATACTCACACACACACAACAAAGCCTCTCCAGCTCTCCATGGACACCCAGACCCTCCTAGGCCCAACAACTGCAAACCACAATCTTGAGGAGAGGGGGGCAAGCTTGGGGAAATTCCATCCTTGCCTGGCTTCTGCTTGGGGAATTGATGCTGATATCAAAGTGGGAAGAACTTGTGAGCTGTCATTGTCCATTTTGGGATCCACTGAGGCAGGACCTTCTGGACCTCAGAGTGTGCACCTGAAGACCTTTCCAATCAATCCCTCCTTTATTCCCTTTTCCCTGTCTAGTCTCTGTTTCTAGGTAGCCATTTAAGGCATCAGGTGGAATGAAGGTTTTCAGCTGTAGCTCTGGAGGGCAAAAAGTTGGGGTTTATTACTAGTGGGGTTCATCTTCAGCAGAATCCAGGCACATCTTGGAGCAGGATTAGGAGCTGAAAAAAGATCTTTATAAGCGAAAACCCCCCAAACAGATGAGCTAATGTTTCTCAGGAAGAGCTGAGGTCAAGCTGTTTCATCAACATCTGCACGCATCACTGCACCTCTGCTGTTGGGCAGGGAAATCAAACCAGCTCCCAGGATCTGGTCCTGCTTGTTTAGAATCCTGGGAAGCACTGATAGAGCAAAACCATCTCATGGCTTTTCATTATTCCAATCAGCGAAATCTGGGCTGTCTGTGTTGTGATTTGTTGGTGCTGCCAGTGTTTCTGAGCTTAATGAAATGATAAAATGTCTCCTGAGGCTGTTTCCTGCCAGGAATCATTTTCCTTGGAGTCCTTCCCCAGCCAGGAGCACCCAGAGCAGACCTAAGACACAACTGCAGCTGTTGATCTCTTGCTGTCAGCTGTTGATGTTATAGAATTAATTTTTTTCTCTGATCAGATTTATATCTTAGGCTCAGGCCTAAGCCTGTGTTCATGTTTGTAACACACCCTACATGTGTCCTACACAGCACCTGACTGGTTCCAAATCCAGGCTGGACAGGAATTTGAACAACCATGTCTATGTGGACACCTGGAAGGTGTCCCTGCCCATGGCAGGGGGTTGGAATGAGATGAGATGTAAGGTCCCCTCCAGCCCAAATTGTCCTGTGCTTCCATGAATAACCTGACAAGAATGAGGTCCAGCCTGGCCTTGGACACTTCCAGGGATCCAGGGGCAGCCACAGCTTCTCTGGGCAATGTGGGCCAGGGCCTCCCCACCCTCACAGGGAAGGATTTCCTCCCAATATCTCATCTAAAATGGGATAATTTTTAAATGCAGTCAAGTTCTCTCTTTGCTGGAGTCTTTGCTGCTGTTCCTAGATGAAGTGAAAGGGGAAGCAGAGCCTCATGAAGAAAATGTGATGAAGAACATGGCTGGGGTTGATCATATTGGTTGGGAGGGGGTTTCCTGGTCTCAGGAATTCCCAGTGGACTGCACTGGGTTTGGGTTCCAGTTCTCATGAAAATTCTCACCCTTCTCTTTGCAGCCTTCACGGGGAGGCTGCACCAGTGTCACAGACAGTATCTGGGATGTTGGCTTTCGGATCACGGAATCCTAGGATGGTTTGGGATGTGTCCAAGGTCACACCACAACTCTCACACTTGTTCTGCCACTGCAGTGGGGTGAGTCACCTGTGGGTGAGAGGTGACAGAATTCCAGGAGATAGTTCCAGGCTGAGTTGGTTCCCTGAGCCTGATGTTCCAACACCAGAAGATCCTTTTGCTGGAAGCTCTAAATTAGCAAATTACAATGTTTACATTTAGTTGGATCTCTCCAGATTGTGCTGATGATTCTTCTCTGGGAAAACTGAGCAATGGCTTTGGCATAAAGCTCCAGAAGGAACACAAACAATGCACTCAATTCCCTGTGCACGTAAGGAAAAGGAATTTCATGTGCCAGCCTGTGGCAGCTGCTCCAGGGTAACTCACCACTACAAAGACCCCCTTGGGATGAGAACTTTTGCAAAGAAATTAAACTGGGCAAAGAAATTAAAACCACCACAGGCAAAACTAAGAGTTCATTTTCCTCCCCAAGTCCCTCTCCCTCAAAATTTTCATTTATCCCCTCCAAAAAGGCTGCTGGAATCTGCCTGCCAAGGGATTCTGAGCTGCAAGGGATGAAGGAGAAGTTTCGGCAAAGAAAACCAATGATTATTTTTAGCAACAGCTGCATGGAAAATACTTCTCAGAGGCTCTGCTTGGTTAGAGGGGAAGATACATTTTCTCCTTTTTAGTTCCTGCTAAAACCCAGAATTTAGGAAGTAAATAACTCTGACAAAGAGCAATGGTTCTGACAGGCAAACCCTTGTGGCTGGCGTTGGCAAAGCCATGATCTGCCCCTGGAAAAGCTCCTCGGACTCTCATCCAGCTCCAGGGATTCAAGGTGCCCAGCTGCTCTGAATAAAACCTGGGGCCAGCTTCCAAGGCTTTGGGCACCAGCATTCCAAGATCTCCTTTCTCTTTCTGCTGTCAGGGAGGAGTATTTTTGTTCCTGCAGAAACCCTTGGTGTGAACGTTTTCAGCTCATTATTTATCCCCAGTTCCAGGAGCCCAGGGAAGGGAACGGCTGTCGTGGGATGCAGGGATGGGCTGAGACAGAGCTACCAGGCGGCTCTGGTAGGAAAAGCTGCTGTTTTGAATTAAAAGTCGATTTCTTTGGAACAGAATCAGCCTCTCTTTTGGAGAGGAGGAACGTGTGCGTCTGTACTGGGGGCAGAGGAAATCGTTAACGACGTGAGTTAACGATGCGGTGCAATTGTAGCTCTGTAACAGCAGAGAGAGGCACTAATGAGCAGTGATATTTCAGTGGCCAGAAAATGCAGGTAATTATAAGTTATTTATCACAGAACACAGTTCTGAATTATTCCATGTGCCTCCTGCTCTGTTTTGTTGCAAGAGAAAAAATTATTATCAACTTGAGACCCAAAAACAGGAATAAAAGAGCAGAATTTTGAAATGTTTGTCATTCTGTGTTCCTCTTTCTGTTATCTGATTTATTAGAATAAACAACACTGTTATGTAATTTAACCTCCATACATACATTCCACTTTCCTTTAAATAATCCTTTAAATTCTCCATAAGAAGAATCACAGAATCACGATACAATTATTTTCTCCTTGTCAGAGTACTAATTTTGACCAAACTTAGATAAACTTCTTGGGGTGATCTTTTGTTGAATATCTGCTTTTCCACATTCCAAAGGCTCGAGTTGACAGCAAAAGAAATTTGACATGAAATCTAAATCTTTATGTTATTTATTCCTGCTCCATCCAATATTATTATTACTTACTGCATGCCCCAACCTTGGAAGTGTCCAAGGCCAAGTTGGACAGGGCTTGGAGCACCTGGGATAGTGGAAGGTGTCCCTGCCTGTGGCAGGGGGTGGGACTGGATGGACTTTGAGGTCATTTCCCATCCAAATATCCTGGGATTCTGTGATTTTAGACAAATTTTAATAATTATGTACTATTATGAATATTACTATATTGATAGTATTATTCATTGTACTATATTAATATTTTATAGATAATAAATAATACATTTTCATAAATTACATACCTATCTCAATAATAATTTAGAAATGCAGCTGCTTTTCCTCTGGGTCCCACTGAAGAGCTGTAATTTGTTTTATGGGAGGTTTTTTTCCTTATTTGATTTCTCCCCTTGTAGATGTGGAAAACCTCTAAAAAACCAGTTACAGATACTCTGTGGACTAAACCACAAAAAAGCCACAGAGCAGCAACTTAATTTTGGATTTGGGGAAAGATCTTGGAAAGGAAACAGGAGCGTGGAAAAGGCACTGAAACTTCTTTCTCTTTGGGATCATTGCACATCAAACCCAGCTCCTCATCAGCAAATAGGCAAAGGTGGAGCTATTTTTTTGAGTTAAAAGCACAGTATTGCTTAATTATCTGTCACATGATGATGGTGCTGAAGTCTGGGTGGCCTTGCAGGAGCCAAGCTCTCCTTTTATCCAGGTAATTACAGTAATTAATATTTCTGGGAAGCCATAACCAAGAGGAGGAAGAGCCTTCGCTGCACAAATCGAAGTTTTACCCTCACAATGAGGGCAAAGAGCTCTGTAGGGAAATGCCATCGTACCCAGCACAACTGTCTGCAACATCTCCAGACAGTTGTGGTTTACCAGCAGAAAAATCAACTTCCTGAGCCTTTGTTTGCAGGACAAGTGATAACCCACGCCAGTAAACATGGCTCAGATCCTCGGGATGCTCCTGTCCCTCTCCAGCTCTGAGGGAACATGGTGCTGGTCAGCTCACCCAGAGCTTTGGGGCTGTTTGGAATTCCCAGCTGAGCCTTCCAAAAGCCCAGCCAGCAAATGTCCTTCCATTTCAGGTGGGAAAAGGTTCTCCCCACTTTGCAACTGCACCTATTTAAGGAAGAAGAAATTCAGCAGGATATTCTGCAGGTGCAATGAGGTGCATTTTTAAATTTCCTCTGTGGCCCTAAAACTCTCCTGCAACAACCTGCCCCATACTGGAGCAATTTATGGCCATGGGGGAGGGCAGGCAAAGCAGCTGCATCTTTTCCCTCTCCTTTTCTTCTACAAGGATTGTGGCTTTTGCTCAAATCAGCCATGTCTGTCTTATATGGAGCTTCATGCAGAGAAGAGCATCTGCACAAGAGCTGATAATGAGGGTGGGGAGGCCCTGGCACAGGCTGCCCAGAGAAGCTGTGGCTGCCCCTGGATCCCTGGAAGTGTCCAAAGCTGGGTTGGATGGAGCTTGGAGCAGCCTGGGATAGTGGAAGATGTCCCTGCCCATGGCAGGGGGTGGAACAAGACAAGAATTAAGCTCCTTTGCATTCCAAACCATGCCATGATTCTGTGATTCTCTGAATGTTTGTTTTCCACAGATGCTGGTGGGGTCAGTCAGGGAGCTCCTGTTCCCAAATTCTCATCTTGCCAGGCTGCAGAGTGCAGTGATTTGATGTGAAAGACAATTTTGTGATTGGATAAGTTCCAACAAGTATGTTTCCATTGCTGAGGAAAAAAAAATCATCTAAACAGGATGTGCTGATAAACACTGCAGCACCAGCCAGAACCTCACTATTGCTGTTCACAAGGCCCCTATGAATAATTTTAAAATAAACACTTGGCAAGCTCCCAACGTCTACCAACCTCCTTTGACAACTCATGGAAACAAGACCATCTGGAAAGCACAGCACTGCATTTTAGGGAGTGCTCATATGGAATTATCTGAATGAGAGCCATCGGTTTTGTTTCTGAGGCTTCTAAGCTGTCAGACATCAACACTTGTACTGTCCCACGTCAGGCAGGAACCGCTGTTATGTTTGACTTCACGCTCTCAAAACCACAACAGAGTTCAGCTAGTGAGGACAGGGCAGTTGAGTGCCGAGAGCCAGACCCCAGAGAGGCAAAGCAGGGCAGGTGCCTGGTGGCTTTCTGAAAATCTGAGTAGCAAGATCGTCCCAGGGGGTAAAGCTGCAGCCTCGGCCGTGTATTTATCCCCTGGGATCAGGTGAGGCTGGATCTGTGCCCGTTCCTTGAAGCAATGTCAGAAGTGCCACCCTTGGGCAGTGCTGGCAGGGAGATGCAGCGAGTGTAAACCGAGCTGGGGACTTATTTAGTCTAGGAGAAATGTCAGGCAAGGCTCATATTGTGCTAAAAAAAGCCATTGGGAAGTCGGACCTCATCCGCAGGAGGACTGAGCTGGAGCAGAGCACCCAGCAGGTCCCCAGCCCCGGGGGCAGGAGGGGACAGCAGGGCTCGGGTGCCTGGCAGGAGCAGGCAGAAACCTGGGCAGCGTTTCCATAGTCTGCTCAGAGCTGTGCTTGGAGGGGAGGAAGAGCTGGAGAGGAGGAAGGGGTGTCCTGCATCCAGCTCCTCTTGGGATCTTCCCAGTGGGTGCCGAGCCAAGCCGGCAGAGCCACGGGCCAGAAAACACCTGGGACAAAGGCACACAACCCAATTTTGGGGTCATTGCGGGGACACCTGACCAGGACTGAGCTGGCAGGGCTGGGAGCAGAGGGGGCAGGGCTGGAGCCACGGCAAACCCAGCACCTTTTGTGGCACCTCGCGATGTCACCCAGGTCCCCTCGCTGGTGTAAACAGTGGTGCCGGGGACGTTCCACTTCCTCCCGAGCGCTCACTCGGCTGCGCTGAGCACGGCTGCGCCTGCCAAGGTAAGGCTGCTCCAAACCCTCTCCTCGGGATCCAGAACCGCGCCCTGCAGGGCTCCTGCAGAAACCTCCCTCTCCTCGGGCTTTTCCTCAGGGGGTGGCTCTTGCCGGGAGATTTGTGGCGCTTGGAGCCCTGCAGTCTCTGCTCTGCTCGTGTGCCAGCGCTCCGGGCGAACACATGGAGGGGTTCGAACAGCGCCCGCAGAAACACAAATGTCAGGCGTGGGCAATTCGCGGGGCTCCGGCTGCTCTCCAGTGTCATTAATAGCCATAATTTCCTCCTTTTGCCTGATTCCTCCGGGAATGTATTTTATTTTAAAGTCATACCTGACAGTAAGGGTAACGTGCAAATCTGTTTTTTCCAACGGTGATTTATATTGCCATAGAATAAAATCCATGTGCTGCCCATCTTTGTGCCATCCAGGGCTCTGTGAGTGAGCAGCAACAGGAGGAAATTAATTATATTGAGGGGACACAAGATGACAAAAATAGCGGGATTGCTTGGACCTGCTTGTGCTAATGAGAATCCTGAGGAGGTTTTAATTCCTAATTCTGACTGCAGTCTCTGCTCTGGATTAAAATTTAACTTCCTGGGCTGAAGCTTTTAAACTTGACTTCACGGGCTGCAGGTTTTCAGCTGCACTTTGTAAAAGGTGCTTTTTCTGCTGGCTTTGCTTTGACTTGCACCAGCCCAGCAAACAGCCCGTGGGGGTGGTCACAGACAGGATTTAGAGTGGGCGGCCCCTGAACCCGAGATTTCTGCACGTGGATCGAGAGGGAATCTCTCGGAAGGTGAGTCAGGGTGTCAGGTCAGCAGGCTGGAGCAGGAGCTCTGCAGGGTCAGTGGGTTCTTTTCAAGAGCATGTTTTTGGTGGCAAGTAAAAGTGCTGGGATTTTGGCCCTGGTGGCAACATCATCAGGCACGGGAATTACATCCATGATGGATGTGTGTCTGTGGGACAGCCCTTGCCCAGCCTGGAGCCAGTGCTCTGAGGGGGCTGTTGGTGTCTCTGCTGGAGCTGCAGGAAGGAGTTCCACCAGTGCTGCAAAACGAAAATACCGCAGACAGCCCAGACAAGGTCTTTTTCTGTGAAAAACCAAAAAGAGCACATTTAACTGCAGGAAGTTCCACTCTGAGTGCAGAGGTCTCACCCATCTGCTGAGGGCAGAGCGTGGAGATGTTTGTGCCCCAATAAATCAATTAACCTGGCTCTGATGGGCACCTCAGACAGATCCAGGACTCTGGAATGACATCCCTTCTCAGCCTATCCAGATGAACATCGTCTTCCTAGAAATGCCATGCTTAGCTTCCAAAGCTCCAGTAATAACATGCTCACTTCTTACATCATTACTGCAACAGCATCAGGGATACAGAATCTCACAAAAATATAAAAAATAGTGGTTGGGTCTCATCGTGTTTATTTGCTACTGATTTGGAAAAAAAAATTCACATTCTGAAAGCAATGTTGCAGTGGGAGCTGCCTGTCTGCAAGGCATAAATGAGCACTGATAAAATCTACTGGAGCTTTTCAACCTTCTGCAGCCTCTGCTGCACACCCACCATGCAGTGAAGGACTTTGGAGATGCAATATAAGGACCCTCAGTGGTATCTCGAGTGTCTGCACAGGTGGGAAGAGAAGGGGTTGGTGTGGGATTAAGCCTCAGTCTGAGCCAAAATGAGAGGAAAGGCAGAAATGCAAAAGTTTTGTGGTGTCCTGTGCATTTCTGGCTTCATTTTGGGTAAAGAGATGGTTTCACCACGTTATGTTTTTATGGCTTTGTAATGGGATCATTCATCCTCAGAACAGACCCTGCTGATAAGCCAGCAGTCACCACCCCTGTGCATATTAATTGTGTTAATGTATTAATTGTGTGCACTGCCAGCCAAGTCAGCCTGCTCAGACCCCGAGTTCCCTGAATGCAGAGAGGGATTTTCCGACTCCAGGGCATCCACCTCCTGTTCCCTGAGTTAGATCTGCTGGGGTGGTGGGGCTGGGACATCACCTGCAGGGTGGCTTTTGTAACCTCTTGGCTCCAAGGCTCACCACAGCTCCATGATCTCCATCAAAGTGCAGCTTTTCAGGACTCTTCTACCTGCAAATTGAATTGCAGAATCATTTAGGTTGGAAAAGACCTTTAACGATCATCAGCAAAGATACCAGCAACCAGGCCCATTTCTGGGAGCAATTTCTTCCCTAATATCAATTATTCAGCAACACCAGATGTTTTCAGTTTGGGATCTTCCTAAATGATGGCAACATGGACTTGTGAGAGCTCCCACTGCTGCCACTCAGACAACACTTGGGGGTGAGAAAAATAACTTAGAGGGCAAAGAAATGGAATTTAGATGAACTCTGACACCTTGTGGACAATTAGCAGATGAAGGTAATGGGCAAGGAGGAAGCTCTCCATGCTCTGGGCTCCCCCAGAGCCTCAGGCTCCTGCCTGGGCAGGGTTTGTCCCACCAGAGAGCCAAGGCTGAGCTCTGGGATGGAGTGTGTGCCCTCAGCGTCACTCCCTTTTGCCAGGCACACAACCTGGGCACAGCAGTTTGCCCTCAGACCTCTGTTCAGAGCCCAGTTTGAGTCAGCAGCCCTTCACCCCATTACCCCAATTGTCCTTAGTGTCACATGAGACCTAAGTCACAGAACCACAGAATATTCTGGGTTGGAAGGGACTAAATAAGGCCTAACTGTATTTAAGGACCTTGGTAAGTAAATTGGCTGCTGTGAGACATTGGACTGAAGAATAAGCACACACTGGCCAGCATTTAATTATATAGTTAATTATAAAAGTGTCTTTAAAATGTAGCATTTTGCAAATGTACCCAATCCTGTGTGATTTTAATGGCCATCCACCAGCCGTGTCTGGAGGAGCAGCAGGCAGGCCAACCAGCTTTGGTATCCAAGGAAATCCAGGCCCACGGGGACTTGAAAAATGGTTTCTTGTCAAAGGGGGAGGTGACTCGAAGGGACAGAAGGTGCAGTGGGCAGTGTTCTTACCAGAGACAAGCACAGCAGGTGGCCATGGCCAGCTGGAAAGGGCTGAAACCTCCTGAGCAGCTGAAACTCACAGCTCTCCCAGGAAATGGAGTGTAACCCACATCCACCACTCTGAGGGGAGGAACTCCCCAGTGCTCAGCTCCATTCCCTCTTCCCTCCCTGTCCCAACAACTCCAGGATGGAGAGCAGGAGGCCTCCAGTGCTGCTTCTCAGGGGACATAAATCTGTGAGCCAGGTCAATCTTTCTCCTGTGTTTCCAGCGCAGTTTGAGCCTCTTCTCTCCTCGTGGGCCTGTTTTGGCCTCAGAGCAGGAGCAAGGCTGTGGTGTCCTGGGATGGGGCTGCGGGGGAGCAGCAGAGCACCTTGTCCCGGAGCTGTGGGTGGTGAGGGGGACTGGGAGGGAGCTGGAGGGACAAAAGCAGCTCTGAGGGCCTGGGATCCAGCATTTTGGTGAAGGAAGGGGATGAACCAGAGTTTCCCAAGGGCTACCCTTCCCTGATGTTCAGAGCAGCTGGAGCTGCTAAAGCTGAGGCTGATGCAGGAGATAAACACGCAGACCTTGCTTTTTGAAGGCTGTGGGAACATGAAAGAGAAGCTGAGGAAGAAAAGCAAGAATTTGTTTGGGGGCTCTGCAGGAGCAGAATTACCAGGCCCTGCTCACTGCCCGTGTCCCATGTGGGACCTTGCTGCACCTGGGAGTTTTGGGGGCTGAATCCCAACCCTTCCATGGCAGCCTCGAGCAGTGTCTGGATGAGCTGCCAAATGCAAGCACCACAACGATTAAGAGGCTGAAAACCCAGCTATTTGTGTCACTGAGAGCTCTAAACTCAACTCTTTTGGTAGCACGAAGGAAAAAGCTTTAGTAACAGGGTAGGAGTTACTAATTTCTACCTACAGAGACAGTTTTTTTGGCAAGTGCCCTTGCAGGAAATGAGTCAGAGGAGTGAATCAGTGTCTGCAGTGCCACATGAAGATGATTTTCAGTTTTAACCGTTATATTCAACACGGGAGGGAATCACTGTAATGAGAATTATAACCCTGGAAGGAAACCCCCAATAAACCCCAACTGTGTTGCCTTGCTGAGGACAAGTTACCAAACTTACTGGTCCCAGTTACAAAAGCTGGCAAAAGAAAGGTGGCCCAACAGTTCAACACGTGGCATTTTGCTGATGGCCGAGAGGCAGAAATTGGCAGCACCTAAAAAATAAAATCATCTGTTGGAAAAAAGAGTCAGACTGAGGCTGCCATGGCAATGAGAAATAGAAGTTGGTGGCGTGACCGTGTCTCTGTGTGTTCCATCAGCCTAAATACATTAACAGAACACTTCAGGAGCACTGGCTGTGCTCACAAGAGTCACATTTTCCAAACCCACTCCCTGCTACTCTTTTTCATGTGGTCTGTGCCCATAATTCCAGAGAAAGTGGGTCCATGATGTCCTCTGAGGGGCTCAGGAGACCTGTCACCCACATAATGCCCAACCCAGCCCAAGATATCCCTGGAAATGCTCAAGGCCAGGTTAGACAGGGCTTGGAGCAGCTTGGGACAGTGGAAGGTGTCCCTGCCCATGGCAGGGGTGGGACTGGATGGGCTTTAAGGTCCCCTCCAACCCAAATCATTCCATGACTCAGTGCTTGGCACCCACATTCTGATTGTTGGGCCATGACTGCGATGGAGGCTGGGATATGGCCCACCTTTCATCCATGTATTCCAGCTCCCAGACACCAATCCACAGGAGACGTGGAGGAGATGGCAGCTTGTCCTGCTGCCCCCTGAGCAGTGTGGCACAGCTTCACTGGTGCTCCTGGGACGGACACACCAGGAATGGTCTCCCACGTCTGTGGGAACAGTGGGATCTCTGACAGGGCAGCTGTGAACATGATACCAGGATGTTTCATGCAGACATCATTCCCAAACCTCTGCTTTGTGCCAAACAGCCAAATGGGAAATGCAGATGTGAGCATTGACAACTCTTGCAGTGCCTTCACCTTCACAGCCCGTTTTTCTCTCCACAGGAATGATCCACCCACCCTACAACACCACAGCCTTTTCCAGAAACCCAGCCATGACCCAGAGCAACCAGAGCTGCTCCTCTCCCGACATCCCCTTCAAGAGCAGCCTCTACGCCACCACCTACACCCTCATCTTCATCCCAGGGCTGCTGGCCAACAGCGCTGCCCTGTGGGTGCTGTGCCGCTTCCTCAGCAGGAAAAGCAAAGCTGTCATCTTCATGATCAACCTGGCCGTGGCCGACCTGGCCCACGTCCTGTCACTGCCCCTGCGCATCTACTACTACATCAACCACACCTGGCCCTTCGGGCATGTCCTGTGCTTGCTGTGCTTCTACCTGAAGTACCTCAACATGTACGCCAGCATCTGCTTCCTCAGCTGCATCAGCATCCAGCGCTACTTCTTCCTGTACCACCCCTTCCGAGCCAAGGGCTGGAAGCGCCGCTACGACGTGGCCATCAGCGCCCTGGTCTGGCTCGTCGTGGGGGTGGCCTGCGTGCCCTTCCCCGTCATGAGGAGCCACGGGCTGGGCAACAACACCAACGCCTGCTTTGCTGACCTGCAGGTGAAGCCGATCGAGAGCAAGGTGGGCACGGTGCTGATGACCGGCGCCGCCGAGCTCCTGGGCTTCGTGGGCCCGCTGGTCACCATCTTGTACTGCACTTGGAAAACAAGAGACTCCATCCGGGGCTTCTGTATCCCGCAGGAAAACAGCGGGGAGAGGAGGAAGGCCCTGAGGATGGTTTCCATGTGTGCCACTGTGTTCTGCGTGTGTTTTGCTCCCTACCACGTCAACTTCTTCTTCTACATGTTGGTGAAGGAGAACGTCATCACCGACTGCTTCCTGAGCACCATCACACTCTACACCCAGCCCTTCTGCCTGAGCCTCGCCAGCTTCGACTGCTGCTTGGATCCCATCATCTACTTCTTCATGACTTCCGAGTTCCAGGAACAGATTTCCAGGCACAGCAGCATGGCCATCCGGAGCCGGCTCATGAGCAAAGAGAGCGCCTCGTCGATGAAGGAATGACAAGAAAGCCACTTGGAAAAAACTAAGGCATTTCATATGAAATCTGAGACTGCTCTGGGATACTCCATTACCAACTCTGTTGTGGAAGATCCTGCAGGTTTATGCAGGGGAGTTTTGTGGCAGTGGAATTTTTTCAGTATATAGAAGACAAAACTCTATCTAAGACTGGTGTGTTGGAATCTGGTGAATGACACAATTGGTGTGACCATCCCCCCAGTGTGCCACCCCCAACTGACCTCGCTGGACTAAAAAACACACAGGAGGGAGTAACAAAACTTTTACTGGGAAATGGTGGAAAAGTCCCAGGCTTTTCTTCTATTTTCCCAGTTCTGGGCTCTATGATCAAGCCAGAGACAATCCCACATCCATATGCTGACATCTGCTGAAGGATTGTCCGGGCTTGAGACAAATTCAGAGGAAAAATATCCTCTGATAGAAAGCAGGTTGTAGTCACCCCTCCCCCAACCAGGTTTGGGAAAAGAAATATTTCCTTGGAGGAAAGTGAAGAACTATTTATTTAAAAAATGCACAGGAAAAGGTAATAATGCTAAATAATAAAATCTTTCACTGTGGAGAGAAACCTGGAAGATTTTAGAGTCCTTCTGTGGGTGTGGTCTCTCTCCTCCTCTTTGGAGCTGGGTCAGCATGGGAGACCCCTGCTCCAGGCCGGTGGAAAGCCTCCCAGTGAGGTTTTGATGTTCTGGTGTTCTGAACAAGTCCAGAAGAGAAGAAGAAGAAACCAAAGTCCCAGGGAAACACAGGAGTTTAACTCTCCATCTCTCTCCAAAGAAACAGAGCTGAGAGCTGGCTGGAAAGCAAGGAAGGTGCTTCCTCTCCTCTCTGCAGCAGCAGCAGCTATCTCCCCACAGCAGAAGAAGGCAGAGAGGAGTAGTGACCTTGAAGCACAGAACTGCTTTGAAAAAGTTCCTCTGGCTGTTTTTTTCTTTCTCTCCCCTCTCCCCTCTCAGGCTCAGTTTAAAGGCACAGAAAGGCACGGGAGTCATTTTCTGGGCATAGAGTAGGTGATATGGCATACATCATAAAGTCACACCAAGACAAGGATCTTCTCTGGGAAATCCACACAAGAATCTAAAACTGGCCTGTGGCAACCAAAGGACAATGTGGTTTGTGCAGTGGGGGCTGGGGACAGGTGAAGGTGTGCAGCTGGTTTCCATGTGCTCCTGGGTTTAGTGCATCCCACTGGTCACCAGTGACCTCTGTTCCCCCTTCACCCTCCTGCTCCGCTCCTCCTTTCCCTCCTCACCCAGCTCTGTTTGCTCCCTAATTGCTGACACATCCCAGAACTTGCACCTGCAGCTGGTGCAAGACTCTCTGCAAGACCAATTCTCCTCAAACATCCCAAGAGTGGCACCTTCCCTCGCTCCAGGTGACTTTCTTCCCCTCCAAGCTGGCAAGGGGGACATGGGCAGATGGCTTTTGCCTTTGGGGCAGGACCGTGGTGGTCCTGGGGTCAGTGCAGGTGGGTTTGATGGTGCTGGTGGTAACACTCAGGTCCTCACGTCCTTCTGTGCGTGGTCCAGAGGTACCTGAGATGAATCTGCCCCAAAAAAGCTCAGCTCAACCCATTCAGTTGATGCAACTTTTAGAAGAGAGAGGAGTCCTTGCCAAGGTGATTTCACTGATAGAGCAGAAGTTAGGTTCATAAATTATTGTGATTTTTTTCCACCAGGTCCTGTTGTGATCTTAATGTTCATATTTTTAGGTAGCCATGCAAAGCACTGACAAGGAAGGATTCATTTATCCTTTATTTTTAATTTGGTACAGCTCTTCAGCTGAGTCCACCCACTCTGTAACTTCAAGGGTATCTCGTGATACCTGGGGATGGATTTGGCTGAGCAGTCACCAATTTATTGCCCTTGGAAATCTATTTTCAAAAGAATGTGGACAATTTGTACAGTCTTGCAACAAAACCAGAAGAAATACCAGAAACACTTGCTATGTGTATTTTAACTCCAACCACTCAATTCCACTGAGTTATGTTTTAACTCAGCCAAATATTTCCTGTATATTGTGTTTTCCCAGTTCTCTGTTAAAAAAAAAAAAAAGTGGGGAAAAACCAAGAATCAAGGTTTAAACAACCATTTCCCTGGGCTTTCTCTAAAAGGCAATGACAGTGATTAAACACAGTAAGCTCTCATAGTTCTCCTCCCAGGTGTGAGAAGATGATTTTGGGCTGAGTAGGATGCACTGGAGTCGATGGAAATGTTCTCTGATGCCACTGGCACAATAAATGTTTACACACTGCAAGGAATCCCCTTCCAAAGGGGTGGATGCTCACGGACAGAGTTAACCTCACACAATTCAGTTGCTGTCAGTTCAGCAGTCCCTCATAAGCTACACTCTGTACAAAACTGTCAGGAGGTAAGACTTCAGTTTCAGTGCTTGTTTTGAGGATTTTTATAGACCTTGCTCTGCCACCATGTGAGTGGGAGCTGCTTCCTATCCCTTCACTTTCGCACGCTTCTCCCTTGATCAGGTGAAAACAAGCTGAGGGCGCTTACGGGAACTCTGTAGCTCGTTCTGTGGGTTTTACTTCCCAAGAACTGCTGCTCAAAAAAATAAAGGCTGTTTTGTGAACATCAGCTGAGTTTTGTAATCACTGGTACCTGGAAAACTCCTTGGGATCAGCTCTTCCTGGGATCAGGGTTCAAGCAATGGAGCACAACTTTTCTTATTCTTAAACAGAGTCGTTGCTTGTTTTCACTCTGAATAGTGGTTATTTATTTCATTTTTAAATCTGCCACACTTAGATTTAGGAGTCCTTTGAGGATGGGAAGGTGTCCTAGATAGTGGAAGATGGACATTGCATGGGAATGCCCACTCCAGCTGCCGAGTGTCCAGGAGTGACAGTAGCTCTCCTGCCCATAACTGATGCCTTAAATGGCTACCTAGAAACAGAGACTAGACAGGAATAAAGGAAGAAAGGAGGGATTTATTTGAAAGGTCTTCAGAGGTACACTCTCGGCTCCAGAGGCTCCTGCCTCAGTGCATCCCAACATGGACAAGGACAGCTCATGAGTTCTCCCCACTTGGATATCAGCATCAATTCCCCAAGCAGAGCCCAGGCAAGGATGGAATTTGCCCAAGCTTGCCCCCTCTCCCCAAGATTGTGGTTTGCAGTTGTTGGGCCTAGGAGGGTCTGGGTGTCCTTGGAGAGCTGGAGAGGCTTTGTTGTGTGTGTGTGAGCATGAGAGAACAGCACTGAACGAGCTCCAGGGCACTGCAGGGTTACACTGGGCAGGGCAGGATTTGAAAAATATAAAAGTTAAAACCTAAGGCATTATAATCTTAGCATGGATTTGGTGTCTCCATCAGGGATAACATTCTCCATCTCCATGATGGCATCCCCAAGCACCTCAGCTCTCCCCATTTTCCTGCCTCACTCAGCCTCTAAACTCCCTTAGGCTCCCCGAATGCTCCTTTTCCATACTGCAGCCCCAGCCTGAGAGGAAAGGTCACACACTCAACACTTTCAATCCTGTGGTGTGCAGGGGACCAGACAACTTTGCCTAAAGCTCTTTTCTGCTGTGGGGAAAAGTGCCCTGGTTTTGGTTGTGGTGGAGCTGCACCACCTCTGTGGGGTTCAGCTGCCAGATGGGGTTAAACCACCTGAGAAAGTCAGTGAGGATGCTCAGGATGGGCCAGCCTAGAGAGCAACAGCTCAGAGCAAAGAGAGATCAGGGAAAACCTGCAGTTTTCTGACAGTCCAAGATGATCTGTTTGGCCTCCACAAATCCCAGAGTCTTTAGTTCAGGTCTTCCAAAACCTCAGTGTGCATCTCAAGAGAAGAACAGGCATTCCAGTGAGGAGGAGATTATTCCAGGTGCCTTCCCAGCTGGCTGGTGCTGGATCTGACCCAGGCCCTGGGCTGCAGGGGCTGCTTTGCCTCACACAGTCAGAGGCACAACAAGCCTGGCGCAGGTTCCTGTAATTCACCCCATTTCCTGTGACCAAAAAACACGTTTATTATTTTGACAAGAGGAAATATAATTTCATGATGTTGCTCCTGGATTATCTCTTGTGCTGGTCCCGCTGCTCAGACTCACCAATAGAAAAATAATTTTTCTCCTTCTTGGGCAGACACAAAAAAGGTTTTTACAGGGATGCCACAGAAAGGCAGAGTCAAAGCAAATCAAGAGGTTGAGTACTGCTGCACAGGTGTGTGAAAGATGGATCTGAAGGGCTCCTGGGGCTGGAGCATCTCACCCTGAAGGGAACAGCTCAGGATGGAGATGTGGTGAGGTCTCCAAGCCACCTGCACTGGCACAGTGCCCGTCCCCAAGGCACGGCCCTGGGCAAACACATCTCTTTCCCTCCAGAACATGAGCATTCACTTTTTAGCAAAAACAAATGTGTTTCTCTGCTGTGCCATCCCATCCTAACCAGGAGCAGAGGTCTGGTACCCCTTCTGCTTGAAAGGGCCCTCCCATGCAAGACAACAAACGTATTTGGAAGTAACTCCCAAGGGATTTAGTCTTCCTGCAGTTTCAAGTTCTGAGCTGCAGGACCATGCAGTACCTCTTGCTTCCCTTAAATGAAATTACCAGCTCTCTGCCCAGAGGAAAAACAAAATATGCTGGAAATGCAGGATAACAACTCCACAGTTCAAAACCATAAAACCACTTCATCACACTTAAAAGATTTTGGGGATGACCAGTGCATTTTAATCAAAAATGCTGCGTTTGTGGATTAGACAAAGGCTTAGCCCAAAAAGTAAGGGAGGGATTGGCAAATATTTGCTGTAAAATAAATCAGAGCTTCCCAAAATGCAGAGAGCTCTGTGTGACAGCGAGAGGGACAATGAGCTGGGGCTCATCCGGTCCCACTCAGCTCCCTGCACAAGGGTGAAGCTGCTTTGTGTGAGCAAACCTCCTCCTCCCCCTGCTTTTCATACATCCTTCAGGTGCATCCTGTCAGATATTCTCAATGCTGAGCACTTGAGAGATGCTGATCATCTGCATTTGGCCTCCTGCCCACAGGATACCAGGCTGCAGGAGAAGAGACCTTTATCTGGAGGTCTTAGATAAAGTCTCACAGTTATTAAAAAAGTTATTTAAAAGTTCCTTTGTGCCTTCTGCCTTTGAAAGCAGAACGTTGCCCAGTGTGAAAGGGACGTTAGCATTGGGGATAAGCCAGAGAAACAGAAATGCTAAATAAAAACATTCCCAAGTTGAAAGAAGAAAGGAGAGGTTGATCACTGCGTTGAAGGATGAGCCTTGAGGTTTGTCAGTCCCTCAGCTTTTCATGGCCAGGAATGTTGTGATCTTCTGCAAAAGTTGTCCAAATAGCCAAGGAGCAGAGGAAGGGCTCAGCTTGGTTACAGACCCCTTGCTTTGGTCTGACATCTACGGATCTCTCCTTCCCCAGCAGCACAACTGGAAACACCTAAAAATAGGGCTCAGGGATGGCTGGATACACCACTGCAGACACAGAAATAGGATGTCCCAGGCAGGATATCCTGATAAAACAGCCCCTTCACTCTGGGATTAACCTCTGCCCTCTGGACAGGGCACAGTGCCAGCCTCCTTTCTACTGTGAATGCTCCGCAAACACACGAGCGCTGCTCCTTCTTCCCAGGATCAGCACCAGTTGCTGGAAGACATGCACAGGAAGAAAACTGGGAATGAAGAACAGCTCTTGCATCTCTGAAATCCTCTGAGAGGAGAGCCATAGGGATTTGGGGTGCCCAGAGAAGGGTCCAAGGCTGGACAGGGCTTGGAACAATGTGGGATAGTGGGAGGTGTCTGTGCCCATGGCAAGGGAGGTAGAATCAGAGAGTCTTTAAGGTCCCCAATCCAACTCACTCTCGGATTCCATGATTTCTTGGCACAAGGAGACCTGGCACCTGATCCCAGCCCCTGAGCTGCTAACTAAAGGTTGTAGGAGCTTTCTCCTTGCATTTCTTTCCCACTGTTCTGTTCCTGTTAATTTTGTGAGGTCACAGAACCATTTACAAAAACCAGGGTAAGAATATTTCTATTTTTACATCACCTCCAGGAAGGGAAAGTTGCCAACAGCCAAATCATCTGTGCAAGCCCTGGGCCGTGGGCTGTGACCCTGGATATTGGGTAAAACTGCTCAGCTGAAAAAGAGGCAGCTCAGAAGAAGTCACACCATGAAGTTACACCACTTGTTCAGCCATGCAGGAAGGAGGTCATGCTCAGTAGGCAGAAAAAGAACTAAAAACTCTGTGTATGTGCATATATATAGGAAGGGAATTAAAGGAGGCAAAAAGAAAAATATTTGGAATGATGCACATCATGGTTTCTTTAAACAACAGTATTTTGGGAAAATCTCCACCTTAAACCATCCCATTATTTCAGGAATAAAGTCCAAACCCTCCAGCTTTAGCCTGCAGCCTTGACAGTCTGAGGCTAACCAAGCTTCCAAGAAAATGAGGGAAAATTACTCCCTTCCAGTAACTTACACTGGCAGAGTGCTCGGTTTTCCTTCAGCGAGCACTTACTGGGAGGTTGCTTCTGTATTTTCCAGCTCTTCCCAGGCACAGTGACCGTGGAGGGGAGCAGGAGCAGCCGGAGGGAAGGGCACCATCGCCTCCCACAGCCCCTGTGCCCAGAGGGGACAGAAATCCACGGTCTCCATCCCAGGGCACCAAACGACCTTCCCAGCGGCTTCGACGTCATTAAACTGCATTCGTTTAGTGTGGAGAAGAGAAACAAAATACAGGATTTCCTGTTCTGCAGCCACTGGACCGGGCTGCAGATGCCGGCGGGATTCCAGCGCTCCGAAAACATGTGGAAGTTAAGCGAGGAGGCGCTGGGACTGCTGAGAAAATCGGTGGGAAATAAAAGCAGGACGCTGGCTGCTCCCGCTGCCTAGCACGGCTATGACCCCCCCGGAGCATGGGAAGCACAGGAAGGTGAGTGGCATTTCTGCTCTTTTCTTTAGGGGACTGAAACCGGCGCAGTTTTAGCAACTTTATCGCTTCTTTGTAGTTCTTCGAGAGATGGTATCGGGCAGGAGCTGGTGCAACATCCTCAGCCGCTTCTGCTGTGCCCACAAATGTGTCTCCGAGGGTGGGTGAGGGGAGTCGGTGCCTAGGACAGGCTGTGGTGTGGGGGAGGACGTGGGGAGAGGCTGTTTTAGCCAGAACCCCTCAATTTTGTCCTTACTGACAGAGGTTGTCATAAGGGACCAGCTCTATTTACGCATTTCCTACCAGTGCCTAGATTAAACAAACAAAATTATTGCTTACAACCCCAGTGCCAGAAAACTCCACTACTTAAACCGATACCTTATTTCAAGCCACAAGTGGACTTTTTGTTTTGTTTTGGTTTTGTTTTTAATTTTTTTCCCCAAGCCTGCTTTTCCCTCCAGCATCCCAGCGCTGAAGGGAGGCAGCTCTGCCCCCATCCCGCAGCTTGGAGGGCTCTCTCCGGCCGTGCCCGGAGCTCGGCTTTAGCCTGGGTTGTCCAAGCAGCCCATGGAAAAGATGAGGGCGAGTTTGCCAATGGATCGGGAGCAGTAAATGCAGGAACACCCCGGTGGTGTGGGGCTGGGTGGGGCACAGGCTGATTCACAGGAGCCGGGCGGTTTCCAGCACTGACAGCCACATTCGCCTCCAGGAGCAGACACTGCTCCAACACACTCCAAAAATGAACCCCGGGTGCTCCGAGAGCTGCCTTGACCTCCTAATTAATTGTAGAGTTATTTGGTGTTGAATGAATGGCAGGTTTCCACATCCACATGCTCTGACTCCTCGGGCACTGATATTGGGCTCCCTTCTGGGAATTTCAGCTGATTAAAACTCAGCTTTGCCAAAAGAAACACTCCCTGCTCCTGACTGTGTTTAAATCCATGCATGGATGAAATGGGAAAATAATCAAGGAATGGCAGGAATATTTTATGTAAGATTTATAAAGTTGCTGGACAAAACTCCAGCCAGAGCTCACGGGAGCGTCTCCGTCCTGACACCAACAGCAAAGCAAGGGGAAGCTGGAGGGACCTGGGACAAAGGGAAAGCTGGAAAACAATAAAAAATTCACAACTCCACCTTGCCAAGAATTGTTGTAGTGAACAAGCCTGGCCTGACCCCAGCCCAGGGTGGGGATCTCTGCTGCTTTCCTGCAAGTGCCCTCCAAAGCGCTGCCGCCCAAAGCTGTGTCGGGCACCAGGAGTGCCACCCAGCCCTCCTGCCAGGAACAGACACTCCTGTGCTCCCAGGAAAAGCCAAAAATCATGGAAAAAACAGCAAGGAGGCTCTCCATGGAAGAGGTGTAGGATTTGGGCTGAGTTGCTTGGCAGGGACACTGGGGGCTCTGTGACCCTTCCCCTGAGCCCACCCCAAGTGCCACCTCTGTCACTGGGCAGCTGTGACAGGAGCTGGGAACAACTGCATTCCCCATGCTCCCTGGCAGTTCTCCCTCTCTGTCTTCTGCAGGGATGTGAAGACAAGTCCTACCACCCCTTTCCCAGGGTCAAACAGACCGAGTGCAAAGGGCACAACTCCCTCATGGATTTTCAGGCAGGTGAGGAGCACAGGGACACTGCAGGGACCAAGGAGTTGTTTCCTAGTATTCCCTCAGCACAGATTCCCAGTATTCCTCAGTCCCCTCTTCCCTGCCTTTCCCCACTCAGTGGAGCAATCACAAACCTCTGGCACAGTCGGCAGCCAAGAAGTGCCCTCACCCAGCAGCCCCAGCTCCACTCCAGCCTTGCTTTGCTTGCAGCCAAACCCCGGAAAAACAAGGAAAAGAAAGAAGGCAGTTTGGGAAAGACTCGGTTTGGAAAGCACTGACCCTGCTCACATCAGAGGTGAGACTGGGGGCCAGCCAGCTGGGAGGCCGGGGCTCTATTTTAGATATTTATCTGCACATAAAAATATAAAAGATCTAAAATAGTGTGATTTTAAAAATAAAATCATTTCCTCCTGAGCCTGAAAACGTGGGAACCCCACCAAAGAGCTGCCAGGTGAGGAGGAGCAGGATGCAGGAGACTTCATCCTGTACCTTGAAGCATTGGAATGGATTTGCTCCTGGAAATCCATCCCTGTGACAAACTCTGGCTCAGGGCTCTGGTGAACAGAAGCGTGGCTGCTTCTTAATTAAATACCACTGCTGAGGGGCTGGGTGACAGTGACAGCAGGTGCTGAGGGCTCTGCCAGCCCCAGCTCCAGGCAGGGAAGGGCAGGGCAGGCTGCACAGCCCTCATGGGCTCCATTTCCCAGGGGAAAATCCCACTGTTTGCTACAGACAATGCTGCAGCCCCTGGGTTTGTATCCTGCTGCTGCCAACCCCCCTCTTCCCAAAAGAACAGATTGTTTCCCATGGGATCTGCTCACAAATGGCAAAATCCATCACCTCTCCAGAGAGCAGCAGGAGCACCTGAACTCCCTGTGACCCGCTAATAAATCCCCTCAGCAGTGGGTGAGCTGGGATGGGTAAATGGAGGAGAAGAATTTCTACTTAAACTAGAAGGGAGGTGTATTTATCTCCCTGCGTGTCCTGAACAGTTGCTGAAGGACAATTCCTGCTGCTGAGGGATAATTCCTGTGGCTGAGGGATAATTCCTGCTGCTCCAGCACGATGCCTGCACAATGTGCCAGGAGTGCCGGAATTGAGTTAGCAGGACCAGCAGAGCAACTGGCGTGTATTTGGCCAGTTATTAGCTTATAAATCCAGCCTTCACTCTGGAGCCAGAGCTCATGGATCTGTCTGCAGCTCTCCCTGGCCTCAGCTGCCTGGGGATGTTAATTATTGCCTTTGCTGCCGATTCACATCAGATCTCTGCACGGATCTGCAAAGACAGTGCCTAAATCCATTTCAAATCCCTATTTATTTACAGTCCAGCTGAAATTGCTTGTAGATTTAGAGCACCAATTTGACAGAGTGTGATGGAAAACTTGATGAAATAAAAGTGGTCTTGGAAAACCCAGGGAGCTGCAGAAGCTCTCTGGCAATAAGCAGACGGATGTTACAGAGCTCAGTGTGTTCACTGTAATTGGGGCATCTCACGAGATCCTGCAGAGAGCCTCTGCAAGGAGAGAGTAGAGGATGCCTGGAATCACTCCCTGGGAGTGGGGTCACCCTTCCCAATGCTCACACTGACTTGCACACGCACCCACACACAACTGACTCTTCTGTCCTAAAGCACATTTACTCCATGGAGAGATTTTGGCTTTACAGCATCTTTTTACCCACTCCAGAACTCCTCCCCCTGCCGTGACCGCCCCATGAGCGAAGAGACCTGGCCAGGATGGAGAGCAATGTGTCCTCCAGGAACTGTTCTGACCCCCAGATGTCCTTCCAGTCCACCCTCTACGCCACCACCTACACCCTCATCTTCATCCCAGGGCTGCTGGCCAACAGCGCTGCCCTGTGGGTGCTGTGCCGCTTCCTCAGCAGGAAGAGCAAAGCTGTCATCTTCATGATCAACCTGGCCGTGGCCGACCTGGCCCACGTCCTGTCACTGCCCCTGAGGACCTACTACTACATCAACCACACCTGGCCCTTCGGGAGCTTCCTGTGCCAGGTGTGCTTCTACCTGAAGTACCTCAACATGTACGCCAGCATCTGCTTCCTCAGCTGCATCAGCATCCAGCGGTACCTGTTCCTGCTGCACCCCTTCCGAGCTAAGGGCTGGAAGCGCCGCTACGACGTGGCCATCAGCGCCCTGGTCTGGCTCCTGGTGGGGGCGGCCTGCCTGCCCCTCATCATCGTCAGGAGCCCAGCCCTGTCCAACTCCATCAACAGCTGCTTCTCGGACCTGGGCGTGAAGCAGCTCAGCCCGGGGGCCGCCATCGCGCTGGTTACGGTGGCGGAGCTGTTCGGCTTCGTCATCCCCTTCGGCACCATCGCCTGGTGCACGTGGAGGATGTGGCATTCCCTGCGGGACGGCCCCACGGCGCTGCAGGACGCCGGCGAGAAGCGGAAGGCCCTGAGGATGGTCCTCATGTGCGCCGCCGTCTTCTTCATCTGCTTCACCCCCTACCACATCAACTTCCCCTTCTTCATGATGGTGATCGAGAACGTCATCCGGGACTGCGCCGTGCACCGGAGCACGCTGCGCTTCCACCCCATCTCCCTGTGCCTGGCCAGCCTCAACTGCTGCCTGGACCCTGTCCTCTACTACTTCATGACCTCCGAGTTCCAGGCGCAGCTGCTGCGCCACGGCTGCGTGGCCTTGCGAGCTCGGCTCCCGCCCCGCCGGAGCAGCGCCTCCGGTACCGACACTGCCCACGACATCCGCGTCAGGAAGAGGAATCTCCCTCGCCTCAAGTTCTGGTCTCTTCCCAAGTTCTTTGGGCAAATAAACAGCATGGACATCCCCGCCGTGCCGCCCGACGAGCTGCTGCTGGAGTCCATCTCGTGAGCCTCAGCCAGCCCTGTCCATGAGGGCGCTTCTCAGAGCTGCAGTGAGGACTGCTCTGCTCTCAAATACATCTGGAATTGTCCTTGTGTGCTGTGGGTGCCAAGACCTGATCCATAAGGACATCATGATGCCAAAAGGTTTGATGGTTGTGTTGTTGCTGCTGGGGACTGTTGCCTTCCATCCCCTCAAAAGCTGTTGTTGATGCCAAAGTTTCTCCTGTGCTGAACTGCAGCGGGTTCAGGTGCCTCATTTCAGGTGTTCCAGTGCTTCTGCATATTTGCCATTTTTGGTAATCCTTCTGAATCCTGACTTGTGGGTGAGTGGCTCAGCCTTGGCATAGCGCTGGGAATTCCAGCCCTGATCCTGGGCACCTACAGCCACCATCCCCTAGAGCATCCACCACGCTCACACGAGGCTCTGGATCAGGACAGTTCATTATCTCCACGGAAACTGAACCAATTTCCACTACAAAAATCCATCACCTGGGTCTGATCCAGCCTAATCTGCAGGACTATAACTGTACCAAACAAAGAGTATTAACCTGCACGACATCAGTGTTATGGGGAGGGTTCCAACAAACTGGGCTCAGCTCACGCTGCTGGAAAAGGCACCCAGAGCTGAGCAAAGAGATCCTGGGAGCTGCAGGTGCTTGGCTGATTATGGGGGATCGATATTTGGAAGACAAATTGTGATTTGCCAAGGTGTGCCACAAGCAAAGAGGGAGATGTGACACCTCCCAGGGCACATTAACTCACAGAGCTCTGGTGTGAGCTGCAAAAACAGGGACTTGTTGTTGGTGTCTCTCGTGTTATTGGGAGTCTTGTGTTATTTGTCATGTTGCTGACGCGTGTGGTTGCACATTAAGATGTTATCTAAACTTCCAGTTTTGCTTTGACCACCAAAAAACTATCCCAACCCTTGCTGGGTACAGAGAAAATTTACAAAAATGACTCCAGTACATCCTGAAAGCTTCAAACTCTGAGGAAATAAAATGATCCCAATGTGTATCTGAGCTTCAGGAGCATTATTTTAAGTGCTTGGAAATACTCTCATTATGCCCCATACATCTGCTCGTAGAGCAGTGACACAATTTGGGGGGGACACCCCAGTCTGGGGCTCAGAGAAGCCCCGTACAGTGGCCAGTGCAGGGGTTCTGAGGACTCCTCCTCCCAAAAAACCCTCAGGGAATTTTATAAGTAAACACAGGCAGAGAGGGGTTGATAGAAAACAGCTTTTCCCATGATTGGATGCACATTTCCATGCCGTGCAGCGTTTCTGGGAAGCATGGAATGGGTGGGGGTTTATCCTCACAGTGCTGAGGCTGGATGGGGGAGACCAGATGGGAGATCCAGACAAACCGGAGGAATTCACTTTGGGACTTAAAGTGTGCCAGAGACAGGCAAAAAAACCCCGGGAACAGGCAGAAAACCCTGGGAACAGGCAAAAAACCCAGGAACAGGCAAAAAAACCCAGGAACAGGCAGCAAACCCCAGTAACAGGCAGAAAAGCTGCTGCCCTGGGGCTCATTCTGTCCCAAATCTCCTCCTCGTCTCACAAAACCCATAAATAACAAAAGGCCATGTTTTCCTTGTTTGCTTGGGGGGAAAAATAGAGCGTTCAGGGCTGGAAAAATGCTGTTTCAGATGGCCCAAACCCAGCAGCAGGCAGAGGCAAAACAGGAAACCCGAGAAAACCTCACCGATGCCGGGACCGGCTCCGGGCAGCTCCCACAGACAGGACAAGCCACAGCAGCAGGATCCTCACCAGGAGTGTGGCTTTTCCCAGGTGTTTTGGGAATGGCACAACCCCGAAAAGCTGGGCTGGATATCCAGGTGGCCCTCAGTGACCACAGACAGGTCGTTTATAAGCTCCCCTGAGCAACAGCAAATCCTGGATTGTGGCTCCAACTTTACTGGCAGCACGAGCTCCAGGTTTCCCAGGAGCTCCAGTTCCCACTGGGATTTTGCCAGGTTGTTTTCAGATTGCTTTTCTGACATTTCTGCTACACAGCTTGCCCCTTCCCAAAGAGGGCACAGGAAAGAGAAAGCAAGCTCAAAACTCTCACTAATCTGTCATGTGGAGACTCTCAACAGTAAACTCAGGCTGGCTCTGCCTCAGGCACGGGAAATACAGCGGAAAAATCCCTTGCTGGGTTGGACACCCTGGATAGCAAGGATTTTGCTGGGTTTTCTGTAAATCAATCCCTGAAGGAACATCCTTTTCCAGTACAAACTGGTGCTTCCTGCCCTTCCAAAGCCTACCAGCCTCATGTTTTATCAGTCACAGAATCATCATGGAATGGTTTGGGTTGGGAGGGACCTCACAGCTCATCCCATCCCACCCCTCCGGCCATGGGCAGGGACACCTTCCATTAGCCCAGGTTGCTCCAAGCCCCATCCAGCCTGGCCTTGGACACTTCCAGGGATCCAGAGGCAGCCACAGCTTCTCTGGGCCCCCTGTGCCAGGGCCTCCCCACCTTCACAGGGAACAATTTTTTCCCAAATTCCCATCTAACCCTAAACTTACATATCCCTAAAATCCTGCAGTACTTGGGAGTATCCAAGCTGTCCCTTGCATGACACTTTTTAGGGCCCCACAGGGAGGGAGGGAAGCTGCTTTTCTCCTTGCTAAAAATACCTTTATCCTCCCTCCACGACCACATGCTCCCAGCCCAGCCCCAAAGAGACTTTGCCTCTGGAAAACCACTCAGCCTCTGTGGAGTCCTCACCACAGAGCCTCTGACTCCTCTCCTGATTTTTGGCACCACTGCTGGCAAGGAGCAGCTTCTCCACCCACCCACCTCGTGCTGGAGAGGGGAAGTGCTGACCCTGGCAAGGGAACAAACACCAGCAACTCCAATCCTGAGCACAACTCCAACACACTGAAAGTGAATTTTGCTGCTTCAAACCCAGCCGGGCTAGGGAGTGGTTCTCCAAGCCAGGGAGCCGTTTTCCAGACAGCCATGATTTCATCAGACCCCAATCCAATTTTTTATTCATGTGCTCAGCCAGCAACACCCTGCAAAGCCCAAGTTTGGGGTGTGGTGTGACAGCCCCAGGTGTGTCCCTCAGCCCCTCCCATGCTCCAGGGTCCTGTTCAGGGCACAGGGGAGAGGATTTGGGAATTCTGCATGGATGCCGTGGCATTGTTCAGCACTGGGAGGGTGCTCAGCATTCCAGGGAACAGCCAAAGCCTCATCCCTGCACAGCCAGCACGTCCTTCCCGGCAGGCGCTGCCACGCCATCGCTCAGCCCTGCTCCTTCTGCAGGGATATTTTGGTTTTTAAAGAGAATTCCCTGCTGCAGGCACACAGGGCAGGAAAATCCAGGAGTTTTTAGCCCTCAGCCTGGTGTTAGCGGCGTGGCTGCATCCCTGGCTCCACATGAGCCCTGCTGATGCCAGGAGCTGCATCCATGGACTTGCATCCATGTCTGCTCCCTGTTTCCAGACACACTGCCCTCCCCTGGGACAGCCCCAGCCGTGCCAAGAGCAGACAGACAACCTCTTCCCAAGAATTATTTCTATTAAAGGCAGGCAGTGCAGGTTAGAAAGACCTGAGCTGATTCTTTCTGAGGAGCACCTACAAGGTCACGAAGAACAAGCTTAGATGCACTGAGAAGTTCCAATTCTTATAAGATAAAAACGTAAGTAAAGATAAAAATTTAAACAATACAAGAGAAAAATACAATTTTAAAATTTTACTTTATGCTTTATGTTAAATAATTGCTTTGGGATTTGGTGCCTAGCTCCAAGAACCTCCTGAGTTTTGGTGACCTCACCCACGGCAGGATTGGGAGGTCCAGCCAGAGTTTTTCCTGGGGACAACAGAATTTGGAGACCGGCACTTGCCTACTGGTAAAGGCACCCTCAGTTCCCACCCCACACCCCAGGAACGCTCCTGGAGTGATGGGAACTGGGGTGGATGCTGGTGGCAATGCACATAGAGCGTGGCACCAGTGCAATGGCATTGGGGGTGCTCTTCAAGATGGTTTTGAAACAAAACCTCCCTCAGTACCCTGCATCCACTCACTGCCCTGAGCTCAGGCTCTGCCTTCCCATAACTAGGCTGACTGCTATGGAAATGGAAGTGAAATGGAGCATCCATCACACGCCAGAGTGGGAAAAGCAAAGGAGCCCATCCCCGAGCTCAGCCACTGCTCAGCCACAGGGGATTGGTGATTCCTGGACTGGCCTCAATTTCACTGTCTATTAAAGTCACCTCCAAACCATCCCCTTCAATCCTTGTGGGAGGCAGGGAGGTCCCAGGGTCACACAGGAAAATGCTGGTGGAGCAGGGGGAGCCTGGGGATCCCCAGGTGTCACATCACACAGTTTTGGGGTGAGGGAGGTGGAATAAATGAGAGCACAGCAGAGGTAGCTGGTGGGAGGTGCTGGGAAAGTTTGACATCCTGGATCCTGCTGAAATTATGGAAACACCCCAAGACTGATGTGAGCTGAGGCAGCATCCTCCATGGAGAGCTCCGTGAGAACACAACACCAACGAGCCCCCCAAACCCCAACCCCCACTGCTGCCAGCCCAAAAGCACCAGTCCAAAACCCAGCCCTGCACCATGGGGACAGCTCTGACCAGAAGATCCCATGGTGCTGAAAGCTCTGGCTCCCACATTAATTAAAGCCCATCAAATCATTGGCAACTTCAGAATAAACCTGGAAGCTTTAACCAGCGGGAGCATCAGCTGCTGGAACAGGCACGTGGCTGCATTTTTGGGAGATGTGATCCACAGAGCCTTAGAGAGGGGCTGGGCCACCACAGGGTGACAACCTCTGTGCTCTGCAAGGCTCTAAGAGCCATTAATCTCCTGTAAACCACCATAAAAAGGAGTGTAGAGAGCTACAAACCCTAAGTTGGAATTGTCATATGAGCAATGATGCTTTAAAGGAGCAGGTGTAATATAATCTATGTATGTGTGCTGTTCTCCTGGGAAGATGTGTAAGAAAAACGAATAAATGCAAAGCAAAAAGTTGCAAATTTCTTCAGAACTTCTCCGGGAATGGTTTTAAAAGTCCCTTTTTCAAATTAACCAAGGGAACCGTTGCTCCCTCTTGATCTTAACGAGAGCTCTTGATGTTTCTTGAGCTGGAGTCCTCCGCTGGATAAGCAGGGAAGTGCTGCTTTCCAAACTCAAAGCGCAGCCAGCTCTGCCCTCTGCCGATGGCCGGGGACCACGGTGGCCCAGGGATGTGGCCCCGGGTGACACCGCTTCGCGGCACCTCGGGACAAGGAGAGCCTGGTTTGCTCCGTGACAGCTGTGGGAATCCCCTGAGTAACATAATGATATCCACGGAGAACTCGCTGCTTTTGGGGAGCCCAGACCTGCCCGCGATCAGCTTCGGGGGGACCCTAAAGCCCCCCAGAGCACCGGGAGCACGGACCGCGGCACAGGGGTGGTGGAAACATCCAGGCGAGAGGGAAGGAGCCTTCCCCAGCAAGCTGCGGAAGTAAATAACTGATGAATCCTCTCATGCCCTCAGGCTCAGCTCCGTGCCTGTGACAGAGGGGCTCTGCCAGCGGGGCCCTGTCCCCGGGAGCTGAGGGGGCAAGCCCCCCTGACCCCCACCCTGGGCCGCAGGGTGACACCAACCTCACAGCGACAGCTCCCCGAACACCCCGAGGCCACCGGCGCCTTTACAAACATCGGCAAAACCACAGAAAAAGAGAAGGAAAGGGGGCGATTCCAGGCAGGCTCCGGGGCAGGGACACCCCGGAGCGGTGCCCGCAGGCCGCGCCGTGCCCGTGCCGCTCCCCACGGCGCAGCCGCTCCCCGCAGTTGCGCTTTTGCTCTGCAGGGCGAGGGACGGGCCCGCCTGGGGACCTGCTGCAGTCCCGCGGGGACACACCGGAGAGCCCCGCACGCCAAAGGTAGGGCTGAATTCCTCCTTCCCGGTTACCTTCGGGTCAGGCTGGGGGCGTTAAACTGGGCTTTTTATTGATTGTTGTGCCTTAGGTTTGGCGCGGCTCCTCCGGGAGTGCTGAGAGGAGATGGGACAGGCCAGGGACAGCCAGGGGGGTTCTGCCTTCACCGCAGACCTGGTGTAACTCCCAAAGTCAATGGGTAGAAGGGATGAGATGCAGAGTCAGCCCAGCTATAGGAAAGGAGCTAATAAGTCATTTATTGAAGAGCTCCTGTGTGTGCATATGGGATGCTCTGAGCATCCGGAGGAGAGGAGGGGGATGGCTGAAGCTAAAACACCCAGCCTTGACGATTAAAGCTGTCTTTTCTGTGAGCAGCTGAATTTAAGGATTAACCCCATCTCCAGCGATTCTCAGCCTCTACAAACCCAGCACTACCTCAGATGGGACTTGTCTGTAAGGGGCCTGAGGCCACACAGCCCCAATCCCCCCAGCACAGGGATAACTGACCCAATTCCCACTGCTCCAGGTTTGCCTTGGGTTTGTATCCCTCTGTTTGTCCCATGAATTTTCCCAAGTGGTCTGTTCCTCACAAGTGGCACCACACTGATTTTCCATGGGCCGATTTCCATTTAATTGCGAGAACCGAGGAGGAAGAGGACAGGGTTATCACAGCACAGGGACACGGCTGTGCATCCCTGGGGGTGGTGTGCTGATCCTTTGAGGGGATAACTCACAACTTTGTGGCCAGGAACATCTCCCAGGGACATCGGGGTGTGCCGGGAAGGGAGAAGGAGGGTGGGGGATTAGGCTGACACATGGCACTGCTGCTCCAGGTTATTTTCCGTTCTTAACCAGGATAAATATTAACAAAGGAGGACAAGAGCTTTTGCAAAGGATTAAAAGGCAAAAGCAGAGTATTTCACATGGCATTAAACCAGAGCATTTATTTTTTTCCTGCATATTCTTGGAATTTAGTTAGCACAGCAAGGGGCAACCTCGCTCCTGTGGAGAAAGATATAAATCCCAAATATCAACCAGGAAACTACTTCAATGCAGAGAAGCCTCTTCCTCCTTCATTTGTTAAAAGAAAAAAAACCAACCCCATGCAACATTCAGTTGCTGGTTTTATCACTTTTATTTTCAGTTAATACCTTGTAAATTCTACTTCCTGCCACAGCAGGAGAGCAGCACATCAGGTGAGCCAGGGAACAAAGTGGGCACTGGAAGAAGCCCAGGACGCCCGTGGGCCAGCTCTCCCCTCCCCAGAGGGCCTCTTTGGAGGGACAGAGCCACCCTCACCCCGCCTCCACTTGACAGGAAACTAAATTTCCATTTGATGTTTCCTCTGTACATGTTCTGCTTTTATTTTAGGTTGTGGAGGAGAAAAAGGAAAAACACAAGAGAGGTGGCAGGCACAGCTGGGCCCAGCTCCCCCAGGAGGGTAAGTGAGCAGGGGACACCAGGCTGCTGCTGCTGTGCCCCTGTCACCCCTGTCACAGGTTTCATGTGTTCTTAAAACACATCCCCACACTGAACCCGGGGGGCTGAGCACCCCCAGCTCACCTGGGCCAGCAGCAAGAGCAGGGCTTGGTGGAGGATCCATCCAGGCTGGTCTCTCACTGCCTCTGGGAAGGAGCAGGAGGTGTTGGCAGATCCCAGCTCTGAGAGGGCTCCAGGCACCATCCCTCAGCAGGGACAGTGCCCACAAACCGAGCCCAGCCAGCAGCTGCTCTCAAAGCCTCTCCTGCACCCAGCTGGGTTTGGGAGCTGCTGTGAGTTAAACCCCCCAGGAGCTGCTAACAAGGATCCACATTGGCCTGGACACCTCTGAGCACTCTCGGGTGAGGAGGCTGAGCTCTGCTGAGGGTGATGAGCTCTGCTGAGGGCATGGGAGCAGCCCCTCACCCTGGTCCCAGGCAGGCTCTGCCCCACGCCCCCAGCTCCTGCAGGTTCTCATGGAGCAGATGGATACACGGCTGCCCTCCAGCACACGGCAAATGCTTTGCCCAGGATGTGCCCAGCCTATTTTAGGCTGGCTGCAACTCTTACCTGCTGCTCTGACTCATGAGGCACAGATCTTCATCCAGTGCCCCAACGTGGCTGATTTGGGGGGTACCCATGGAAAATCAGGGGGAAAAGCTGTTCAGGGGAAGAAGGAGGCTGTGCCTGTGCAGAGTCTCTCACCCGCCCCCTCGCAGTGAGGGGAAGCGAGCACAGAGCATGCAAACCCAAATTTCCTTGTTCTGGAGATTTTTTTAGCATCCTGCTGGTCTGTCACACAGCACACAGGGCTGAACTCTGTGATGTTGCTGCTTGGGATTTCCAAAGCACTGTTTCTCACATTGCTGAGTTTTCACAAGCCCTCCCCAGCTCCGAGGGTGCCTCTGGGTGCCCTGGCTGTGCCCCCTTGCTGCTCCCCACCTTCAGCTGGGCCTGGGGCACCCCTCGTGCTGCAGGGACAGGCAGAAAGTGCTGCAAGTTCCTCCCTGCCCCAGGGCCAGGCTGGAAGGAGCAGGGAAGGGAGTTTCAGCAAAGCTGCTGTGCAGTGGGGATGGGGAAGGACAGGAGCTGGGGGGCAGCAGGAAAAATAAGATGTGCATCTGTGGAAGGGCTGGGGCTGCACCTCGTCCTTCCCCCTGTGTGTGCCATGGCCCAGAGATGGAGTTAAGGTGGGTTTTCTCACCTGGGAATGCAGCCAGAGGAAAAGGAGCATGATCAAGTCATCCTGAGTGGGTGATAAGATCCCCTGCCAACAGGGGAGGAAAGATGAGCTAGTTTAAATTAATAAGAAAAATTATTAAAATGAAAATATTATCAGTTGCCACTTCTGAAGCATAACAGGATCATTTCACAAGCCATCTTACTCCACTGGTTGGGTTAGATGCTTCCTCTCTAGAAGGAAGGAAGACATCTCAGTCTCCTTGGCAAGAGAAAATACAAAAATAGACATGTTTCCTTTTGTAGCAGATTTTCTGTTTCCATCCAAAACTACTTCAAAGTTTCAGTGCCATCACACCAGCAAGTGTTGAACACCATTAATAAGTGTTCACATTTTGTACCTAAGCACTGAAAAAAAAACAGCAGGGACTGTAGCAGATGTCATTTTACCTTTATAATTATAATTTTAAAAGTTAAATTTAAAAAATTAAAAGGATTTAAGTCAAGTAAATGTGCCTTTGGCATCTGGCTTGGTACCTACAGACTTCTCCCACTCAGACCTGCAGTATAATTCTTCACATGGAAGCCAAAGACCAACCTGAGAAGCTTTGGGCAGATATTTGAATTTCCTCTAGATTTATCAGATCTGGCTGAGGTTTTTATGTCTGGCACATTCAGATAACATCATCTGTTTGCCCTGCAAAAAATTTTATATAAAATCTACCTCCAGCCTCGTTAGTACCAGTTTTGGTATTACCAACAGCCCCGGATGTGCACAATGGGTAAGGACAGGCTTAGAAAAAGCAGCTGTGAGAAAATCAAATTGGATCAAATGCAAGTAGTTCTGCAAAGGATGATTCATGTTCTATTTATAAAAGTGAAATCACAAAGTTGACCCTGGTTTGGTGAAAGCCATTGACCTGGGACTTCCACCTTGTGACACAGCGGCAGAGGCTGTACCAGGGAGAGGTTTGTGTGCACGTGTGTTACATGAGCAGATTTCCTTCTGCCAGCTGTAGCTGGGAGCATTCTGAGGGCTTTCCTGGGAAGCCAGGGGAGAGTTCCCCTCAGGAGGCTGTGTAAGGTGAGAGTACCCCCAGGGAGGGAGGCAGGTTCCAGCGCTCACCAGAGGATCTCACACTTGCTTGGACACAGGAAAAACAACACCCCCAGGTTTGTAGCAGAAAATTAACACAATTTCTATTTATTCCTCGGTGGTTTTGCACCTCCACTGGACAGGGCATGGAGCTTGCTAGGCAGCAGAAGAGCTGATTACCACCAAAGCCACACAAGGTTTTCTTGGAGGGATGCTCCAGCTCTTTTCAGCTCTCCCATAACTCTTGCTCTGTTCTACCCCTGTCTCCCAACAATGCTCCAGCTGCACCTTTCTGTCTTCCAGCTGCAGGGCCACGTCAGGTGTTGAACCCCTGTGTCGAGAGAAGAGGCTGAAATGCCACCCAAAAGGTGACAGACACAGCTCCGGTGAGGAATTCCCACTCGGGCACAGGACGATGCTTTTCCCAGTGTGGATCCCTCCTGCCCATCCTGCAGGTGACCCCAGCAAGCTCTGACCAAGAGCATGAGCAGGGCATGAGGGCAGGACTTGAATTAACTCCCCCCACACCAAAGCTCCCCACAATGAGCCGGTGAGCAGAGCCTCCCTCACGGATTCCAGGGCTGGACTGTTCCCTTTGGATCCTGAGGCCACCCTGGCTGCAGGACAGGCGGGATGGATGTGTTATGATGCTGGGGCTGAGCACGGAGCCAGAGCACAACCATGAGCAACAGCTCCAACTGCAGCGAGACAGACCTCAAGCCCTACTACGCCGTCACCTACACCGTGATCCTGATCCCTGGGCTCATTGGGAACACCCTGGCCTTGTGGGTCTTCTATGGATACATGAAAGAGACTAAAAGGGCTGTGATATTTATGATCAATTTAGCCATTGCTGACTTGTCACAGGTGCTGTCCTTGCCCCTGAGGATTTTTTACTACCTGACGGGCACGTGGGAGTTCGGAGGAGGTCTCTGCATGCTCTGCTTCTACCTGAAGTACGTCAATATGTACGCCAGCATCTACTTCTTGGTGTGCATCAGCGTGAGGAGGTACCTGTTCCTCATGCACCCCTTCAAATTCAGTGACTGCAGGCGTGTCTGCGATGTCTACATCAGCATCGTGGGCTGGGTCGTGGTCTGTGTGGGCTGCCTGCCTTTCCCACTCCTCAGGCTGCACCAGGATGATAGGAACACCTGTTTCGTGGATCTTCCCATCAAGAAACTCGACCTCCCCACCTCCATCACGCTGATGACTTTAGCAGAGTTGGTGGGGTTCGTGACACCCCTGCTCATCATCCTGTACTGCTCCTGGAAGACAGTCTTATCACTAAAGGAGAGGAACTCTGCTTCCCGGGACCTGGGTGAGAAGAAAAAGGCTTTAAAGATGATCCTCACCTGCGCCCTGGTGTTCCTGATTTGCTTTGCACCTTATCACATCAGCTTCCCGCTGGATTTCTTTGTGAAAACCAGGCAGATCCAGGAGGGCTGCGTGCAGATCTCAGTGTTCCACGCCGTGGCTTTGTGCCTCGCTAGCCTCAACTCCTGCGTGGACCCTGTCATCTACTACTTCACCACAGATGAGTTCAGGAGGCGCCTCTCCAGGCAGGATCTGCAGGACAGCATCCAGCTCCAGCCCCTCAGCTACAGCAGGAAGCACTCCATGGACATGCTCAGGGAGGACACCACGGAATACTAGAGCTGTCCTTCCCAAACAGCTGCCAGCACTTCCAATACTCATTAGATTTTGGCCTTTGCCACAATTTTGCCCTCAGGATGCTGAGAACAACAGCTCAAACTTCCGCTTTCAGTGAGGGTTGGAATAAACAAACAACCCCTCCTCCCCCCTCAAAAAAAACCCCAAACCTGACCAAAAATGTGTTGATTTAACACTTCAGTTGCAAATTTTCACTGAATATAAATAGAAGCATTTTCATTCCTCAGCTGGGCAGCAGGAGGTTACAGACCCATGGCAGAGGTGACACCATGCCCCACTATCACCCCTGGCATCACCCAGCCATGTCCTGGTCAGCAAGAAACAGCAAAGAGTCTGGGGTCTTGCTGTGCAGAAAGAATTTGATCCTAAAAATTACTGGATGCCACAATATTCTCTGTTTCTGAAGCACGAGACAATCCAGCAGAGACTGATTGTCCAGAGAGTGCCCAGAGCCTGCTCCAGCCACTCTGAGCACGGAGTGGGGAGCAGAAGGTGGCCCCAAAGGAGTTCCAATTGAATAATTAATGAAGCCTCATTTTGGGGTGCAGCAAATGCCATCACCCCAAATCACACAGTCAGTGAAGCTTCCACATGCTATTTTTCTGCCAGCTGCTCCCACTTCTGTATGGAAAGACAAGGGTTGGAGCATGCCATGAGTTTTGAACCATGGGGTTGTGAGTTTTGAACAGTGGGATTGTGCTTGGAGGGTATTTATTCAAGCCAGGTGTCCATCAAGCCTTTCAGGTCCTCTTTTCACCAGAAATGGGGCAAATTATTTCCCTTTCACTGATAACTGACCCACAGTCATCACATCCACTCCTCATTAACAGCAGCAGGATTCAAACAGAGGATCCAAACCTTTCCAAAGTTTGCTGTAGTGGGAACTCCCTGGATGCAGAGTCAAAGGTGCCACGAGAGATTTTTAAGAGTCTCAAACATGGATGTATTTTTAATAATATTTGTTTTAAATTCAAACCACAGAACCTTCAGGCTTGACTTTGGTATTTCATTTGCACCTTTTTGTAAAATGTTATTTTTCTGTTACATTTGGAAGCATAAAATACTGTGACAGTATTGTTTTTTATTTATGCAAATGTTGTTTTCTAATTTATATAAGGGACATACACATTGTAGAAAAATGATGTGAAGATGATGTTCCTGTCAGAAGTTTCTTTTTTCTTTTCAAAAACTCTTTCATATAATGAAAATAAACTCCACCACCTCTTCCCTACAGGAATCTGAGCCAATTCCTGATGGCTGAGCAAGCACTGATAATTCATGGAAACCACAAAGCACATGCACAGTGTTGAAAAAAAAATATTTATTTTTATATTTCCCGTTGTATATAATAAAATAATAATTTCTAAAAACGTTTTTTAAATGCAATTCTTGGCTCCTTCTCCCCCCTGCATCACCAATACACACAAATGTGGCAGCACCTGGATTTGATGCCTCTTGAGCACCTGCAGAACATTTTAGATGCTTTTCTGAAATTATTTTGCCCTTCTTGCACTGGCGAGAAAAGCCAAGGGACAGGTTTCCCAGAATAATGGGAATTCCTCCAGCTGCAGGAATCCAGCCCATCCCTGTGCTCTCTGGCCCCGTGAGAGGGGAGCACGGTGGCCCTGTCCAACCCCCCAGAATCACTTTTAGCTCCTGAGGGGAAAAAGCTGTTACATAAAATGTGTCAGAAGTTCAGAAGTTGTTCAATGAGAGAAACCTCAAGCAGCTGAAGTTTTCCACCCAGAAAATTCTGTGGGTGCAGCAACGCCTTCCCCTCCTGCCACGGCAATGGGGCTTATTCAAATGAGCGTTAATTATCTCTTTCTACAGGAAGTTGGTGCAATGGCTGGGGCTGGTGACACGAGATGAATTCAGGGGACCTCTGCTCCAGGTGGGATCTGCTGGGGCCACACTGAGGTCTCACAAACCCCTGGTGATGCTGCCACCAATAACTGGAGAATCAAGATATTCCTTAGATTACCAGGAGGTGGATTTTCATGCCGTGGGTATTTTTTCCATGCTTCTGTATTTTCAGTCTCTCAGGATCCACGAGCTGGACTCAGTGATCCCTGGGAGTCCCTTCCAACTCAAAATATTATGTGGATCTCTAAAATAATCTGAATAATCCGGTCTGAAGCATTGGAATGGGAATCTGAGTGAGAATGTAACAGAATAAAAACCCCCAAACCCCCAAAATTCCCCTTTACTCTGCAGGAAGGGTTTCCTCTGGTCGCAGACCGCCCCCAGGCCGTTGTTATCACTGAGCAGGCAAAGCACTGAGGGCTCTCAGCCAGTGCCCTCCCCGGGCTGGCTCTGTGCTGGAGTGACAAGTGGCTTTTGGGCACAGAATCAGGTTTAATTCCTGCTGTGCCGAAAGGAAAGCCGCTGTGACAAGAGTGCAGCCTCAGGGGTGGTTTGAGGGATGCCTGGGGAGCTGTTCGGAAGCAGCAGAGTGTCCTGAGAGCCTTACCCACCTACGGCACCGGGCGGCTGAGGGCGGCAGGGCCCGGGCGCGGCCGAGCTCCGGCTCTGCTCCGGCCCTGCCCCGTTCCCATCACCTCCCCCGCGCTCCCAGCCCAGCACCACCGGCACAACCTCTCGTCCCCCTCGGGCACCGCGGATGGCTTAGGTTTTAACTTTTATATTGTTTCCAACCCTGCCCTGCCCAGTGTCACTCTGCAGTTCCCTGGAGCTCGTTCAGTGCTGTTCTCTCATGCTCACACACACACAACAAAGCCTCTCCAGCTCTCCAAGGACACCCAGACCCTCCTAGGCCCAACAACTGCAAACCACAATCTTGGGGGCAGGGGGGCAAGCTTGGGCAAATTCCATCCTTGCCTGGCTTCTGCTTGGGGAATTGATGCTGAGATCCAAGTGGGAAGAACTCGTGAGCTGTCCTTGTCCATGTTGGGATGCACTGAGGCAGGAGCCTCTGGAGCCCAGAGTGTGCACCTGAAGGCCTTTCAAACAAATTCCTCCTTTATTCCCGTCTAGTCTCTGTTTCTAGGTAGCCATTTAAGGCATCACCGCCTCTTCCCCTGCCACTGTCCCCGGGAGCAGTGACACAGGGGCCGCCTTGGGGCCTTTTCTGTGCGTGCCGCGGCTCGGCCCTGCCCCTGCCCATGGCAGCTGGCACCGCGCTGGCAGCGCAGCCCCGCTGCTCTTCCCGTGCTCCCCTTCCCTCTTCGATCCCCTCGTGTGGGGATCAGAGCCCACCCCCTGCGTGGCCAGCGCCCTGAACCCCCCGTGATCCCCGGAGTTCGGTGCTGATGAGTTCCCTGGTTTAGTTCCGTGTCATGGCTGCTTTGAGCCATGCCATGATGGCATCTTTGGGTGTCCCCCCCTCCCTCCTGCCCCAGGAGCAGCCACTTCCCTTGTCACCTCCTCTGGGGGATTTGTGCCCCAGCCTCGGGGGAGGTGGTACCTCACAATGTTCAGAATGCCCAGCTACTCCTGCCCCCAAGCTGGGAGCAGTGTCCCCCAACATTTCCAATGCCCTTTTCATCCTCTGCCATCACCACGAGCCATCCATGGAATGCCAAAGATCTCCTTTCACCTTGGAAAGGGCTGATTTACAGCTTCTCTTACCAAAGCAGAATTTTTGTCCCCTCACACATCTTTTACCAGCAGTTTTATTTGCTGTTTTGTCACATGGTTGCTCAACATCCTGAGCAGAGTCCCCGTTTCTCTGTAACTCGTTAGATTTTCCTGCTGGGGTTAAGGCAGCTTTTGCACATTTTACTGCACTGTTTACTTCCTTTTTCACTTTACTGTTAGAAACGAGTCTCAGCCCCAGCTCATTGGGTGTAAAACACACACACAGAGCATCCCTGGCACTGCTGGACTCTGTTCAGCCTCCAGAGTGACACAAATATGAGCCCACCCCAGCCAATACAAAAACAAAAAGCTAAAGTCTTCTCAGAGATGTTTTGATAAAGACCATGACCAAAAATAAGCCAGACCCATCAGGGCAGTGCCTGGTTCATGCTGCCAGTTAAATCAGGGCAGAGGAGCTGCAGCCTTTGGGGCAATAAACTCTGAGAATTTGATCTACACAATCTACAGCAGGGGCCAAAAAATCTGATTTAGAAAACAATATTTGGTTATGTAAAGCCATGAGAACAAAATAATGTTGATAAAACGTAGTAATGTCACTGCCTCAGAGGGGAAGGCCTGGTTCTGCTTCCTGCTTCTCGCTCTGTTCCTGCATCTTGGGTCAGTGTCTTGGGGTGACTTTATGATGTGTATCCCCTATTGCCTGCTCTATGCCCAGACATGAATCCTGTGCCTTTAAAACTGGGTCTGAGAGAAAGAATAAACTATGGGATACACATCATAAAGTCACCACAAGACAGTCAGACCAAGCCAGTCAGGGCCAGTGTTTGGTCTGGGCTACACAGAGATGCCACCATGAGCTTAAAGGGAGGGGGAGAATGAAGCTCCTTGGAGGTCGGGTACCTCCATGGTCACCATGAGCTTGAGCTCCAGTCAAGATGATCATTTTTGATGCCATTTTGCTCCAGTTTCCTTCTACTCCCACCTTTTCCCCCAGAATTCAGGGAAGAAAATGAAAAGCCAAAGCAACCAGCCAAGGCAGGATGGGCACAAGGATGCAACCCAGTGCCATAAGGAATTGTGAGAATGGTTCATTCTCTTAACTCATCTCCCATTCTCCCAGTGGTCCAAGCAAGTGAGAGAAGGGAATATCTCGGTGAGGCTCCAGCTCATGGGGGTCATGGCTTTTACCACCCACAATGTCCAGCTTTGCCTCCACACTTGTGCTGCCACAAGTCCCAAGGGAAATATCTTATTTTAAAGATTTTAACCCACCCAAGCTCTTGTTTTGGCTGACTTGTTTCCTTCATGTGCTGTCAGATCAGCAGTCCTGTGATCAGTGCCATTATTAGGGCAAATCCACAGCCACGGGACACTGGATATTTAAGGGCATGGTAACTCCCTGTGGTCACAGGGAGTCTGCACAGGTCTGCACAGCCCCAAAGAAAGTTCCCAGGAGATCTCAGTGAAACAGATGCTGAAGCTCAGAGAGCTCTGAGGTTCTGGTTGAATGAGAACCTTCTTATTTAAATGAATCGACACAAGCCATCCCAGCCCACAGCCCAGCCTGCTCCTGCTGCTTAACAGCCTAAAAATCCTAAAGCAGCACCATCCCAAACCCAAAAAGAACAGCAGCACTGCCCACATTGGTGTCATGCTGCTCCTTGAGTTCCTTCACCCAAAATTTCTCTCTCTGGGCTCGTCAGCTCCAGCCCAAGAGTTTCTCGTGGGACTTCAAATCCCCATGACATCTGGTTCAAATCATCACTGTGCTCTGCTGTGCTCTGCAGCAAGGACACAACTTACCCTCGAGCACAGGAGGGTTTTCAAAGAAAATATAAATGAAAACACAAAAAGCCATGAAAATCAAATGATATGGAGAAAGCAGAATGAAGAGTTTTGTGGAAGGACATCATCAGCTGCACTGAGAAACTACAAACATTGGGAGTCTGCAAAAGGATAAACGCACGTGTTATCCAATATATCTGCAAATGGGATATTTACTGGGGAAACACAAAGGGTTTCTGGTCTAGGAGCCTGCTCTAGTGGGAGGTGAACTGGCAGGGGTTGGAACTAGATGGGCTTAAGGTTCCTTCCAACCCAAACCACTCTGGGATTCTAAAGACTGGGAAGATCTGGAGCTCAGTTTTTCCTCAGACAGCCACAAATTTGGTTTTCCCTCAATCAAGGCTCTTGATCCAGGGGAAAACGGGGCCTGAGAAATGCCCCAGCAGGCAGCAATCGTGGGCCAAGCTGTGCTCAGCCACCTCCACCGGCACAGCCTCACCAGGAAAACCCTTGGAGACGGGCGGGAAGAGGAGGAGCTGTGGCTTTGGAGCATCCTCCAGGGATCCAGCAGTGCCCTGTGACTCCTCACGGGAGCGCTGAGGGGAGCAGGAGGACTCATCCCCACAGGAAGGCAGCTCACGGTAAGGCACAAATGGATCAGATAAGCACAGAGTCTTCCTGTGCCCCGGGGCTGCTCACGGGTGGGGAGCAGCAGCAGCAGCCCCGCTCACCACGGAAGTGTTGAAGTGTTGGCATTTGGTTGTGTGAAAGTCTGATCCTCCTGCCCGTTTGGGGTTTTTTTTTGTCATCATATGAAGAGGCAAAGCTGTAACTGCTTCCAACTTCAGGCTTTGTGACAATGCACACCAGTAAGGGAAGGATGGTCTGAAGTGGGGCTTCTACATCACTCTTATTTTTAAAATAAAGATATTATTAGTGCCAAGGGCTGAGAACATGAGATGACAAAAACTACGACCACCAAGGGCAGACAATCTGAAGTAACGAATTACTTATCACCAAGTGACCACTGAGATCATCACCCCACAGAACCAAACACCCTCCATGTCCCTTCCCTCCCAAGAGATTTTGGGGCAGCAAGTGGAAGGTGTAGGTTTATCCATAGAACCATGGAATGGCTTGAGTGGGAAGGAACTTTAAGGTGATGTCATCCCCCCCCCTGCCATGGGCAGGGACACCTCCCACTAGCCCAGGTTGCTCCAAGCCTCATCCAGCCTGGCCTTGGACACTTCCAGGGATCCAGGGACAGCCACAGCTTCTCTGGGCACCCTGTGCCAGGGGCCTCCCCACCCTCACAGGGAAGGATTTCTTCCCAAGATCCCATCAAAACCTCCACCATGCATGGATCTATTCCTGATGAATGCCACATGCTGACACTCTCATTCCAGAATAAAAGCACTGGGTTCCACACCAGCAAGGGATTATGTCTGTAGGAAGGAAGTTCCTTGTTCCAGAATGAGGTGTCCACCCATGGATTTAGCCCACAACAGCTTTGAACATCAACATGCCCTAAAATGGAATAGCTCGGGAGAACCTCAATGTTTCTGCAAGACACAAACCACCATCCACAGTGTGAATGAGTCTGCAGACAGGAAATTCACTTTCATATCTGTTAAGGTGGAATTCAGGGGTGTCAAAGCACAAAAAGATAGAATATACATTTAAGTAAACAGAATAGTTGAACTACAAGAAATCAATTCCTTGGGAGGTGGAACAGTAAGTGGAGAGCCTCTAATTACTCTCAAGACAGGAAATACACCCATCCTATTGCCTAGGTAATATCACAAATATATACTCATAATGAAGAAATAATGTTAATGAAATAATGTCACTGTAATTATCCATATTGTAATTATTTTGGTGGCAGCCTGGAAGCTTCAATCAGTGCTGGCATTTAGGCTCTGTGCCACAGCTGGCAGCAGAGCCATCCCCCACCCAGCCTGGAATTAGGACAGGCAAAGCAGCTTTAATCCTTCCAAGCCTGACCTCAAGCTCAGCCCTCCCAGGGGGGTAATTCAGCCACAAAGTGGAGGTTTTGGGGGCTGCACCCCATTTATCCAGTCCTACACAGCTCTGCTGAGACCCCACCTGCAGTGCTGTGTTCAGTGGTGGTGTCCCCAACATCAGAAGGACATGGAGCCATTGGAATGAGTCCAGAGGAGCCCATGTTGTTAAGGGGACTGCAGCACCTCCCCTTTGGAGTCAGGCTGGGAGAGCTGGGGCTGCTCAGCCCAGAGAAGAGAAGGTTCTGGAGGAAGAGACCTTCTGTGTCCGAGGGGCTACAAGAAATTTGGAGAGGGACCATTCCTTAGGAAGTACAGTGACAGGACACGGGGGAATGGCTTCACACTGAAAGATATTGGGAAATTTGGATATACAGAAGAAATTCTTCCCCAGCACAGGCTGCCCAGAGAAGCTGTGGCTGCCCCTGGATCCCTGGCAGTGTCCAAGGCCAGGTTGGACAGGGCTTGGAGCAACCTGGGCTAATGGGAGGTGTCCCTGCCCATGGCAGGAGATGGAATGAGCTGTGAGGGCCCTTCCAACCCAAATGTTCTGGGATTCTGGGACACGAGCTCTCCTCAGGTCTGGTGTGTTCAGTGCTGAGATTTCAGCCATCGCTCACCCCAGACTGCTGAGCACAGCTGGATTTTGGGGAGTTTTTCCAAAGTCTAACGAAGTCCACAGGAGCCAGCCCAGTCTTGCTGGAGTCCCAGCAGGTTCTTTGTCCTGCAGGCCCCTGCACAGACCCTGGGAGTGCTGCTGTGGGTGGGAGGTGACAGTTTCTCGCTGCCACACCGAGCACAGCTGTGCTGCAACAGGCCCCAGCCCAGAGCTGAGCTTATTGCCAGGAAAGCCTGGTTTAGACAAGCAGGCTATCAAGTCTGAGGTGCTAAAGCTCCTTTTCATACCAGCCTGAGGCCTCAGGGTGTTTCTCAAAGGTCTCCACGCTATCCCTATTTCTTTTTCCTCCAGAGCTTCATCTCAAGATATTTATATATGCAAAGAAGTTCAATTTTTATAGGTTTTTATAAACAGTAAGGCTGGAGGAGACTGGAGTTCTAATTTAGACTATTACATACTCTAATGGAAGAGTCTCACCACAGCCACCCACACCTCAGCAGTCACACAGAGCAGCAGGTTCTGCAAAGGGCAGCAGCATTTCCTCTGAGAACCAAAATCAACTGTGTTCTTAATAATGATTTCTCATGTGCTTTTCTGATTAAAAAAACCCCAAACGAACTCACACGTGATGCTGGAAGAGGAAATATCCCAAGCACTGCATTGCCAGCTTCGCTTTGATAGAGGTATTTAAAATTTACATCTAATTTTTAATTTATAGGGTCAGAAAGTGAACCTGCCAGCTCCCCCAACAGAGGTGTCTGAAGTCCCTGCAGAGATCCTGCTGATTTCCCGTGCCCACAGGATGCTTGTGCAGTAAACACGGATGTAAACGAAGCTCTTACAGTAAATGAGTTTGCATTTGCATCCCGGCAGTGTCACCCCCCTCAGCCACCACACCCATGCCTGTAGCACAGTAGATATTAACGGGGTTTCACACAGTTACAGTTCTATTATAAAAATGTTCCTTAGTATAGATAAAAACTAAGCCAAGACACAAAGCATCAGCTGGAGGAAGCTTTGATCAAACCATTTTTAGGTTTAATTTTGGTAAAATAGCTGCAAAACTGTCTGTTGGATGAATGCACAATTTTTACCAGTTACACACACTTTACACCCAAGTGTTTGCTGCCTGTGCCATCTACTGGTGCAAAGGACTCCTCCAACTTGAGCTCCCTCCTGCTTCTATAGCCCAGCCAAACACATGAGCTGCTCAAAGCCAAAGACAGCATTAGAAGGTCCCAGAAGTACCTTAAAATTCCAATATTTTGGCTTGGACAATCAACTTAGGGATAGGTAACAAGCTCAGCAAGAACACGTGTGACCAAACCAGCTCCCAGAGCAGGTGAGAACAATCTGTTCCTCCTGTCCCTGGCTCCCTGCCTGGAACATCCAATAACATCTTAAAGAACTCACTTCACTTCCTTCCAAAGGTACATAAAGTCTTCCAGCCCATGTGGAAGCAGGTCCAGCATTCCTGGCTGGAGGTGCATCCACTGCATGGACACTGAGCTGGAAAGAAAAATTCCTGGGGTTTATTTTCCATAAAATCACACCTCAGTGCTACAAGCAGATGCTTCTTGCTCTCCACAACCAACACATCTCCAGGTCTTTCCACTCAAGGCTACCAAAAGAACTCATCCTGGTTATCCTCCAGAGGAGCAGGAAATCATCCCTTGTCCAAGGACACAAAGCCTGGAGGAAAAACTTCCCAGTAACACCTGTGAGTGAAGGAAACCTGGCTCACAGTGACAGGAATTAGAGCTTTTCTAATTTCTACAGCATTTTACTTCATTAGATACTTCAATTTACTGAAATACTCTCCTACACACACTACTTTAGAGCCAAAGCTGTGGTTTTGGGACACATCCTTGGGGGGAAGAGCTGTGTTAAGTTTCTGTGCTAAAATTCCTGTGTTCTCCTTTCTCCTGCAGTTTCCTGAGCAATGACAGAGCAGCAACTCCTACAGGCACCTCTCCCTCCCCACTGCTCTGTGCAGAAATCCTGCTGCTTTCCTTCCAGCTGCACAATCCCAGGCACTTTCCAGGAAAGCCACAAGGGTTCAGCAACACTTTAGCTCTGAGCCCCAGCAGTTTCAGGGCAGGACTCTCCTGTCTGAGCTTCCAGCAAAGCTCAGGGTCAGAGCTTCATCAACAGTTCATTAACCTCTGTCTATCCCTATGTGCTGAACAGCCCCTCATTAACACCCAGGGACAGGCAAACCTTCAATCACTGCCTCATCACCAGCAATATTCAAATGAATTGTAAATACATCCTGGCCTTGCAGTGAACACCCCCCAGAGCTGCCCCTAGGGAGAGAGCTGTCTGTTCTTCCCTCTGTTCCTCCAGCTTTTCTGGCACCACAAAGCATTTCCACAGCACCAGGAAGAGGAAATTCAGCTTCACAAGCTCAGAAAGAATAACAGGGGTAAGAGAAGAGCACTGCACACTGCCCCAGGCCCACGGCATCACCCCTCAGCTCTGAGCACCAAGAAGTCACACAAACACCAAAGTTTTAGAGAAACATTTATTATAGGGTTGCAGAATTTATGCCAATATAAAGTCCCTTAATAAAACCCTCCGGTTTATCAACTGCAGGACACTAACTCTTCATTCTCTTTAGACTGCAGCTTTCCAAAAAAAGGGAACAATGCTCTGACTGCAGCAGTAATGCTACTTGCTCATAAAAAGTTGATCTAAAAAGTTTATATAAGCCCAAGTAGTTTAAGTTTACAACTACAGTCACGTCCACAAGTGAGCTATACCAGAACAGACCCTGGAAATAGGAAGTTACAGGATAAACCAAGTCATAACCAAAAATACTGACAAGCTTTAAGAGCAACTCTATCTGAATCTAACAACTAAATGCCACAAAACCAAACTAAGGTAGAAGAACTCAACGTAAGCTGAGGGAAGGTTCCAAATATACATACGAATTCAATACAGTAATTGCACAAAAAGAAATGGGGTAGTGTTAAAGGTTTCTGATCGCTGAGCTTGGATTTTTCATGCTGCACACATGGTCGTTAAAATAAACCTGTAATGAGCCAGATCAGGAAGGTTTTTGAGCCAGGATACGGAGTGCAGAGCTATTCTACAGAACTACACAAGATGTGCAAACCACAGATTATTAATATTAATCATTCTGTGAAAGTTAAGGTGAACATAACTGGTTCCAGCCAAGGAACTGGTTAACATTTTTATATATATATATATTTTTCTGCCATTCCCAGATTACACTAAATCAAACACATTCAACAAATAAACTGATATTAGCCTTCTAAAAAAAACCTTACTCAAATTTAAGTTTTACATGAGACAACTAAAAAGTTATACCAAGGATCAACGAAAGCTGAAATGGTGACTCTGTCTTCTGAAATACAAGCAATACACAGAAAATGCATAAGGCTTTTGATTATCACTGCACGGTTTAATTGCAGAAGTCGATGTCTAACGCTGACTTCTCCAAGAAGGTGTGACCTGGTCACCTCCCATCTGTCACCTTTCACTGCTGACAGATCTTTGTCTCAACCACGAAAGAGTTTTCAAAGTGTCTGATTGAGTGACAGTTCTCCGCTGCCCGTTTCTGCACACCTGGGGATGAGAGAGAACAAGAGCTGAGTGAAGGGATCCACAGCTCAGAACGAGCATTGCCAGCTTTCCATCATTACAAGACACGATCATTCAGTGTGTTGTGTTTCTCCAGCCACGAATTGCCACGAGAGCCTGCTATGGGGTTCCTTTCCATCCCAAATCCCTCGCCCCATGTGCATTTGCACAGAGTGTGGTTTGCAGAGCACTTCACCTTGGGAGGATTTACCTCACTCCAGTTCTTCCTAACACTATTAAAGTGATTTTCTCTATTTTGGGACATGCCAGCACTGGGTCTGACCCAGGCAGTTTACCTCTGTCACCTGGGGCTCAGTAAGAGACAAGAACACAGCAGTCCTACTATCAAAGAGCTGAGGATAGTCCTACTATCCTCAATCACTTCCATTTGCAATAATTCAGAAAAGATTTAGCTTGTTTAATTAGAAGACAATTGTACCGAGCAAGCAAGAGAAGCACCAGCTGTTAACCTAACCCCGAGCAGGGCACTGCTTTGGTTTATAAACAGCTACAATTCTGGCTGCTCTTCAATTCTGAGGCATCAGGATGGAGCTGAAGTTTCCAATGCCCACCTAACAGGATGACCTGGGTTCCTCCCATGCCTCCAAGTTACAACTGCAGGGAATTGCCACAGCACCTAAGGTCAGTTTGATCTAACAGAGGAATGCACAAACTCCACAAAAGCTGAGAGCCAAGGCAGCACCAGCTAAATGAGAAGAAATGAGAAGACTTTTCCAGAGAAGTTCCAGCAGTTTATCCACTGCAGTTTCATTTCTGTGACATGGCTCATACACTGTGTGCTAGAAATGAGGTGGGGAAGGCAAGGCAAGACTTGCCCCTGAACAATTTTCTCCTCGGTTTGATTAGATTTCCCACCCTCTCCCCTCCACAGGCAAACAAGGAGAGTTACAGCACAGCAACTGTACCAGGAAACATTTTCCATTTACCAGAATCCTTTTGTGCAAGTGCTCTGTAAGAATCTCTTTTTTCTCTCCAGCAAAGATGTCAACAACATGTTACAGCAGGATGATTTCAGGGAACATCATAAACACTCTTCACAGGGCTGTCTATAGACACAGCAGCTGTCAATTTAGCCTTGTTCCCCAAATCATCCTCACTACATCTCAGTCACACTCCTCTGCCTCCCATGAGGGCAGCATTTAGTGTTCCTTCATGTGCCTCACACAGAACCCCTTTGCTGCTCCCACAGAGGGAGCCTCCCTTCCATCCACAACAGGATGTTGTGTGCAGCAAGAAGCAGATGTGGCTCCTGATGCTGCAACTGGGCTGAGGAAACTCTTGCCTAAGAGCTTGGCAGCCAAACCAGAGCACAGAGTCCTGAAAAACCAAACATCTGCATTCTGAAAGGCTCTAACTGACAAAGGGTTAGCTCTCTGTGTTTGGTGGGAGCAGCAAATACGAAATGCTTTGAGCTACAGTGACGCAAAATTCACAGCACCAGATTTGTGCCTCCCAGGCCTCGTCCCAGTAGGTCAGAGCACGGACACCTCATCTCAGTCCCTGTCACAGAGTGGCAGGGGGTGGCAGGAGCACACATGCAACACAAACCAGAGCTCAGCAGCTCCTCTCAAGTGTTCTTCTTCTTTCAGAGAGGAAGTCTGGGATGTCCGAAGCTCACTGTTCAATTACTTTTTTTTTTTTCAGAGCAAGTAAAGCAGAAGAAAATGTGTTTATTTGGTGCTCCTGTAACACAGTTTTAGATAGGACAGGGACAGAATGAGCTGTGCCTACAGAGACTCACATTATCTGATGGATTACATGAATTTTATGGTCAAAATAATTTACAACTTCAACCAAAAGATGGAAGAGAAACAGCCTTAAATTTGGTTTGGGCATGTAACCTGTAATTGCGTAACTGAAACTCTCTCAGCATGTTCACATGACACTTCACATTCATGACAGGAGGGGAAATACCCAGAAGGACCAGGAGTAGCCTCAGCTTCTGCTGAGCACTCAGATTTCCAAGATTAAAACTCCCCAGTTGTAAGTATTTATCCTTTCCCTAGTTGAACAATACCTTTTCTTTTTCCTGAGGGGAACTTACCCATGATTTGGTCTCTGCGCTGAAGCCTGAAGGTCTCTTTGCCCACACAGAGCTGGTAGATGAAGATGCCCAGATCAGACACGTTATCAATCTCCTCTGTAACCACCATCTCCTCACGCACCAGGTACGTCTGGGGCAGGTAAGAGCCAGTCTGGAAGAGACAAAACCTGCAGGTACAGACTGCTGCTAACAAGGGACAAACCATTACATTTCACTCTTTGCTTTGGAATGGATTCAAGCAGCAGAGTTCAGCTTTCCTGATTTTTAATACCAATATATGCTGAGCTCAACCAGTCACATACCAGGGAAGTTAAAAACTGACAGAGGCCATTTCAAACAGCTACAGTTACATCCAAACAAAGGACAATTAACCTCAACTCTGTAAGCCTCATGTGAAGCAAATGTAAATAGAACCTGGTCAGGTTTATCTGTACACAAAGTTTGCAGCTAAAAGAGCAACAAAATATTGTGAAAGACCCCAGGTTTGTGGCAATGTATTTCTAATATAAAAAAGGCAGGGCAACCTACAAAAAAGGCTTCACCAGTGCTCGCCAGCACTACTGAAACAGCTTCCTACCCCTCAACTCCTAAAACAGGGGCAGGGACATTCGCTTAGAGCTTGTCTTCATGGAGCTAAAAATATTAATGCAACAAGCTAAACTAGACCAGTGGCCTCCAGAACCAGACGTAAGAAAGTCAATGATTTTTTTTAAAAGTCTATTTGACACACGATAGCCAAGTATTGCATTTAACTGGGAAGCAGCAGTGAGCTCTGTCAATTTGACCCATAAATCATCTTGGAAAAACACCAGTTTTAGTCACTGAAGAGTCAAATGCTTGTGGTGATCTCATAACTGCAGTGCCAATAACTGGGGAACAAGTTCGCATTGTTCTTTTCAGCAAAACCCTCACGGGGCGAGCGAGCTTGCTGGGAGTAACTCTCAGGTTTAGGCTTTCAAAGATATTTGGAGCTTTATCAAATTCCTTTCTAACAGCTAAATTTAACCTTATCTGCTGGTTGCTTTCAGCTCTCATAAAGCCAGGTATTAATAAAGAGCATTAGGCATGAATCTACTCAACATAATATACACTGACAGCTGGCCTTAACTTCAGTGCAGTGACTGAGCCGGGGGATTATGGACTTTGATGGAGGGAGGACTGTTCTAGCAAGGGCCTGGAGTTCAGGAGCAGCACCCAGCACTCTTAGCAAAAGGCAGTCTGTCAGCAGAACCCAGCAGCAAAGCTCTCACATACCGCCAGCTTGGCGAAAAGATCCATCAGATTCCTTGGAGGCATGACTATGGAAGTGTTCAGCGGGATCACGTAGCAGTTCCCCAGCTGCAGGTCGAGATACGCCGTCAAAAGCTGTTTTAAAAACAAGTTTTCAATTAGTCAGGGGGCCTTTGATTAGCAGAACACAATTCCACCAGGAGCAAGGCAAGCAAAAAAAGCTGGAGATCACTCACAGCTACTACAAAAGTGATGCATTCAGGAACTGACCAGCGTAAGAACTGACCTGTTACCACTTTGGCAAATCAAGTAGTTACAGCAAGAGTTTAAAAACCTTCCATAGATAAGAGAAAGCTGAATAGAAAAGCAGCTTCTGCCATAATTGTAAAGGAGTACAGTTTGTACTAACAAAGAGGAAGTATTTGGGAGTATGATCTCATAATTGAAAAGGTCTAATTAAGTACAGTGCAAACAAAAGGTATCCAGATGCTGATAAACAACCATTCCCTTTCAACAGTTCCTCAGGAAAAGTGTTAGTCCCTACAAAAATCTCATCAGCATTGCCACTGAGCACAAGAACTGCAGCAACTACAATTATCTGTTTATTCTATCTGCATTGCCAAGGCTGGATTTACAACCAACCTCCAAGAGCTTTTACAGCTGACTGACGATAAATGTTAACACTATCAACACAAACTTAATAAAAAAGTCAAAATGAAAGCCATCCTCTCCACCTTAGAGAAACTCCATGCCACTACCACAGCACTGTCAGGTTCTAGGTTTCAGCTGCTTGAAGTTATTTTTCAATTCCCTTCTCCAAGGCCCACACCTGTTTGCAATTCTACATTTTGCTGTGACATTGTGCTGAATCCTCAATCCCTGAACTCACATTTATGATGTTCTCCATTTACATGGGATTCTAGACCAAACAAGTGGCACTTCCAGATATCCCATAGGCACCAGTAGAGCTGCACAGCACTGAGATGTATTTTTCTGGGAAACAACTCAGGGTTCCTACCCACAGTGACTATACCACCACTGCAGAGTTAATCCCACCATTACAGAGTTCACAAGGTCAGCTCTGCCACACTTAAACCCAAGGAGCACTCGCGCTGCCAGCGAGCTTTAAAGCCCCGGGCGCAATCCCCGGAGCTGTGCGTGCCTGTCCCCGGTGCCGGCCGCGCGGTGCCCCCGGACACTGACCCTGTCGAAGTCGTGCACGATGGCGGCAGGGTCGCTGTCGGAGAACTTGGGGACGGGCACATCAATGATGGCGATGTTGTCGTCCTCGCGGATGTCGGCCTCCTCAGCGATGGGCAGGAAGTAGGGCTCCACCGCGCGCTCCCGGCCCTCGTTCTCAAAGTAGCACATCTCCCCACGGTACACCTTGTGCTGGGACACGAGCAAGGGCAGTTAACTCACAGCAAACCTGCTCTAACACCGCATTTCTGTCTGCCGAGACCGAGCACAGCTCTGTCACACCCAAAGGACACACAGTCTTCATGTCCTCATGATCTTTCTTTCTCCTTCATCTTTCCAGTCTAGTGATAACCCATTTATACTTTTTTTAAGTAAAAGCATTTTTAATCAATGCTGTTTAAATAAAAATGAACTCTTGGACTACCTTTGGCATGAAGTACTTGTAGATGCAGGCTCCACCCACAACGACGCCTGCCAAGATGAACGCCAGGCCCAGCAGAGTCAAGAGACATCTTCCAGATGAGTTTTCAGCCCTGTGTGTGGCAACTTCTGGGTCCTTTAAATAAAGAATGGTGAGAACTTAGAAAGAGCAGCTGCTCTGAATTTAAAAGTGAGTTGTTATCAACTGCTTCCCTTTGACCCACCATCTTCTATTTCTTCTAGGTGTGGGTATTGCAAGTCAGCATCATAAAATTAAAAAACACTCACATGAAATGTTACTGCATCAGATAAAGATCAGTTCTCAAACAGCACCAAGAATATTTTCTGAGTTAGAGGATATTTTCTAGACAAACCTTTGTCCAGGAACTATCTGAGATATAAGAAACTTAAATAACTGTAACAAAAGATACTGTGCTGCAGCCACGTTCCAGTACAAGAAAGGAGGATTTGTAGATCAAGGTCATTAAAGGTACACGATGTTTTCAGGCTTCTTCCCAAAAGCCTCTTTCCCTTCCTCCTCTCGCTATCACGTGCATTAACATTACCTTTCCTCCCAAAGCTGGATTACCAGAAGAAGCCAAGATACACCTTTGTCTCTTGGCAGCGGAACAGACAACTGACACGAGTCACCAGGTTTTGGAACTTTTAATATGCACAAGCAAAGTCCATTATGAAAGAAAACCACTTGTCAGCTTAAACACAGCTTCCAATTATGCCAAATAAAAACAAGTCCCTGTGGCACATCCTACCCTGCAGCCTCAAAATAACGTCTCTCCTACCCAAATCCCAGGAAGTTTTGTTTCTAACAGCCTGGAACTTCCTTCTTTAGCTCAGCAGCTTGTCTTCCCCCACCCAGTGTTCTCTCAAACAAAGATGACTGCACCCAAAGGAAACTACTCTCAGGTGGTGGTGAGTTGTGCAATCCTCTCTGTAAAGGCAGAGGTGGTGTCTAAAAGGAAAGTTTAACCCTCCAAAGCTCCTGCAGCACCTTCACAGACTTCCAGCTGCAAGGCTCATGCAAGCCAAGTGAAGAGAACAGTACAAGTACTGTCAAATACCAAACAATCAGAAGAGACATTCCCTTCTGCAATTACACACTGGGCTTGAGTCTTTAAAAGGAAAAAACAAAACAAAAAGACAACCACCAAACCCAAAATGTTTAGATAACCTCAACATTTGGTCAAGAATGTCCCTTTAATGATTCCTGACTCCAGGATTTAATAGCTTGCTTTCAAGATCTGCTCTTTGTGCTGGTCAGGAAGGAAGAAAATGGGATTTCACAGTAAAAGATCTTTTCCTTTGAGGTGTTCCCAGAATCAGTGGCTGGGCTGGGCACAGCAGCTTCCATGGCCTTTCTTTATTTGGTTCCTGAACAGAACACAACACATTTAGTGACCTGTGCTGCCAACAAGCGCCAGCATTATCACCGAGGCTGCAATATTTCCATGCTCAGCAAGATGCAGCAGCATAAAAGTCAAAGCCATCAGTTATGCAAGTGCTGAAACAAACCCCAAGCTGTTTTGTGAAAGTCAATACTCCCACATTCCACTCGCGCATCCTCCAAACACAAAAATGTTGGTTCAGCAGGACACAAGCTGCTACAATTGGCATGTGAAGCATTTGTTAAAAAAGAAAGAAACTACAAAAACAAAGCCAAACCCTGGTTTCAAGTCAGAATGATGCCACATTTCTATGGCACTGCGTGGAAATCATCTTTCAGGGTTAAGCAGCTGTAAGATGGAGATTAATTCTGTTCTCTCCATGTTCACCTCCCCCTTGGAGGTCCTTACTCATCCAGCCTGTCCCTACTTGAACATACCAGTCTGCACCAGTTTTGGCACTCCAGCCATGCCAGTGCAGGGATGATGTCGACATCTAATTAGCTACACTTGCACTACACCTATTTCAAACAAAGCAAAGGTAGTTCAGCATACTAAGCAGCAATGTGGGCAGCTGAACCTGAGAGAGAAGAGTTGACAGGGCTGCTAAGAGAACACAATAGAAGATTTTGCTCCAGCAGGTTACAAAACCGCTGGAGCACTAAAGTAACAGATAAAAGTCATCAAAAACCTACAAAGAAAATGCAGTTCTAAGCTGTAACAAGCAAAGCAAACGAGGGATAAGAGACAAGAAGAAAAATCACTTGTTTTAACACTGCTGACAACCCCGAAGAACTTGCAGGGAGAATATTCTGCAAGCTCAAGGGTTTTGGGCAGATCCTCCAGGGGACTTTTACTGTGCTGTTTCAGCCTTTAAGCTTGTTTGCTCTGCACAAATATTCCAGCAAAAGAAGACATTAACAACCACTCCAACAAGTTTGTCTTGGAGTAAAATTATAAACTTGATGTTTACATGCAACTCCAAGCCCTGAAGTCAGAGTGAAGAGCTGTTAAAAACCCACGTACATGTGTGCAAACACGCAGAATATTCCAAATTGAGAGGAGCAGCTCTCATGAGAACAGAAAAGCGGGTGTGTTTATCACAACTATTCCAGTCAGAGCTTTCCCAGTACAGGCCTAATAAATGTATGTATAACCAGTTGCCTCAGGAGTAGCAGAGGTGTTTGTCCCACAAGAAACTGCCCAGGCTAATGACATCTTCAAATTTTAAATCCTTTATCTACCCTGTTTTCCTACTTTCTCTCCTTTTGATCCTGTAATTGAGTGCTACTATATTAAATGTGCACACATCAAACTCTGACAGCTCAGAAGAGTGCACTGAGCAAGAAAATCACTCTGCATCCCTTCATCTTCTAAAGGGAGGATATTTCAGGTGAGGCTGTGTAGGCTGGAAGGGAAGCTGCTTCCCTGATTACAGCTTACAAGGAAAAAAAAAAAAAAGAAAAAACAGAACTGGAGTCCAACTCCACAAGTTTTGTTGTTTTTCTTACTCTCCGATTACAAATAAACTCAGCCCATGCCATCTTCCCCGCCTCGAGCCACTGATGTATTTACCTACAGACTGAGCTTCTCCATCTGCCTAAAACGCGAGACACCTTCAAAACAAATTTCCCACAAATTGGGAAAGTTCCACTCAAGCCAGCGACGCGCAGCTCGCTGGGAAGTAAAGCCAACCACAGGGTACTAGCCTGGGTTTCTATTTAAAACCCTTTATGGCAGGTTTCTTAATTTAAGCGCGACACCGACGCCTCACCGCAGCTGCCGGGAGGCTCCGAGCGCCGCCGGGAGCGGAGGACGAGCCTCAGCCCGCTTTGTTTGCCTGGAAGGCGCCGGCCGAGCGCTGCCCGCGCCGGTGAGGGGGGGAGGGCTGTCCCTGCGCTTCCCCGGCCAGCCCAGAGCCGAGCTGGGAGCTTTAAAGCGCCGTCAGGAAACGCGGCGCTGGCACGGGCCCAACTCGAGATAAACACCCGGTGCCGGCGCTGGCCCGGGGGTGTCACGGGACATCGCACCGCGACGGGGCTGCGGAGAGGGACGGCACCGCGGCACCACGGCCCCTCACGGCTGAGGGGAGACGCTCC
>VZTN01016815.1:178224-199118 GCA_013400515.1 Erpornis zantholeuca
CACCGCCCCCGGGCGCTGCCGCGGAGCGCCCCCTGCCGGCCGCGCCCTCACACGGCTCCATTCCCCCCCGCAGCTCCCCTCAGGGGCCGCGAGCTGGTCCCGACATGGAGTGACGGCATCAGAGAGCCTGGAAAAGGCCTCCGAGACCATCGAGTCCAGCCTGTGACTGATCGCCACCTTGTCACCAGCCCGGAGCACTGAGTGCCGTGTCCAGTCCTTCTTTGGAGACCTCCAGGAATGAGGACTCCACCACCTCCCTGCCAATGCCTTTCCGTGCAGAAGTTCCTCCCGATGTCCAGTCTGAACCCATTCTGGCCCAGCTTGAGGCCGTTCCCTCTCCTCCTGTCCCTGTTCTTTGGGAGCAGACCCCCCCCGGCTGCCCCCTCCTGTCAGGGAGTTGTGCAGAGCCACAGGGTCCCCCCTGAGCCTCCTTTTCTCCAGGTTGAGCTCCTTTCCCAGCTCCCTGAGCTGCTCCTGGTGCTCCCTGGGCACCTGTCCCAGTGCTCTGCCCCCTCCATGGAAAGAAGGCCTTCCTCATTCTGAGGCAGAACTTCCTGTGGTTTGGTTTATGGCCATTGCTCCTTGTCCTGCCACTGGCATCACGGAACAGAGCCTGGCACCATCCTCTGGCACCCCTTGGAGATATTGGTATGGATTGATGCGATCCCCTCCCAGTCTTCCCTTCTTCAGACTAACCAAGCCCAGCTCCCAGAATCTCTCCTCATCAGGGAGATGCTCCAGACCCCTCATCATCTTGTGGCCTCCACTGGACCCTCTCCAGCAGCTCCTCGTCTTTCTTGTCCTCGAGAAGCCCAGACCTGGGTACAGCCCTCCAGATGTGCCTCAGAAGGGACAATGAAACACTTCATGCATTAGACTCTCTGAAACAATCTGCTCCTTCATGTGGATGGAAATCTGGGTCCATCTCACTAGAATTTGACTTTACAGGTCTACAAAGAAATCTGGTTTGAATCTGGTGCCCACTCTGTGGAACCCTCCCTCGCAGACAGCTGTAATTAAACAGAGCTGAACACTTATGCAAATATTGCAATAAGTAATTCTTCTAAGTGTAAACAACATGCAGTGTGTATTCCAGTATTCAAAGCATGTTCCTGTTATTCCACAGAGGGAATACACTGTGTTTCCTTTCAAGATCATAGGTTTGATACTGCTGCCTTTCATGTTCATAAGAATTTTGACTTTGACTTCAGTCACAGAAGAACAAAGTGGTTTATGTCTATTTAGCCTGACTTGGTCTAGTAACAGAAAACAATTTAACTTCATTTTACCAAGAAACCAGTGAAAAATCAATTTTCATACTTCCTAGCTTTAGCATGTTGGGAATAAGTCAAGCTCTACTCTCAAAGTCCCTGGAACACAGATTTAGGACAGATTAATAAATTTCCTATATGGCCAATGTGACATTTGTACTCTCCAAACAGGCAGTTGATAAATGCTGTGAATAATTTTTGGTTTCTTAATCTAATGTAATTACTTCATGCTCAAACAAATTGACTTTATCTTCCAATTATGCAACACCTTTATTTCAAAAATAAGACAGAAATAGAATGGAATAAAACAAAAAACCCTTGCTTTTTATCAAGACCAGTGTCTATACATCCCAGCTGCCTCGCTGTCCACGTTCTGTTGCAAGGGGTGGACACACCTGGAAATATTGTGCTCAGAAAATAAAAAAGTTAAAGAATAGAAGAGGTTTTTTATATTTGTCTGCACTCAAACTTGCAAAACTGGAACTTTCATAAGAGTTGTTATGGATTTTTTTTTTAATGTGCATTTCTGTAGTATTTGTGGCAATAATTTGTCTTAACATATTCAAAACTTATTTAAAGTGTTCAGTGTCTGGGGGAAAGTAATTCCAGTGTCATCAAACAATTTTACACAGCTGCTACTGTCAGTTCAGTCTGTACCAACTTCTTCCAAACACATCTCCTCCTACAATAATCTGAGTGTGTTTTGTAGAATACCAGGTTGGGAAGACATAAGAAAACTCAGAATTTTTTTTTCCTTCCATAAATCATCAGGCTGTTTGACTGAATAAATATTAGAGAACCCCATGGGTGATGCCCCCACTTCACCCCTAAAATGCTCTTTCACCTTAGTCCTGGCCCAGTTTTCTGTCAGACTTTTGCCATATATTGATTGCAGTTAGGCCTGGAAATCCCAAGCCATCTAATCCCAAACCATGTCACTTCTTCTTTTTAATTCTGCAATATTTCTGCTTTTCTTTACTATGAAAATACTCTAGGGGTAATTTACTGGTATTTATTCTGAGATTGTCTTTATCACCTTGGCAGGCAAGAGATTATCCCCTGATGCTTAATTATGCTTTCAAACCTTCTGGTGTCTGTAAAGTTAAAGCAACACTGCTTAAAAAACAAAACAAAACAAAACAAAACAAACAAAAAAAAACCACAAAAAAAACAAAACAAAAAACCCAAATACATGGAGTAAGTTGTCTTAGAGGCTGGAGAAATTTGGCCCAAAGAAATGGGCGTGGTGAAATGCCGTGGTGGTTGTGATTCTGTTACCTTTACCCACAGAGATCTGTGTTTCTTAGAAGTGCCACTAAAGCCCAAAGCCTCCCTTTTAGCAGTAGTGATGACATAAGGAGCCCAGACAGTCTAAGAATATTAAAGACCAGGCTTTGGAAGGTGAGGTTGTACCTTGTATTGTGCCAGGCAGTGACACAGCAGATAATCCCACTCGAAGCTCCTTTTTGAGCAATCCTAAATTAATTTTTAACATGTAGGAGTTTTTTAACTCTTCAAATACACTTTTAAAAAACTCCAGCCTTAAGATGTGTTCACATTTATTCTATCTCGTCTTTTTTTTTTATGCCAGGGATGTTCTTTTTATCCTAGTTTTTGAATTATTCTCACACTTTGAAGTAGAAGGTGCTGTGTGTGCATAATCCCCACTCGAGTATCTTGTCCCGGCTCAAGCAGAGCTGGGAGGAGGAGGAGGCTGCCGGCTGGCAGGACATGTGAGCACATGTTCTGCATTTCAGTGGTCACTCACAGCTCCTTAAACCTGATTAAGTGTTTTGTTAGACCTAAATCCGTGCACAGAGTTCAGTACTGAAGTGTAAATTCACTTAGCTGAGCTTCACACCCTCCCTGGCGCTGCAGGAGCTCACAGGGACAACGACTCTCAGAGCCCCAACCTGGACTCCAGGTGTAAAGAAACAGTAATTAATACAAGTAATAATTAACAGTTTTAAATATACACTATATGCAGCAGTTGGGTTTTTTTATGAGCAGTGTAATTACTGACAGAAGTGCCATTAAAGTAAACAAGTATGCCATGCAGGGCTGTTAAAAATGAAAGAGAAATTACAAACTCTCTCCCTTCCAAAAGACCTTCTCCCAGTTTGGCATTTTATATTTATCCAGATGTTTGAAATTCTGCTTTTTGCCTCCAGTCCTTTCCCAACTCTCTTGCTAAGCATTCCTCCCTCACCGCCTCCTCCCGTTTCCCCTCACTGTTTAGCTCTGGTATTCCATCTCCATTCCTTCCCTAATAAGTGACCTGAGACCTCTTTTACCTTTCTACCTGTTCCTAAGCTGTTGGTACTGAATCCATCAGGATTTCAGACCACAAAACTGCAAAACAGGGAGCTGCCAGTGTAAACTTCTGTGGACGGAAGTTTTTCCCACCAAATTTGGGTCCTTGAGTGGGGATCTGTGTGTCTGGAGAGGAAATGTTGTTTGCTCTGCTGCCTTCCCCTACCGCCTGGCAGGCTTTTCTCCACTGCAGCAGTATTAGATTAGGATCTGTGGCAAAGAAAACACACATTACTCACTTCTACTGATGCCTTGTTACAAAACACTACAACAGGAATGCTGGTTACGTGGAAAGTTGCCTATTTCCATGCAGGGAGAAGTCAGGAGTCCCTTTTCTCTGCAGTGTCCAGCTGTGGGAGGGATGAGAAGAGGGAGCCTGAAGAACACAGAGATCCTGTTGATGTGGTCAGGTCAGTGGTGAACAGACCTCACTGCCCACACAGCCACTGCCTCACAGAGCAGAATTCCTCAAGAAATTCCAGTCCTCTGGAACATCTGCCAAGTGAGCAGCATGGCCAGAGTGATCAGCAGCCCCAGAGAATGGAAGGGCCAAATGTTCCTGTGGTGTAACTGCAGTGAGGCAAGCAGAGATCTGTCAGGAACCCGGAGTCCTGGCGGTCTGTAACAGCATTGCCACACTCTGCTGCTGGAGGAAACCCAACAATCGCTCAAAGCTCAAAGTGTCTTCTACTGAACTGGCCAAATACACAGTTTTGGACAGCAATTCATGTTTGCCTTGGCACTGAGGGGTGGCATCCGGGATTCCCCTTTTTCCTTTCAGGCACGCTTTCCGTCAAACCCACTCCAGGAGTTCTCCCTCTGGCCAGGTGGGCTGGCAGAGGCTCAGCTCTTCCTGGGGCTGTCACAGGGGAGGACCCCCAGACCAGGTTTGTTTTTGTTTGAATGAGGGCTGTTAGATGTTGGACACCCTAAATGGTCAAGTGCTGAAGAAAACCTGCCCCTTCATCCTCGGCATTCTCCCTGTCTGCTGATCCCTGCTTGAGCAGGAACTTCAGTGGCTCTGCCACCCTGCTGGAATGCTGCACATCAGGAGAGCCCACACCTCCACATGCAGCCTCTTCTCAGTGCAGGCTTGGCCCTGCTGTGACCAAGTCATGTTTGAGCTCCGTTTAACAGTGGGTGTGGACATGGGGGTGTCTCATTTGGCTGTGCTGTCCAAAACTTGATGCTGTCCCTGCCTTGGGCAGGTGAGGATGTTCCCAGATGTGAAGGGCTGTGCTGGCAGAGGTCCCCAGGGCCCTGGCAGAACTCTGCAGGGAGTGGTGGAGCCCGTTTGACCTGTTCCCTGTGGGTTTGCTCTGCTCCTGTCGATAGGGCTGTGCACGCAGGGACAGCTCGTACCTGCCTTAATGGAAGTAGTACCTATAAAGCTGGTGCTCCTGGACTCAGGAAGAACTGCTGGGAGCTCACATAATCAATTTAACATCCATTAAGTCTTCCAGTGAGTCACAGAATCATTAGGTCTGGAAAGACCTCCAAGATCATCAAGTCCAACCTTTGACCAAACAACATCACGTCAAATAAACAATAGCACTGTGTGCTATCCAGTCATTTCTTGAAGACCTCCAGGGATGGGGACTCCACCACCTCCCTGTGCAGCCCCTTCCAAGCCTTTCCATAAAGAAATTCCTCCTGATGTCCAACCTGAACCTCCCCTGGCACAACCTGAGGCCATTCCCTCTCCTCCTGTCCCTGTTCCCTGGGAGCAGAGCCCGACCCCCCCCGGCTGCCCCCTCCTGTCAGGGAGTTGTGCAGAGCCACAAGGTCCCCCCTGAGCCTCCTTTTCTCCAGGCTGAGCTCCTTTCCCAGCTCCCTGAGCTGCTCCTGGTGCTCCAGCCCTTGCCCCAGCTCAGTCACCCAAAGATGCAGCTCTGGAAACAGCCGAGCCCTGCCTTGCTCTGTTTACATCTGTGTATGTTCCATGCACACCACCTGTATACGGAGCAGCTCCAGCTGTTAATATGACATTAATGAAGGATTTATGGCCAGACCACATTCCAGCTGGAGAATTTTCTTATGTACAAGATGCTGTAATTAGGCACCACTAAGAGGCTGTAGAATGTTTTGGAGCAGGGGTGAAAAGGGCTTTGGCTGAGCTCTGTGCATCATCCAGAGGTGGATCTGAATTGGGATTGGGAGTATCTGGTAAGTAAAAAAGGCATAATTCAATTAGAGAGACACCTTTTCTACAAAATTCATTAACACCGACAGAAATCAGCCCTGGACTCTGAGTAAGAACACGTTACCAATTTTTGTAGCCAGCTTTTACCTGAAGAAATAATGCAAACTTTAAAAATAAAAATTACTGATGGAAAGTAAAGCTGCCTTCACTCTCTTCTACTCCTGTGGGTGCTTTTTTTTAGAATACAGGTGTCCCTTTTCATCTGCACGAAGCCTGTCAAAAATAGCAATCCCACAGAACACCTGTGCTAACAGAGCTGGAGTACAAATCTTGTCAGTTAAAGAGATTTATGGGGGTTTTTGTGAAACTGGGCAGGTTTTCTGTTGAGCAGCAGAGGTGGCAGTGGTCTCCTGTGCTGATGTTTATCTGTGAGCCAAGGTCTGGCAGCTCCGAGAGGCAAAGCCTCAGCACAGGCTGGTGTCTGCTGCTGGGGACGGTGCCAGCTGGGGGGGGTGACACTGCCAAGCCTGGCCCTGCTTCCTCCTCTCAATGCAGAGAGCAGAAAGCCTCTGATCCGAGCCACGAGTTTCCTCTGTGCAGTGCAGGCAGGAACAGACGTGGTCACACACACGCACAGGGACAGCACAGCCCTACCAAAACCAGGTTCAATCTGTGTAGGAAATACTCTGTTGAAACAGACCTTAAGAATCTCGTTAAGTTTTTATATCCTACTCTGGAGAAGATGCTTTTTGATTTGAAGGAAAAGTAAATCTACTGCCCACACCATTTTTACAGAGCACAGGTTGCAGTGCAGAAGGTGTTTTCTCATCATAGCACAGATACCACTACATGATACAGGAAATAACTTGTGGTTCTTTCTTTTCCTGTTCCAAAAAATCTCTTCACAGTGAGGAGACACCTGGTGATGTTACAAGGCTTTGATGGGACCTGTGCTGCTGTATTTGAACTTGTTGACTCTCCAGCAGACAGCAGAATGAACAACATTTGTGTTCTGAAGGATTGGAATGAAGAAATCCCCCCAATATGGGTGGTTTTCTTCTATTGCATTTTAGTATGAAACCTCCCAGTTCAAAAGAAAGTTTAAGGAAAGCAATTGAGGGCATATTGAAAACTCCCCAAGGTAACATTAAAGACATGCATTGGCCTGAATTTAAGATCACAGAAATCATGGGATTGTTTGTTGGAAGAGAATTCTTTTAGCCCAATGTCCCACTTAAAGCAGAACTATCACCAACATTAGATCTGGTTTGTGCTGCTGAATATTGGAAAACACCAAGGATGGAGACTCCCCAACCTCCCTGGGTAACCTTCTCCAGCGCTATACTCCCTTCCTACTGTTTTTTTTTCCCTGAGGTCCAACCTGTGTCTCCCAGGCCACAATTTGTGTCCATGTTCACTCTTTGGCCTCCTCTTCTTCTGGGAGCAGTGGTTAAATAAAATGTTCTGAGCCTCTGGTTCATATATTTTGTATTTAAAATTAAAAATCGACTGTATTATGGACTGATGGGAATATTCACACCCAAGGCCCTGGGATGTGGGATGGATGGGAGGATGCAGCTCTCAGGCACAGCTCTGGGCATGAGTGGGAATAGCTTTGGGACACAGAGGAAGGGTGGCTGCTCCAGTGCCAGCCCCTAAGTGGGGCAGCGGTGCCTCTGCTTCTTGGCACCATTTCCATTCCTTAAGAACCTTCCAGTCTCCAATGTAGTGGGGGAAATCATGTTCCCACTGCCCCATTTCTAGCCCCTGGCTGTTCCCTTGCCACTCAGGTGAGGGTACAGGATGAAGGATTCACAGCAATGTGACCTTTTGGCCAAGTAAACAAATCCCTTTTTTCTGCAATTTAGAAATTTCTTTAAAATTCAGCAGCTCTTTGTAAGTGTCCAACATTTCCACGCTCAGAGCTGTTTCTTCAAGGTAGCAACACAGTCATCCCAAAGGAAGAACCATGCCAAGAGGCAGTAGGAGGTGTTTACTTCCACTTCTCCAAGGTTTTCATCACACAGAAATACAGTTCTGGGCAGTTCAATGTTTCATGTCCTAGTAATGCTTGGATAAACCAAAACCAAATTATGGCCTAACTTTGATAACCTCAAATGGCCCAGGTGACAGTAATCTCAGAATCCTTGTGCTGGGAATTCCCACAGGATCATTTTCCCTGAGGACTCTTTGCAGAACCTCCTCTTGGGATTGCTGATACTTCCAAAGAAATTGGAGCTGCTTCCACTGCTGCCTTTGCTGCCGTGTGATGTGGGATCCTCATCCTTGTCAGGCTCAGCAGGAAAATGAGTTCAGTGTCAGCACTGCCTGAGTGTCCCCTGGGGCTGCCAGGGGAGCAGTGACCTTATTTCTGGGTTATTTTCTCCTCCTTCTTCCCAAGTGGGTATTCCCATAAGTGAAGGATGTGACCTCCTGTCCTGTGTCCCCCTTACTCGGTGTCACACTGGAGGCTGACAGATGGTGCCATCTTGAATCCAAATTTAACAATTCTCCTAAAATTCACCTGCTTGCAGTCAGCAGATTTGGTGTTTTCTGACGGGAAAAGATGCCACAGAAATTAATACAGCATTAGAAATTCTTCCACTCATATCCTGTATTCCTACAGGGAATAATAAATACACAGTGTATAGGATATATCCTTGGAATTGCTTGCTTCTGTTTCTTGGGTGAGCTGCTTTTTCACCTTAATTAGCAGAGCTGGGTCTGGTTCCTTTCAAGACTTATTGAAAATTAATCTCAGCTGAGGCCATCTCTGTTCAATTCCTGCATTAGAGGCTGAGGTGCATCCCCAGTCCTGGTTTCCAGCACGGACACATTGAAATTGGTCATTCCACTACACTGTTCTTTCCTAATGAAGTGGCTCCCTGGGTTTTAATTAGTCTGGATGGTGAGACAGGAAGGGTTGGATGGTGGTGGGCAAGGGATGGAGCTGAGGAGACAAGGAAAACAAGTGGCATGAGAGGGAAAGAGGTTCAGGGCAGTGCTGGGAAAAGACAGAGGTAAGTATTGCCATAATTTAAAATCCAGCATTCCTTAAAAATATTCCACCCTTCAGAGTACTCTGGAGAGCTTAGAGCTTCTTTCAGTGCCTAAAGGGGCTCCAGGAGAGCTGGAGAGGGACTTTGGACAAGGGGTGGAGGGACAGGACACAGGGAATGGCTTCCCACTGCCAGAGAGCAGGGTGAGATGGGATATTGGGAAGGAATTGTTCCCTGTGAGGGTGGTGAGGCCCTGGCACAGGCTGCCCAGAGAAGCTGCCCCATCCCTGGAAGTGTCCAAGGCCAGGTTGGGTGGGGTTTTGAGCAACCATTCCATGATTCCATGATTCAGAGATCCATTCTGGGCAAGTCACTGCAGCCATGTGGGAGCCCTGGTCTGAGGGTGGTTCCACAGCTCTGTTTCTCCTCAGGAAATGTATCCTCAAGCTGAGCACATCCCTGTCTCCTGGCATTCCTGTCTCTCTGAGGAACACTGACATTTTCAATTAGAAAACAGCAAAAAGGAACAAAATCCTTTGCCATGCCTGGAAGTGAAGGTCTGGGCACAGCAGAGACACTATTTACAATTTTTTTTTTTTTAAAGGAGCTGGCACAAGAAAGCACACGAAAGGGTGTTGGCCTTTTATCTGCAAAAGGCAAAGACCTCTCCAAGGGTGGGGTTCCCAAGGGAGGGATTGCTCAGCCCTGGAGCTGCCGAGGGCTGGAGAGGCTGCAGGAAGCCTGCCCAGTCCTGCCTGTCCATGTGCTTCCCAGCCTCCGCAGGCTCCTGGACTTGTGCTCTTGGCTAGGGACAGGCAGGGACTGGAGAATATTCCACACAGAATCCTGCCCTGGCAGACAGCAGCAGTCCAGCTGCTGGAAGGATGTGGGCAGCTCCAGAACGCTGGGAAGCTTGGAGTGCTGACATCCAGGGTCAGGCTGACCCTGGCAAAGGATGTGCTGATCCAACCCCTCTTTTCCACTGCTCTGACTTCATTTCAGGCCTTTGCTGCTCCCCTCTGATCTAGAGATAAGCAAGGAATGGTTTGGATTCAAGGAGACCTCACAGAGCATCTCATCCCACCCCTGCCATGGGCAGGGACAGCTTTCTCTGTCCCAGGTTGCTCCAAGCTCTGTCCAGCCTGGCCTTGGACACTGCCAGGGATCCAGGGGCAGACACAGCTTCTCTGGGCACCCTGTGCCAGGGCCTGCCCACCCTCACGGGGAACTATTTCCTCCTAATATTTAATTTAATGTGATGCCAAGGGTGAAATTCAGCAGGGAGACTCTTGATCTGTGAGCAGGACCATTCCTTTTGGATCCATGAACCAAAGGAGATAGAAGGCCAGAGGGATGGGGATGCCAAGAAGTCTTGCAGGAATGATGCCCAAATCTACACATTTTGTGTTGTTTTTCCTGTAAACTCCCTTTCAGAGAATTCTCTGGAAGAGAATTCTCTAGAGCTCAAATGCCCTCATCAAAAACTCTAAACCTCACTTCTTTTCCCAGTTTTTCCCAAATAATTTCAACTAGAAAATGAAAACAGCACCCCAGGAAAGTACAGTGTGAAACAAAAAGGCCAAAGGGAAGTGAAATCAAAAGAGAGATGAAATTTGTGCACTCAGGGTTTATATTTTGGGGAAGTGCTTGGTGGTGAGGGGCGGGGAGCAGGATCTTGCTGGGAGGGCTGACTCAAATTCTGCTGCTGCTATCAAATCCTGAAACTTGGTACAACATTTACATGGATTATTTTTCCACTGCACTTCAGAAATAACTGGGGGTTACATAATTAGGGGATTTTGCAGAAGTAACATGAACCAGGAGGTGAATAAGGAGAAAAAAAGGCTGTGGCGTCCCCAATATCCTTCTTTTGTCCCCATTAATGCTTCAGCTTTCCCACAAAATGCCCTTTCTTCTCCATCTCCTCCCTCCCAGGTAATATCACCTGGTTTGGAGCATGAATTCTTAGGACAGAAGAAAAGCTGCATTGTTCAATATCTTCCTCCTCTGAGTTATGCCAGTGGCACCTATTTTGACACAGTCTTCATAGTTTCCTCATATCTGACTAATTAGAGCTGATGAAAACCATGATTCATTAAAAACCCACAGATAATCATCTGAGCAAATCCAACCTCCATCTTCAAATGGGGCTGAATTTTCTTATATACCCAGCAAACCTCAAACAAATTATTTAATCTCAAGGCTCCATCTTGTGGCAAAGTAAAGCAAAGTCACTGATTGGGAAATTAATATTTGTTGTTCCTTGATATTTGTTTTTCCTTAATATTTGTTCTTCCTTAATTTTCCTTGCTTCTTCTTTAATAACCTCGTGGTTGTGTTTGCTCATGAACAGGAAAAGTTTAATTTAATATCCTTGAAAACCTAGAGCTGTGGTACCACTCAGAGCTGTGGTAATTCTGAAATATCCCAAATTTCCCGAATTTCTGAGTGTCCATGTCCAATATGATTGTGCTTGAGTGTATTTGTGTTAAAAATCTCTTGCAAAACTGTAGGATTTGGCATTAATTTTTGGCTAGAATCTCTCGTGGAACTCCTTTAGCTCCTTCATTTTGAATCACACCAATGGTGCAAAGAAGAGAAAAAGTGTTACAATTCCAAGAATGATTTTTCATCAGTTAGAAATTGTGATTTAAAAGATGGTTTACAAGGGGCGAGGGCTTACCTGGTGTTTGCTCAGGTAATTAAAAAATCATAGAATCATTCAGGTTGGAAAAAACCTCCAAGACTATCAAGTCCAACATTCAATCAAATCTCACCATTAAACCCCATCACCGAGGGCCACGTCTGCTTGATTTTTGAACACTTCCAGGGATGGGAACTCCACCACCTCCCTGGGCAGCATTTCCAGTGCCTCACCATTCCTCCAGGGAAGAAATTCCTCCTGATGTCCAACCTGAGGCACAACCTGAGGCTGTTCCCTCTCCTCCTGTCCCTGTTCCCTGGGAGCAGAGCCTGACCCCCCCGGCTGCCCCCTCCTGTCAGGGACTTGTGCAGAGCCACAAGGTCCCCCCTGAGCCTCCTTTTCTCCAGGCTGAGCTCCTTTCCCAGCTCCCTCAGCTGTTCCTGGTGCTGGAACACTTCCCAGCTCCGTTCCCTACTCTGAACATGCTCCAGCCCCTGAAATCATCTGTCCCCAAGGCTGTGTCCCTGTCCCAGGCAGTCCTGGCCTGGCCAGATAAAGCCCTTCCGTCGGGGGCTGGGCAGGAAGGGGAGCAGCTGCTCCTTATCTGCCTTCCTGCAGCTCTCCCAGCGCCTCAGCTTTTTGTTTTTGTTTTTCTAAATACAACATAAAGCTGGTTTTCAGCAAGCAGGAGCTGGCGAGCTTCCAGGAGGGCATCCTGGGCCGGAGAGACAGCACCCGTGGGTACTCCCTGCCTGCTCATCCACCTCATCCAGCCAGGGATCTCTGGGAGCTCCGGGCAAAGGGAGCAGCTCCTGGCTTGTGCTGTCCCAGCTGGTAGTTTTATCCTGGGACATTTCTTACAAGGGCAAGGAATGACAGGATGGGGGGAATGGCTTCACACTGACGAAGTTCAGGGTGAGGTGGGATATTGGGAAGGCATTCTTCCCTGTGAGGGCGGTGAGGCCCTGGCACAGGGTGCTCAGAGAAGCTGTGGCTGCCCCTGGATCCCTGGAAGTGTCCAAGGCTGGGTTGGATAGGGGTTAGAGCGATGTGGGCTAGTGGAAGGTGTGGAATGAGATGATCTTTAAGGTCCCTTCCAACCCAGACCCTCCTATGATTCCATGATTCTATGAAAATTATTATCTCTCTTTAGTGTCCCAGGGAGCAAGGCATCATCTCCCAAATAACTTCCCAGGTCCCCATGTTGGACATCTCACTGATAACAGCTCCCAGCCTGCTTATCAGCAGAGCACCAACATTCCTGCCTTCCCGTGCCCACCTGAACTGGTGTCTGTGAAGGCTTTTGCCTTTGCTAAACACATGGAGAACAATTGCCATTTGAGGGGGGTAATTGGAGTGTTCCAGAAGCATTTAACAACTGGAATATCATTCTGCTCCATGGCTTTTTATTTTTTCCTGTTCCAGCTACAATGTCATTCCATAATGAATGCAGCATGGGCTGGGATTAGGTTTAAAGGAGTATTTTCCTGTTGCTGTTCCCTACATGTTGGTCTCACCCTTAATGATCTTCCTAGGAAATATTTACTTTGAGGAGTTTGCTTCTAAGTCCTCCAAGTGATCAAAACCAGGCAAGCTAGGCAAACCTTGCTCTCCTATGACTTCAGTTTTTCCTGGAAAGAAATGGGAATGAAAAAATTTCCTACTTCCAAAATTAATGCAAATCAGCTTGCAAATCATCTTGTCCCAACAGATGAAAGCTCCGTCCGCTCTCAGGCAGGCTAATATTGGCTTTTAAAGGAAGAGAAACTCCAGGAAGAGCAAGCACTCGTTGGCAGGATGGGCCTTCTGTGAGTGGCTCCTGTGAGAAATCCCAGCCAGAGGTGCCAGGATCGCTCTGGAGCTGAAGCTTGGGAAGCAGTTTGGGGAAATCAGCAGCCCAGTGGTTGCTGATCAGGATGCTGCCACGTCCAATCCTTCCTTGGACACCTCACCACCTCCCTGGGCAGCCTCTTGCAAAGCCTGAGCACCCTTTCCATGGAGAGATTCCTCCTGCTGTTCCAGAGGATGCTGCACTGAGCCTTTCTAGAGATCCCTCCTCTCTTTGCAATATGTTTGCAGTTTAATCCTGTCTGATTGTCAATAAACCCACAGGACATAATTACACCCCAAAATTCCCCAGACTTGAAAGCCTGACCGTCCCTCCCTTGTTCTCCACGAGCTGTAACTCAATGCAAACCCTTCTGTCTCTCTCCATTTTCCAGTTCTTTCATTCATCCCTGCTGAGTAATTAAAAATGGCTTCTAAATAAACAGCGGGGATGATTTCCGAAATGTTCTGTATTTCCTTGCAGGGCTGGGACTTCTGTCATTGGCCCACTTAAGTGGTTTTGAAAGATTGTATACAGGTTCCTTTTACAATGTATTTGAAGTTTGTAATCCTGCTTAAACACACAAAAATAGGAAGGATTAACAAACTGCCACACTGAGGCCAAAAGAAGACAGAGCTAAAAGCAATCAAGGAGCAGCCTATCAGATCCATGAAATAAATTGGGGGAAAAGTGGAAAACTGTCAACAAAAATAATATGCTATGGATCCTCAAGCCTTTGTGTTTATGCTAGGGGAAGCCTAAAATAATCTGTGGTTTCTGATGCTTGATTTAGTTTTCCACAAGCCTAATTAACACCAGATTAAGTTTGCTGCCACTATAGGTTATTGCTTAGGCTGACAAATCCTGGCTGTTTATTTGTTTCCTGGAAAAATGACTGAAGGCAATAACAGCACGACACAGTCAATAAGGGTGGAAACAATGCTGTAATATTCATTTTTAGAAACTTCATCTTCAGGAGAACCCCCCTTGACTTTCCCTATTAAATTCTGGCCCCAGAGTCTTTACAAAGGGAGAAATCCCATTGATTGGTTGTCCCATTGATTTAAGATACAGCCCTGTGAATTTAAGCTAAAAATGATGGATTTGCTGCAGTAGATGGGTTTTTCCAATGATTCAAGCAATCCATGTGCTCAGGGGCTTGGCCAGGTGTGGGCCAGGGGCTCATGGGATGGAGCTGAACAAGGCAGAGACTTAGAGAGAGAAAATCCCTCACGTTGGCATGGACCCCTTGTGTGGATTATTTATATGGAAAATATCCCAGAGTGGCATCAGCTGTTCTGTGGCTCTGTCAGTACAAATGTCACGACATCAGGATTGAACCTGGTACCCAGAAACAGGGATAGGAGAAGGCTTCCCCAGAGGGCAGGGAGAGATGGGATAGCGGGGAGGAACTCTTCCCTGTGAGGGTGGAGAGCCCTGGCACAGGGGGCCCAGAGAAGCTGTGGCTGCCCCTGGATCCCTGGAAGTGTCCAAGGCCAGGCTGGGCAACTTGGAGCAACCTGCTCTGGTGTTCCTCTGATGCTTTTGGGGGCTGCACTGGGCTCCTTGCAGACCCTCACCCTCCAAAGTAATCATCCAGGCTGAGGGAATGGATTCTCTTGGAATGACTGAAATGGGGACATAGACATGGATGGACAAATCAGACAAACACGATTTTCCTGCAAGGCAGAACCAGCGCAGCCACCGAGTTTTCATCCCTGAATCTTCATCTCCCTCTGAAGCAAAGCCCTAAATCCCCTTGTCTTGGAGCTGACCTGAACCCGGATTATTGCTGAGATGGCTGAACAGAGGAGGTGCCTGTTCAGTGGCACAGCTGGGAGAGAAGCAGGAATTCCAAAGCCAGCCCAAATGTCTGATGATAAGGAGCAAATAGCAGCACTTGTGGCTTCCTGCTCTTTTGTGCTCTCCCATAAATCCCTGACAGCAGCAGCTCATGGAGTGTGATCCTGGCTGAGGGGAGCCCACCCAGGGGACAGCTCCCACCTTTCCTGCTGGCCAGGAGGTGTGGAGGTGACACCTTGCATCATCCAGGGATTGTCAGGGACTCACGGTCCTGCCTGATGCCTGCTGGGAGTATCTCAGAGTTAGTGCTGTGTCTGAACTCGCCTTTTAAAGGATTTTTGTGCAGCAGATCCCTGCTCTAAATTTCTCTGCCAAACTGATTTGTGCCCACGGCAGCCCCAGGCTCACTCTGGTGGCACCATCATACCCCAGCCACCTGTGCAAAAAGGGACAGGACGTACAGGAATTCCACCAAATGGAAGAAAAATGATGAAAAGTTCTCTTTGCTTCTAACATTTATCTAGAAACCTCCCTGGAAAAGCTCTCGCTGTGTTTAAGGTGCATTTGGGGAGCAGTTTTCCAGCGCTGCAGTTAATTAATTTGGGTGTTTAGTGAGTCCGACAGGCCCGGCCTGTGGAGCCATTTGGATTCAATCACTCCCTTCCCTCGCTCCTCAGCCCGGATTCCTCAACCAACTGCGCGAGGATTTATCGTTTGCGAGCTGCGAGTGAATTACTCCGGGTAACCCAATCCCGGGAGAGGCGGGCCGGGAATGATGCCTTCCCGGGGCTGGGATTGTGTCCACAGGTGCCTCCCTTTTCTGGAGGTTCAAATCCCGCACAACGCAGCTTGCATTAAAAGAGGAGGGTGATTATTTAGGAATGACTTTCCGAGGGAAAATGAGCAGTGTCCTGAGCGGGTGCTGTGGAGCTTTTCCCTCAAATATATGTCCTTGGAATCTGTGTTTTCCTGCTCTTTGCCCTCCCCCTAGGCTCCTAAGGCTCTCTCCGTGGCCACGTCACATCAATTCCCCTCCTTTCCAGCTGCTGCCTCCCGGCCCGGAGCGGGAGCACACGGCTCCTCCTGCTTCCCGTGCCGGGAGATGTGAGGCTGCGGCAGCTCTGGCACAGCTCAGAGGACACAGCAGCATCCAAATCCCTCCAAAATCTGTGCTTTGGAAAGCCCGGCTCCTCCGGCTGCCTCTGCTGAACATGGAATATTTTGGTTCAGCTGAGCCGCAGAGTCAGAGGGGTTTCCCTGGATGCACTCGTGCGTTGGAAACCCCATCCCATCTGCCACGGAGGACAGAGCTGCCGGGGACAGGGGACAGTCCCCATTTCCCCACGTTCTTTCATCTTTCCCCACTTCCTTTCCTTTTCCCCCGTTTCCCTTTCCCCATTTCCCTTTTTCGTCTTTCTTTCTTTTTCCTTCACTTCTGTCTCCTCAATTCCTTCAGTTTCCTGCTTCTCCCTTTCCCCATTGCTTTTCTTTTGCCCGTTTCCCTTTCCCTGCTTCCCTTTCCTTACTTCCTTTCCCCCCACTTCCCTCTCCAGAGCAGCTGATCCCAGGCTGGTCCCTTCCATGTGGCCGAGGTCGAGATGTGCCCCCGGGCTCCTCCCATCACCTCGGAGCTCCCCCCGTGCCTGTCACTTGTGCCAGGGCTTTGCCACGAGGTGGCTTTAAAGTAAAGGGGATTTGGGGGATATTCTGCTAAATCCTAAATCCAGGTCAAAGTTCCTTCTTCTGCTAATCCCCCTCAGTCTTATCCCTGGATCACGGTGCCTGAGAGCAGGATTCAGGTGCTCGTGAGCATCAGGAGGTCAGCGATGCCTCAGGTAGAACTGTGTTCCAGAGTGCTGGATTTTATGGGATAACATCCCACGGAGACTGTTCCTACAGCTCTCCCAACCCAGTGTCACTTGCTCCCTGCCACCCATCCCACAGAACGATTCTTGTGCTCAGCCTTCCTTCGTTAATTGACAGGGAAATTTGATAATTTCATCCTAAAGGAGAGTTGAGGAAAACTCAGGAAGGGCTCCAATTACTGAAAACTGGAAAAAATTAATCTTGATTAAAGCACTTCCCCCAGGAAAATCGGGACCTCCTGAACTCGGCCGAGGGCTGATTGCTTTCCAAGCTGGGATGTGCCCATTTTGTCCCAAACACCCTTGGAAACAGGAGGAAAATTCCCTCCAGAGGTGGGATTTAGTGACTTCGTCCCGCTCAGGGGAAGTGCCACAAGAGGGATATTTCCCTCCCAAAGTATAATGGCATAATCCTGTCAGAATCCACCAGGCTTCCCAGGAGGGAATACTGGGATGGGGCAGTGCCAACAGAAGGAGTGAAAGAGGAAATGGAGCCTGTTCGTTTGGCATTGTGGAGATGAGGAGGGAAAAGGCCTTTCCCAAAGCCAGCATAGGATGGATTTGCTGTGTTCTGGCAAGTTGATCCCCATGAGGGAAAGGAAGGGCTAAACCAGGAATTTGAATTGAAGACCCAACCACTTCTTTTCTTTTGTTTTCTTCTTATTTTCTCTTATTTCAATCCATTTTAATTTAATCAAATTTTCATTTTAATTTTAATTCTATTTATTTTAACTTTTATTTTATTTGCTGGCTGATTACTTTTAATTTGAATTTCTTTTAATTTAATTCTTTTATTCAATCCATTTTGATTTTTAATTTCTTCAGTGACCTCTCCATGTGGATTTTGCTACTCGACACCGTGACTTGGTTTGTACTGAGCATATTAAGAGAAGATAAAGCCCAACTGCTGCTTATCTCAGGCACTTCCCATTATCCAACTCATCCAGCACCTCTCCAGCTTGGATTCCTCTGGCTGCTTCCCACGGGACTGTTTGTGGCAGAGCCAGGAGGGATTTAAGGCCATGCAGAGGTGTCATTTGAAGATGTGGATTAGTGGTGGCCTTGGCACTGCTGGGGACAGCTGGTGGCACCACCACTGCCCTGGGAGCCTGTGCCAGTGCAGGACTATCCTTTGGGTGGAGAAATTTTCCTTCATATCCAGCTCAACCTCCTGGAGCAACTTGAGGCTGTTTCCTCCTGTCTTTGATGTTACCTGGGAGGAGAGGCCAACATCCAGCTGGAGGCTGCGGAGATCCCAGAATCCATGAGGTTGGAAAAGACCTCAAAGACTGAATCTCCAACCAATGCCCTGAGTGCCACATCCAGAAAATAAAATCCATCTCCTCTTCGTGTCCATCATGTGACTGATGCTCCACGCTTGGCCCTCAAGCTGTCCCATCCCTCTGGCACCTTCCCACCCTCATCCCACAGCTCCCACTCGCCCTGAAGGACTCCAGGGGGGCCACAGCCTCTCCCCTGGACCTCATTATCCCATTGACAGCAGTCCATATCTCCCTGGCCAGGAATGTATTTACTCCTGGGCACATAAGAAATTCATTTCCCAAATTGAATTATCTGCCTCGGGAGATTGGGGGTTTTGATTGTGTCGCTGCACTTCGGAAAGCGACTGAAAATTGATAAAAGCCAGATGGGAAGCGGAAACAGTCATTTCATGACTCCTTAAACGTTTCACTTGGTTAACCCTTGGATTGCACCGGGCTCAGAGTCGGGCTGGAGTGTGGAAGCAATTTGTTGGGGAGTTCTCAGGATGCAAAGTGGGCTGGGAGTGCTCACCGGGGAAAGGAGTCCCTGCAAGGGAGAGAAAAAGTTTTAGGACAGAGCTGATTCCCTGTGGGAGCTGTTCAGCCAGAAGGACTCTAAGAGAACACGACAAAATCCCAGCTGAAGGGTGTTTGGGTCCAGGGACTGTTCCCAAGGGTGTGGGATGAGCAGTAAATCCCTCAGGCAGCCCTGGATGTGGGGGAGGCAAAGCCCAGAGTGCAATTGCCCAGCAGAGACTGAGAATGAGAGTTTCTTTCCTTCAGGTGTTTCTATCAGCAGAAGATCAGGGAAGAGAGGAAACACATGAGGGAGGAATGGTTTTCCAGGCTGCTGGTTCTTGGGAGTGCAAGTCTGGCACTGTGGATTGTGCTGGGAAGACTCCCCAGCAGCAGTGAATGGAGCAAACCCAGAGACTCACTTTATTTCTCGGGCCTGTCCTTTAAATTAACTTTTTATAGGAATTTATATCATTTTTATAGGATTATTTTCCACGGGAGTGTATTCCCTCCCATGGACCCGCATGGACCCCCATGTATTCCCTCCCACATGGCACAAATTTCCAGCTCAGCCCAGCAGGACTCAGCCCTAAACCCAAACCTTTCCAAAATATCTGCCAGTGCAATTAAAACCCTCAAATTCCCTAATAATTAAGGAAGAACACGACACGAGCAGCCCAACTTTGGGATCTGCAGCTGGAGCAGGGAGTGGATTCCGGGGCACATCTGCATCGAATCCCGGCCCCGGCTCTGGGAGCAATAACCTCGCAGGTGCTGGGGCTGGGCTGTCTCCCTGCATCCCAAATCCTCTCCAGATCCCTTCCCTTCGTGAGAAGCCTCTGAAATTAAATTGCCCTTAATTGGTTTAGGGTTCTGCTCCTGCCGCTGTCGCATCTTGGAAGCTGGAAATGGCTCCAGCCCGGAATTCTTTACAATCTCTCTTTCCATTTCGTTCATATTTTCCACGTTGGTTTCCTGTTTCCCTGTTGCCAAAAACACATTTTGGCAAAGAGGAAAATTGTTCCACATTCCGAGTGTTGGGAACCATTGTTTCAGCCCAGAAATTTGGGAAAAGCTGATACTTCTTTATCGGCAGACCCTGAGGTGGGCCTTGTTTTCCCAGAAGATGGATTTTTATCCCCAATTATTGGCACAGGGAGGGAGCCCAACGCTCGTGTTCCTCCCTGGATTTTGGATCCAGAACTCCAATATCAGGAGCTGATGTTTTTTAGGTCCCACAAAAGTGAAGTTTCTATTTTTATCAGCTCCAAAATATTTCATCATAGAGCAAACCTAACAGGGAAGCTGGAAAAGGGCAGGGAAAGGGCTCTGGGATCGGAAAATCTCACTCTGCTGGAGTTGCTCCTTCCAGGACTCAGTTCAGGAGAAAAAAATCTGTGATTGGGAGAGGCCATGAAAGGAAAAATCCTTTTACTGGGGCAGACAGCCAAGGGAACTTTTCCAGCTCCACATCTCCCATCCCGAGCCTTTTCCCTGTTTTCCAGCCCTTATCCTGTGCCAGGACCATTCCTGCCCCACAGTCCCGGGGCTGCAAACGTGGGAATGAAGAGCTGGAAGTTCCCAAAAGCTGCTGCTTCGAGCTCAGAGGGATGTTGGGATTATTTTAATAATATCCATCATAAATAATGATATTTAATAGTCCCATTGGGATTGTCTTCCCCAGGGAGATGCTGGTGGAGAGGCTCATGGGTGTCAGATCCCCTGGAAAATGAAAAATAAGGAATTTCCCAATTCCTCCAGGTCAGGCTGGGTCGGTTCAGGGATTGGAGAAAACCAACATTTTTTTCCACTGGATTTTTTAACATATAGGGGAAAAAAGGGAAATTATTTCCATTTCCTCAGGAGCAGGCACGAACCATCTTTGGAAGGCAAAACTGGGAAAGAGAAGGGGGAGATTTGACAGGAATATTTGACGTGGGAATACTCAGCTGGGGCTGTCTGGGGGAGGGCACAGGGACATTCCCTTCTCCTGCCCTCTGGAGCGGGGATTTGGATCCACAAGGAAAACAAAAAGGAGGAAATCAGAGCTTTCCAAGCTGTGTCCCTCGGATCTCCCTGCTCCGTGCAGCTCCAGGAAGTTGGGAAGTGGTTTTGCAGTGGATGAAGCAATTCCTGCCAGAACAGGGAGAGAATTGGCTGCAGAGTAAGGGAAATAAAGTAAAGTAAAATAAAATGAAATAAAATGAAATGAAATGAAATAAAATAAAATAAAATAAAATAAAATAAAAT
>VZTN01016815.1:199531-216885 GCA_013400515.1 Erpornis zantholeuca
GATAAATAATGAAGTAAAATACAACAGAATAAAATATAATAGAATACAACAAAATAAAATAGAATAAAATGAAATTAAACAGAATAGAATAAAATAAAATAAAATAAATAAAATATACAAAGGAAAATAAAAGAAAAAGTAAAGAAAATAAATTAATAAAATAAAAATAATGTAATTTCAGTAGGTTAGACTATCCTAAAATAACATAAAATAAAATAAATGTAATTAATTATCAAATCAAGGAGCAAGAGATGGAGTTTCCTGGTCAGACAGATCCTAAAAATGTAATATTAAGGTTTAGGTCTGATTTGTGCCAGGTCTAACCCAAACCTGAGGCTCCTTCTCCTCCTCCAGCTTATTGCAATGATCAGCTACAATTACAATCACCAAAACAATCAATAAAATTATCAGAAAAAAATTAATAAATAATGAGAAAAAATAATAATCAAAACGTGGAGGAGATTTAGAGGAAAAAACAGAGAAAGCCCAGGGTGATCCCAGGGTGTTTCCAGAGTAACTTTATCTGAATAATGAAATTGAATGGAATTCATTCAGATTCACACTGGGAAGCAGAGTCAGGAAGAAAAGGACATAAAATAAGGATGGGGAGAGGGAGAAAAGTGGAATCATTTAAACTGAAAAGAGGAGAATTATCCAGGAAAGCTCCTACAGTATGGATGCATTTTAGAAAAAGTCTGGGAAGTAACAATCACCATTTTTATCCCAGGATGCTCCTGGTAATTACTGCTAATGGAATTGGATGAACAAATCATTTTATACCAATATTCTGGTTTAACATAAAACCAATGAACGTTGATGTTAATAAAAAATTCCAAACGGGGCATTTAAAAAGAATTATTTTATTGAATTTTGGTCGAGGGAAGGAGGAGGAAGGGGAGATCTGAGCTCTCCAGCCCCATCCAAGCTCCCTTGGCCGCTGTGGCTTCACTCATCCCCTGGGATCATCATTCCCTGGATGCAGCCACATGCCTGTGCCTGTAGAAGTGCCAAACCACTCCCTTGGGAATTAAATCAGGAACATTTCCTTTCCCTTTGATTTTTTATTACATGGCTTCTAACACATTACTGAAGAGCAGGATCATATTATTGATGGTTTTCTAAAATGTGAATTAAATAATAACTGGAGTTAAATAAACCCTGGGAGTCAGCAGCTCTTTGAGGTGAACATTTCGCCTTCATGCTCCAGAAAAATTATTCATTTTCTGTATTTTCCAGTAAAACACAGCACAGAAACTGGGAAGAAGCCCGAGGTCTGTCTCTGCTTTTTGTCACCGTGAGAGGAATCAGCAGCTCCGGTCCCACCCTGATCCTGATGCCAGCGATGCCACTGGCACTGCTGGGAATATTTTGTTTAAGATTAGAACTTACAGGTCTAGTTATTAGGGCATTTTGTATAAAATGTTTTCTTTATAGGAAAATAAAAGAGAAAGAAAATTACTCCCCTTCACACCGCTGGAGTTTCAGAGGAAATTCCATGTTCCCACTCAAGAGCATCCACAAGAGAAAACAGGGAGGGAGAAATCCTTGTTTCCGGTGATAAAAATAACTCCAGTGTGGTGTGGCCTTCCCTGGGCTGAGCAGGGTGGGATGGGATGGGATGGGATGGGATGGGATGGGATGGGATGGGATGGGATGGGATGGGATGGGATGGGCTGCACGCGGTGCCTTTGGGATTCACTGGAAAATGGTATTTACTCCAAAACAGTAAAGCAGAGGATTTTATATTTCCATCGAGCATCCCAAGAAACCGGGAACGGACCGAGCGTCAGATCCAGGGAAACGTGTGGGATGCTGCAGGGAAATAAATCGGCTCCTGGCACGATCGGGAGGCTGAGGAAAAGCAGGGATTCGCCTCCAGATGGCAGGAGGGAGGCTTGGATCGGCTGCGGGCTGTGGGGAAACCTCCGCGCTCCCAAGATGGGCATGGGGCTGGTACCACCCGATAGCCTGGGGTCAGCACCCCCGGATCCCACTGTCAACACCCCCAAATCCCAGTGCTACTATCCCCCCAAATCCCACTGCTAAAAGCCCCCAAATTGCAGCGTTAATATACTCCAAACACGCGTTTCCGGCCCCAAATCCCAGTGTCAGCATCCCCAAATCCCAGTGTTATCACCCCCAAACCCCCGAATCACCACGCCCCAAACCCCAATGTCTGCACCCCAAACCCCAAATCCCAGCGCCAGCAGGCACAGCTTGGAAAAGCCCCGGAGATCCCCAGAGTCTAACCACTCCCAGCACTGCCAAGGCCACCACTGACCATGTCCCCAAGTGCCACATCCACACGGATTTTAAATCCCTCCAGAGATGGGGACCCCACCCCTGCCCCGGGAAGCTGTGCCAGGGCTATACAACCCTTTTCCTGAAGAATTTTTTCTTAATATCCATTCTAAAGCTCTGTCGGCTGCCAGGGAACAGGACCTGGATGCTGCTGTTGAATATCAAGCTGTGAAGGGAAGAAGTTTTTGGAAATGAATGAATTATAGGGGATGAGGGGAACCCCATTATTAACCCTTAAAAGCCTCTTTCACCCAGCCCCTGGTGCCAAATGAAGGAGGTGGAGCTGCTTGTTGTGGGGTGGCTCGTGCAGGAAGTTGAACCTGAACTTAAACTGGCAGAGGTTGGGTTTGGCTTTGGGATGAAGGAGGGCAGGGTTAGATGGAATATTGGGAAGGAATTCCTGCCTGTGAGGGTGGGGAGGCCCTGGCACAGGGGGCCCAGAGAAGCTGTGGCTGCCCCTGGAAGTGTCTAAGGCTGGGTTGGATGGGGCTTGGAACACCCTGGGATAGGGGAAGGTGTCCAGGGTTTGGAACTGGATGGGATTTGCAGCCATACCCAAGCCAAACCATCCTGGGATTCTATCTGGGAGCAGATCCAGGTGCCCAGGCAGAATTCAGTCACATTTGCACAACTGCTTGCCAAGGAAGCAAATTCCACATGACAAGGACTCGGTTCCAGTTTACAGCTGAGGGGGGAAAAAGACAAAATAAACACCTCCCGCATGGGAAAGGTTCACTTCAAATCTGGGAAACTCCAAACCGAGCAGCTTGATGAGCGTTGGCTCCCCAGTGTCCAGAATCCAAGGCTGAACTCTCCAGGAGAGGATTAGACCCCGAAGGATGGAGGAATTGCTAATCCCCACTCATCCCACATCCTCTCCCATTGGAAGGCCTGGCCCGGGAGTGTTGTCTCATTTGTTATTAATAACATCCATGGTGTGCACCCAAGCCCAGCCTCATTCCATGTGTCCAGTGTTTGGGCATGGTGTGCCACAGCCCATCTGGGGCTCGTTTGAAGCCCCTCGCACTCGCAGGGGTCCATGTGCAACTGATAAAGGCCAATTTGGGGTGGCGGCGAGGGGGGGGCACCTCTCTCTGGGCTGATCCAAGAAGGACGCCCTATATGTTTTGGAAGTGCTAAACCCCAGGGAAATTACTTCATCCAAACCCGCTCCAGACCCCAGTAATGAAGGCTGTGATGTAGCCAGTGTTCACCCATGTTGACTTTACAGTACTGGAATTAATCCATGTGCATTGCAGCTCGGTGAAATCATTTCCAGCCCGTAGCAGCTCCGGGGCTGACTTCATCCTCGCAGCCCCAGATGCAGATCCTCGGAGTCGGGGAAATCAGGGAGAGGATGGAAAGGCTTCTCCCCGTGCTCATTTGTGAGGATGTCAAATTGTCCTGAGGACCATCCAAATCTCCCAGCTCCGTGAGGCTTCTTGGTGCTCTGCTCATCTGCTCCCGTGGCTGTGCTTCCCACAGGGCTGGACACAGGGATTTGCTGCTCCCTCCATGAGATTATTCCATTTTAACTCCTGTAAAAGTCTGGGTAATCTCACCGTGACCGTGGCTTGCCCAGGGTGCAGAGCTTCATTGGGAAGGGGATGTGCAAGCATGGGGCTTTCCTCACTGCCACAAATCCCACTGCCCTCATCCTGGCAACCTTTGTGTCCTTTACAGATGGACCCTCCGGGTATTTTTGTGCTGTTTTGACCACAGAAATTCAATTGATGAGGTGTCCTGGCTGTGAGTGCCCTGCTGGGAGCTCATCTGAGCTCCAAGGTGTGGGCCTGGAGGAGCTGAGAAAGGCACAGATCCCTCCAGGCCTGCACATGCAATCCACTGCCCAGCACTGTTCCCTTTCCTTTTCCTTCATCCCTATTTTTTATTGCCATCTTCTCAGTAAAAATGCAGCTGCCTTTTCCTGGGCAGGGCTCACTCCCTTATCTAAGTGAGAATAAGGATCTCCTGCCGAGTGAGCACCACCCCAGACCCCACGTTCGGTGCTGTTCCAGCAATCCAGGAAAGCTGAAATCCCTGGGGATGGATTCTGCCTGTCCAAGCTCTCCCTTACTCCCTGCCTGATGCCAGATGCTGGGGGAGAAATGCCCCAGGGACCCCCAGCAACTCCCACAGCAGGAGAGGCCCCAAACCAGGCAGATCTGTCTCTGCAGCACAGGGAAATTAATGGGAATTCATGGATACTCAGCTTTCTGAGGAACTACCTGAGCTGTTTAAAGTCTCTGTGGCAGAAGGATTTTAAAACATCTCTGAGGGTAATTCCTTAGGTAAGGAGAGGGCTCTGGACACTGCTGTGGGCATTCCAGGATGCCACTTGGAATACTATGGGGTGTAGGGAAAGTGCAAAATGTGAGTATCCAAAAGGATTTATCAATCCTTGCATTTTTGCTGGGCTGTTTGCTGTCTTACCTAACCCCTGTCATGTAATTTAATTAAGTTTGTTTAATTTCTTTCTTTAAAAAAAAATGCATCTGGGACTGGTAAACTTAATTAAAAAGAAACATTGTTAAGCAGCCTGATACAGCCATAATTTGATTTAAAGTACTGGATGATACCAACATTATAAATGTAAAGTGATATGGCTTTTTTTTGGGAAAAAAAAGGACCTAAATGAACATAAAATTCTTATTCATTTGAGCCAGGGTTAATTGTGAAGTCTTTCTTCCTCCTGTTCTGTGGCTGTAGGGCTTTTCTGAGTGGGGGAAGAAATATTCCCTCCTCAGACAAAGGATTGCTGGATCATTTGTGCTACTGCAACCAGGGCAGGGTTCGGTACCTTTGTTCATGGAATGCAAAATCCCGAGTGCCCTGAAATCAGTGCCAGAGCTCCCGTGGGTTTCAAAGGTACCAGGACATTAGGGATCGTTTGGATTTGTTTGTGGAAAAATTTCCTGGATTTCAGGGAAGCTTCCACCCAGCACGAGTCAGAGAGGTAGAAGCTGCCATCAGAACCTGTTTATGATGTTATTATAAACATGTTATGTGCGATCCGGTGGGATATAACACAGTATTCCATTGGATTGAAGCTTTTCCTGATTGAAATCCGAGCGAGTCCTGCTCCTCCGTGCGGCAGAGGCGCCGGGTCCGGCGGGTGCCGCGCTCGCGCTGGATCCCGCTCCACAAAGCCGGGATATCCTGTGTTGTATATCCAAATCCTTCCCAAAGATCCCTGCTGGAGCCGGGCTGCGCCGGGAATTCACGCTCGGACAGAGAGAAAATACTGAGGGAGGCTGGAAAATGCCCCAGCTCCACGGCAGCGCCGCGGGGCCGGGATGTGCTGCTGGGGCTGCCGAGAACGGAGCTGGGACTGGGGCTGGGACTAGGTTTGGGGCTGGGATTGGGACTGGGGCTGGAGCTGGGATTGGGACTGGGGCTGGGATTGAGACTGGAGCTGGGATTGGGGCTGGAGCTGGAGCTGGGACTAGAGATGGGACTGGAGCTGGCATTGGGGCTGCAGCTGGGATTGGGACTGGAGCTGGGATTGGGGCTGGGATTGGGGCTGGGGCTGGGACTAGGTTTGGGGCTGGGATTGGGGCTGGAGCTGGGNGAGCTGGGATTGGGGCTGGAGCTGGAACTGGGGCTGGAGCTGGAACTGGGGCTGGGGCTGGGATTGGGGCTGGAGGTGGAATTGGGGCTGGGATTGGAGCTGGGATTGGGATTGGATCTGGGCTTGGGACTGGGGCTGGGATTGAGGATGGGATTGGGATTGGGGCTGGGATTGGGGCTGGGATTGAGGATGGGATTGGGGCTGGAGCTGGGATTGGGACTGGAGCTGGGATTGGGGCTGGGATTGGGACTGGAGCTGGGATTGGGCCTGGGATTGGGATTGGGGCTGGAGATGGGAATGGAGCTGGGATTTGGGCTGGTGCTGGATAGCACGAACCTCCCTCCCACAGGTGCTGCAAAACCAGGTCCTAATTCCACACAGAATAAAAAGGCTTTTTCCAGCAGCAATGTTATTTAGTAGGAGCTGCTGGGTTTAACTTTTCCCTGAGTTATTTGCAGACATATCCCAGACAGGCCAGGAGGTGGCTGGAGGGGGAGAACCCTGAATTTCCATCCCTGAGCTCAGGGAATCCCCTCCTGTAGTGGTGCAAAATCCCTGGGATGGGCTTTGCCATCCTGAGCTGAACAAATCTCCAGGTGCCAGCATTGTACCAATGCAAAGTTGGCATAAATTGCAGCCAGAACTGAACCAAAAAATGGCAAATTAATGAACAAATGATGAACAATGGGATCTTTACTAATTATATTTTGTTGTTTGGTTTCTTGTTAAACTGTTCAGATGACGTGAGGAAGTGGACTCATGGACAGACTTAATTCCACTTATTTTACCTTTAAAAATAGTACATATAAAAATCTTCATTGAAAAATCTTAATTGAAATTCTTGAGTATTGAAATCTAGATTGAAAACTCTGAATTTCACTTTTTCATTACACTTTCCCCTTGATTTTTTTCCTCCAGTTCCTTTTGCCTTTAAGAAGAATCAACCATCCTGTTTCCCCCTCCTCCAGAGAAGGAGGACCCAGCTGACAGATGCAAAGCCGAGACACACAGGAAGGAAAACACTAAAAATAATAAAAATATCATTTTTCCTTCAACCCCACTCGATTACAGTGATCTGAGCTGCAATTGGAGGCACAGACCCCAGGCTGGAAAGTGTAACAGGTTTGAATTTAACTTTCTCCCTTTAAACTTTCAATTTTATGGAACTTTATGACTGAGAAAGTGCCCGAGAGCTCCCGGAGAGGCTCCAGCACAGGCAGGATCCCAGCAGGAGCCTCACAGGTGTCCCAGTAGGAGAAGGGATTTCATGTTATTTGTTGAGTGGAAACCTTGATAAATTAAAGCTTTTCTTTTGTGTCTTGCAAATTATTCTCAATGTGTTCTTGATTTGGGGGAAGGTAAACAAACAGAGAGAGTTTTCAAACTCAGAGTTGTTCGCACATACAACAACTCCAGGGATCTGTGGGAGGGTTTGTGGGAGCACAGGAAGGGAAACCCACGGATCCAGGGAACCCCTTTTACTCTCACTCAATTCTATTTGCCAGCCACAGACACAAGAGGTTTTTTTATTTTTTATTTTTTTTTTACTAATTCTCCTGTGTGCATTTTATTGCCATTATACATTACAGAGAAAAAAAATCCAGGGCTGTGTTGTGTATATTTATTCCCTATGGTTTAGAGGAGAGCAGATCCATTCCTTATCTCCCAGAATTGTGGGATCATTAAGGCTAGAAAAGAGCTCTAAAATCATCAAGTCCAACCATCAAGCCAGCACCACCACCCTGCTCTAAGCTGAGTTGTAACAATTTGAGTAAAAGCCATTTTTCAGTGCTCTTACCTCCACTCTGAGCTGCCTAGCCAGGGGAACAGAAACCACCTCGGGCCAGGGAATGCCATGGGAGGGAGGGATGCTCCTTCAGACGGAGAAAGGATCACTCTGAGCCAACTGGGATCCACCAGGCACCGCTCACGGAGCCCTGCTGGGAGCTGCCCAGCCACAGGAGGGTTCCTCGTTGGATTTCTGCAGCAGGCAAAGAGCTCTGGCAGCAGCTCCTGACCCAACTCCAGGTGAGAAGCTCTGGATTCCAGCAGCACTGATCCCTGGGATGCTGGAGAACAGCCCTGGTCCTGCTGCTTCCCAACATCTCCCCATCCTGCAGCTCTGCTCTGCTCTGCTCTGCTCCAGCGCGGGGTATGAGCGATGCCAACAAAATCCCAAATCCTTCAGGAAAGCACATTAAGGAAAAGCCTGGAGTTCTTCCCTGCCCTCCAGCAGCAAAGCAGAGCTGCAGCTGGAGCTTTCTCCACTCCTCGGTGGCTCCCTGAGTTTGCTGTTGCTGGGATTGGGAATTGGAGGATACACAGAGCAGGAGCCTTCGGCATCCTTGGGGCTGAGTTTTGTTGTGTTTTGCAGTGAACTGCAGGAATTCCGTTCAGTGTGGAAGTGCTTTAAGTTTGTGGGATGATAAAACCGAGCAGATGCACAAATGCAGGCAGAAATCCAGGGAAAAGTACAGCTCATCTCCCTACAGTTTATGGAAACTCCCCTGGCCCTTCTTGTGCTCCAGGCTCTGCTGTCCCGTGAGAAAGGGGAAGGAGAGGGAAGAGTGAAGTCCAGGTGGGATTTTTGAATCCAAACAACTTCTCCTGGCAGCATTGGAGACATCCAAGCTCCTGCCTGTGGTAGCACCGCTGGAGGAGAAGCCAAACTTGCCCTGGTGCTTGGTTTAGTGCCATGCTCCTCCCAAACCTTCATCCATGGGAATGCTAGTGAATTACTAATTCTATTCCAAGCAATGCCCACTGGGTTTCCCCACAGGGAAAGGGACAATTTACCCAGGAACCGAAGGGGCACAGCCAGACTCGAGCAGCACTGAAAGGCAACATCCCCTGAAATACAACCAGATGTGCAAGAAATACATGAGTTTCCACGGGTAAAACCTGCTGCAGAGCCCAAATTACACCCAGCTGCTACTTCCAGGTCTTGAGGGTTAGGAAAAAGCAATTTTTTTGTGGGTGAGCCATAACCATGGCTCAGCCTTCCGGCCACAGCTGGCAAGAGAGAGTATTTATTGGCCAGGGCAGATGCTCCAGATCAGAGATATTAAATCCATATTAATGAATTTTAATTGCAGCTTAGCTAAAAACCCCCACAAGGCAAGGAACTAAGATCAGTGCATCACACGCAGCAAGGAAATTTATTTTTTCTCCTCTGAATCTTCCCACTCTGCAATATGGGCTCCAAGCAAAGGTGGGAAGGCCCTGCAGAGCCCAGTGGAGGATTTCATGTTTCACACAGGAGGATCTTTCCTCGAACACCTGCACACTTGACTTGTTTTGTTCCTGGAGACCCTGGATGGGGAACCACAGCTGGCAGCACTGCTCCATGTCCACAGTGGCTCTGCGACCCCCAAAACCGTGCCTGGAGTCTTGGAGCTGGGATGGAGCATCCTGCTGGATGGAGAAATGCCATGGGAGCAGTGCTGGGTGAGCTGGTGGATCCCAGGGAAGGGCTTGGGGAGCTCAGCCATGGATGGGACCCCAAGAGTTGAAGAGAGGATGCTCCTGCAGATTCCCTTTCCCTGCTGAAAGCCAAGGGATGCTTGGCTGGAGCTGGCTCTCTCCTGGAACCAAAGCTCTCCCAAGGCCTTCCCAGCTCACCTTGTTTTTCCATTACTCAAGGACTCAGCTCGTTTCTCCGAGCAAATCCCCTGCTAAGGTTGCTGGGATTTGAATTTATGGCCAGGGGAGGTGTTGAGCCACAAGGCCAGATGGTTATGTGCTAATTTCCATGGGTTGGAGTGGTTTGGGGATCTCAGCACAACTGTCCACATTCCCAAACAAGAGAAAGCCGTAGCTTGAGCTGTTTCCTACATTAAATCATTGCATGGTTTTCTTCTCCCCTTTTTGCAGAAGAGGGTTTGATTTGGGCTGTATAATTTACAGTCCACAGCCTGTGACCCAGCACAGCCAGGAAGAAACTCTGGAAGGGGAGATAATACCGTGGAGACAGATTTGCCTGTTCCCTGAGCTGAAATTCCTCGTGAAGCTGAATTTTCTTGACCAGTTCAGCTAATTCTGATTTTCCTCTGCTCCAGCAACACCAGCCACTGACAGACTTAATTGACAGCTTTATCCTTGTTTTGCACAACTCGGTGCTATTGAGTGGCAAGTCAATCACGTTTATTTATGAATTTAAAATTAAAACCAGAAAATAATACCCATCCTCCCTAAGGGGGCGGCTGAACAAGCAAAGTCTCACCCAGCTTTGTGTGGGGAGTTCACGCAGCTTTAATTTCCAACACAAAGAATATCTCACTGGGCTGGGGGGTGACATCACCCTGCTCCCAAAACTTCATGAGGGTCTTTTCCTCGCTTTTAAAGCTATTATTTTACATCTCTGCTGACAGATATTTGTATTGGCACATCTCATGGAATATTAGGATTGTATCTTTTCTGTTTAATTTCAAAAGGCACTTCCTAACCCAAGTGCAAGCTCACAACTCCAAGCCATGAAGATGAGTGAAAGCTTCCTTGCAAACCTCTTAATTTATTGTCCTTCTCCCCAGTGCCTCACCCCTTCCAAGCTTTCATTCTCATCCTTCTCTATTTGCATTTAGGGCCATAATTAGCTGCATTAACTGAGGATAGAGCAGCAAAACAGAGGAGTTTTCTGTCAGTCTCACCCAGGTGTGGCCTCGGCTTAAGGACAGAGTTTGAGTTTATCTCTGCACATGGGGAGGGATAGAAAAGCCTCAAAAGTGTCCTGGGGCTAGAAAAGAGCTGGTGGGGCAGAGACAGCAGCAATGGAGAGAAATGAGTGGAAACAAAGCCCTTGGAAAAGCACTTTTCACCAGAGTTAGTGGGACTGGGATAAATCACCACGTCACGTTCGGGCTCACCTGCCCTAACCCCAGGGAAGGAGGAGCAAAGCTTAGTGCAGACATGGGGATTTGGTGTGGTGGAAGAACAAGCCCCAGAAACCTGCAATTCCAGCAGGAATAAACCTGCCCATCCCTGCCTTTTTCTGCACTGAAAGAGTGGTTAAGCATTGGAAGAGGCTCCCCAGGAAAGTGGTGGAGTCACAAACCCTGGAGGTGTTCAAAAACCAGGTGAATATGGCATTTTATGGTGTGGGGTAGTGGGCATGGGAGTGATTAGTCAAAGGCTGGACTTAATGATCTTGGAGATCTTTTAAACCTTGATTCTGTGACTTTTTAAGCCTCCAGAACAGGCTCTTCTCCACAACACAGCAACCAAGACCACAGGACTCCCCAGTGTCCCTGTCCTGCCCCATGTCCTGGCCATGGAGCTCCCTCCTCTGGGTCATCTCTTCCTGCTGGAGTGAGGACACAGCTGAGCTGGGGGTTTGGCAGCTGGAACCTGAGCACCAGGTCTGGAATGCCTGGAATGTTGCAGTCACAGGGCTGGTGAGGGAGAGGCCCCAGGTGAAGGAGCTGCAGCACAGACCCCAGCACTGATGATTGTTTGTCCAGGTGGGCTTGGCAAGCCTGCCCTGTTTGGGGTGTGTGCTGGGGATCCTCATCCTCCTCATCCTCCTCACCCCAGCCTTGGGGATCGTGGGAGAATTGGCCATTTTTCCTCTTGGGGCAGATCATGTAACCAAGGCCATCGAAGCACCGAGGGGGTGTCTCCAAGCACCCAGAAACTGTTTAAAGATTCCAGGCTGTACTTGGCAAAAATAACATCCCTCCCCTCTAAAAAGGGGTTTTGCCCTCAGATTGCTGCCTCCAAGAGAGCTCCTGGGGGTCAGGCCCCACCTGAGGTTCCCAGACCTCAGGTGCTGAGCAGGGAGCATGGGAAGGTGGCCCCAGCTGTGCCCAGCTCCTCTCCTGCCCAGGAATATGGAATAACTCGGTATCAGCTCCCCCACAACTATTTTAATTTCACTTGTCTTGTGTGGTTTCCTGGCAGCTAAACCAAGAACTCCAGCTTTTCCCTCTCCATGTTCCAGCAGTGAGGAGAGCAGGGGTGGCCCTGGGGACAGGGGGTCCTGGGGCTCACTTGGGGTCACCCTCTCTCCCTGCCTCAGCCCTTCCCTGAGGTAAAGGCAGACAGGACTCGTTTTCAAGCAATTCTAAAGGTTTGCTTCTTCATCCACGTGCTGAATTTCGCCCTCTCTAAATCCCCCCTTATTACACATTCTTTAAGTATTTTCTTTAAGTATTATGAGAAAAGTTCAACACATCAGGAATTTTCCCCTTTACTTAGAGGGGGAAGGGGACAGGTCTTGGGCTTATTTCTCGGCTCTGGAGAAGCTGTGATGAAGGAAAAGTGGTGGTGGGAGAGCTGCTTGGAGGGATGGAAGGCAGTGGCTGGAGAGGGGATGGAGTATCTTCTCCTCACTCTCACATACATCCACCAGCCAAAAGCCAGGAGCTAGGCTGGGAAAAGCCATGTTAAAATGATCCTGACAGCACAGAGATGAGAAATCCTGCTTTTCCAGAAAGAATTTGGAGGTTGCCATGAGATATCTCACAGAAGGTCCTGTTACATGATGCTGGAGGTCCTGGAGAAACTCAGCAGGGCATCAACCACAGCAGGAGGAAGGTTCTTGTGGGGACAAGTCCCCTTGTAGTCTCATAATTTACCCCACCCCACATGAGCATTACTGACCCTTCCTTGACTTCCCTGCTTGTGGGGGTGAGCACCACCCACCCCTCTCACATCCTGAAGTGATCCAAGTGCCCTAATTTGATTTAACTCTCCCCAAATGCTGTCTGTATTGTTTTTACTTCACTGAATCATTTCCTTAAGGTTTAATCCAATTCCCTGCACACAGTCTAGGGGGGGTTATGTATAAAATAACATAACAGAGATTTATTTTAATTTATCTTTAACTAATGCAGCGCACGTGGAGGTGAAGAACCTCCTTAGGAGGTCAACCAAGAAACTTCAGCGTTGGTTGGCCACCACCATAAACTGCTAATTTCTCACTCAGATCTGTCATTTTTGCCATGGAATAAATTCAGGATTGACCTGTGGACAAGGACATCTTGCTTTCACCTCCTGGTTAGGATGGAGTGGGCCCAGAGGTGCCACAGTCCAGCAGGGATGGAGAAAGGACACAGTCACAGAAGAGCAGAGGTTGTTCAAAGTTCACAAGGGGCAAAATAATCATGGGATGAAATTAAAGCTGTGCTGGGGAATGGGACATTGGAGAATGTCAGGGAAAACAATCTCCTGAGCACCCACCACCATGGGTGTTTTCTGCCAAGAATTCCTCAGCCTTCAGCAGTTTCTGTTTTAAAGATTCTGAGGAAAAAGAAATATTTGTTAATTTGTTAATGACTAATTAGTTAATGACTCCAGTGAAATGGTGGTTACGTTCACAAAAATTCAAGTTGAATATGGGCACTTGCAGCTCCTGTAGAAACCAACCCAGTGTTATTCCAGCCCCCAGAAGGATCATTCAGCTGCCTCACATCCTCTCCATTGCAGCCTCTCCAGGGCATTTAGGAACAGTTTAATTCCAGCTCTAGCACCCTCCCATAACAAACCTCCCATCCCTTTCCCTTGTGGGCTGGGGCAGATGTTTGTGGCACTGTCTCATCTGTAAGATTCATTTTTTTCCTCCAAGGAAAGGGTATCATTTACACATTGGAATATTGGATATTTGCTTGCATTTCTCAGTGCAGGATGTGAGGCAGCACGTTCCATTATATTTATTATATATTTATATGTTCGATTTTGGTTGCCCAGAAGCTGTGGCTGCCCCATCCCTGGAAGTGTCCAAGGGCAGCTTGGACCAGGCTTGGAGAAAGCTGGGACAGTGGAAGGTGTCCCTGCCCATGGCAGGGGTGAGACTGGATGGACTTTAAGATCCCTTCCAACCCAAACCATTCTGGGATTCTTTAATTTACAGGTGAATAGATTTGGATCTTAAATTCCCATTTCTATTTACTAGTAGCAGTAAGGTTGGGAAAGCAGGGAAAAAAAAAGGAACTGGAGTAACAAGTTAGCAGCATGTGCAAAAAGAGTTAAATCACTCCTAAAATGCTTTTTACAGGAGAGGAAAGGTTTTTAAAGAGCAGATGGTGCCACCAAGGCTGGGGTGGGAAGAGCAAACACAGACATGGGATCAGCGCAGGATTCTCTGCTTTGCTCCCTCTGGCTGCATCCCTGCAAGAGAAGAGGATCTACACCACCCAAAATATTGCTCAGAGTGGGTCCCACCTCACATACAGCCAGCAGGAAGAGAGATGCACCCACACCCAGTTGTAAACTTGACTACTCATCATTAATTAAACACTGGAGAAGCCATGGCTGAGGCTCTTCTGGGAGCCAGGGCTTGAGTAACGGTGCTGCATCCCTCTGAGCACACACTGCAGGGCTGGAAACCAGCACTGTCCCAAATACTAAATGAATTAATATTTTCTTGCTAAGGACTTGAGAAGCAGAGAATAAACAAGCCTTGAATTTATCTGTTAGAACCAAAAATATCCACTCACCAAATTTATAATTGCATCTCTGTATAAATCGAGGACAGAGTGAAGATATAAAAGAGATAAGTATTAGATTCATAATTGAGTTCAGGTGATATTAAAATATTACCCCTAAGCCACAAGTCAGGTTTGGTTTTCTTTTTTGCTTTCTTTTCTTTTGTTTTGGTAGATGCAAAACAAATCTTGGCAAAATCGAGCACAGCTTGAAAACAACTTAATCTCTTAAAATCTGCCCCAAAAGTGGCTGGGCAAGGCCATATTTGGAGGTTACCTGAGTGCTTTCACACATTAAGGGACAGTATTAAAAGATCATTTCCAAGTTAAGCAAACATTTCTGGCATATTGTCCAACACTTGCTTTAAAATTAACTTAGTTATTCTGAACTTTATGCCAACTTATTATTTGCTGGACCCTCTGATGACGGTAATTCAGGACATTCCATCCCATAATTCCATAAAGACAATAAGATTACAAAGCCCAAGCAGGCTCTGAGTCAGCCTTTGACAGATTAAAGCTCTCCGAGTCCCCTGAAAACCCTTCTCTGACACATTAATTTGACCTAAACCCTCAAAATGTTCCTGATTATATCATCTCGATCGGGCTTGATTTTTGTTTTATTTTTCAGTGTAGGAAATTAAAAAGGCTCGGTTGATCCCTGGCCAAGTTCTTGAAATGTGTTGCAATGCTGAGGAAATCAAAGATTACTCGAAATACTTTTTAATAATATGTCATGTCAGCAGAGATAAAGGTTCACACTCCATGCCCTCAGCTGGCTTCTATCAGTGCTGGCCAGGACCCCCCGGTCACCTTGAAACCATGAGCTTATGCTCTTCTAATTATGAACATGTTCATAAAATTTGATTAATTTCTCTTTGTAAGAAGAATTCAATCTGCATAGGTGGGGCTGATCCTGCCTGGGAGCAGTAGGTAACCCCAATTCCCTTCCCCTGCCCTGTTCTCCATCCATTACTTGCCACAAGGGATCATAGAATGCTTTGGGTTTGAAGGGACCTGAAAGAACATCTAATTCCAACCCTCCTGCCATGGACAGGGAACCATTATCCTGTGGAATGACATTCCAGAGGATGGGCAGCAGGTTGGATATTGCCCCACAGAAGTGTGGGGCAGGAGCATCTGGATGTTCTTGTAGGAAACAAAATCACATCAGAGGTCACTGCTGATGGACATCCATGGGAGGGTGGAGCAACACAGGGCCAAACCCACCTATAATTCAGATTGCAACTATCAGACTTTAGGAAGCTGGGATACCAACCTTCCACTCCCCAGTCAGGCTGCAGGAATGATCCACACCAGAACTGGCACTGGAGAAAGGTCAGCAGCTGGAGAGGAGGTGACTTCCAACCAGGTGCCCAGGCTGGATGTTGACCTTGGGATTTTGGCAGCTGTACCTGCAGCCATTCACTTCCTCTGAGGTCTTTTCCCTGGTCAAATCTCTCTCCCAGTGAGATATGCCAGTGTGTAAATGTGCACTAAAAAAGGTATAAATGGTTATAAATGCATAGAAATGTGTATTGACATCAATGGGCAATGCCCACCGGTGGCTGAGTATGGAGCATCCTTGGGATGTGGGTTTGAGGGCAAGGATGTGAGTCTGGGACAATTAAAATATGCATTTGGGAACAAATACTGGCACAGAGAGGCTGTGGCTGCCCCATCCCTGGAGTGTCCACGGCCAGGTCGGGTGGGGCTTGGAGCAGTCTGGGAGAGTGGGAGGTGTCCCTGCCCATGGCAGGTGGTGGGATGGGATGAGATTTAAGGTCCCTTCCCACCCAAACCATTCCATGTTTATCACAAAGACAACCTGATGCCAGCCCAAAGTTTGGGAATGAGTGCACCAGGACACCGACTCTAACAAACAGAGCAAGGAATCCAGAAAAGTGAAACATTTGGATGTACCAGAGCTTCCCTACAACCTCGGGAGCACCTGGAAGCAGAGCAGGGAATGCTGCACCCCATGCCCTGCCTGTCCCAAAGCTACAGCCCCCTCCTCAGCCTGCTTTCTCAGCTGGCCTGTGAGTTTTATCCCTTTCCACACTTTTTTCCCGTTAAGGCTCATCTATCCCGGCTGACCTCCCCGATGCAGGGAAAGGCTGCGGGGCCAGGGGTGCACAGAGGATGGGAAGGGTGGACAGCCCCCCTGCTCACCTCTCCCCCCCTCCCCAAAGCCCACCTGAGCCCCGGAATCCCCTTTGCTGCCGGCTCTGGGGAGGGTTCCCGCATGGAAAATAAATCAGCGCGGGGGCTCCAGCCTGGACAGGGCGGGGAGGTCCCCGGAGCGGGAATGAAAATGCCGCGCAGATACGGCGCAGCGCTTTCCCTGCGCACCTGAAGGTCCCAGCCGGAGCCCCCCGGCCCCGACCTTGCCCTGCCCAGCCGCGCAGGAGTTCCCGGGACTCTCCGAGTGGAAAACGGGGATTTCTTCCCCTAATTCAGCGCAGCTGCCGCGGGCGGCGGGGCTGCGCTTTGAAGCGAAGCCGGGGCGGGGGGGTGGCGGAGCGGGCGGGGCTGCCTTAAAAAACACCCCAAAAAACAACCAAACAAACAAAAAGCAAGGGAAGAACAGGACGTAAAGCCGGAACCCCTGCCCGGCGCTGTCACAGCCCAGGGGTGGCACCGGGTCTGTCGTGCCGGGGACACCGGAGGGGCCGCGTGTGACCGGCCCGTAGGGGCAACCCGGCGGGGCACGGCTTCCTTCCCTTATATCCCTCTTCCCCCTTTTGCTCCCCCCCCCCCTTTATTTCTCTTTTACTGCCTTTTTCTTTTTTTTCCACCATTTTCTCTTTTTTATTCTCCTTCATTTTCTTTAATCTTTCTCCNCTTTTTTCTTCTTCTTCATTTTCTTTAATCTTTCTCCTTTCTGTCTTTTTTCCCCTCTTTCTTTTTCTTTTTTCTTTTTCCCTTTTGCACTGGTTCTGGTTAAACGTTATTTGCACTTTTGTTGGAAAAGTGGCCCCTAGTGTGCAATTATGTCAAATTTCTTTGAGTTTTACAATTTAATGGAGAACAGTAACTCTTTTATTGATCCTAGACGGGGC
>VZTN01016815.1:219123-313116 GCA_013400515.1 Erpornis zantholeuca
GAGGGAGCCCGGCGCGGCGGGGAGCGAGGGCGGCCCCCTGCCCCGGCAGCCTCCCGAGCCGCCCCCTGCCCTTTGTGTTCCCCGCAGAGAAGCGGCCCAAGGCCGGTGCCGAGAGCCGGGCGGGCGGGGTGCAGGTGGAGCTTCAGGGCTCCGAGCTCTGGAGGAGGTTCCACGACATCGGCACCGAGATGATCATCACCAAGGCCGGCAGGTACGGGTCGGCCCCCGCTGCCTCGCTCGGGCTTTGCTTTTCCGTTTTGGTTTTCTTACCTTTTTCTTTCCTTTCCTTTTTTTTTTTCTTTTTTTTTTTGGGGGGGGGGGGGGGTGGGGGGGGGGGGGGGGGGGGGGGGGGGGGGGGGGGGGNGGTTATTTTTTTTCTTGTTTTTTTTTGCTTTGTTTTGTTGTCTGGGCTTTTTCTCTACTGCTGGGATATTTCACTTAGTTTGCCCCTTTTCCCGCTGTTTTCGTTGAGTTCGATTTTCCTTCCTCGCGACGCCCGTTCATAGTTTCGCAGCCTCTTTCCGCCCCGTGAGCGGCAGCTCTCGCTCAGCCGCTGCCCCTGTGCCCGCAGGAGGATGTTCCCGTCGGTCCGGGTGAAGGTGAAGGGGCTGGAGCCGCTGCAGCAATATTACATCGCCATCGACGTCGTGCCCGTGGACTCCAAAAGATACAGGTACGGGAGGGACCGGCGGGACCCCTCCTGCCCTGCTGGCCGCGATCTGCGCTCCGGTCCGGTCCGAGTGGGACACGGGGGTCACACAGGGATGCTGGGGGTCCCGCACGCACCTATAGACCCTATAGGTGTGCGTGGGTGTGGGGGGCAGGTGGGGACAGGCTCCCGCCGGCTGACGCGGCCCGGCCCGGGCCAGGTACGTCTATCACAGCTCGCAGTGGATGGTGGCGGGGAACACGGACCACTCCTGCATCACCCCGCGCCTCTACATCCACCCCGACTCCCCCTGCTCGGGGGAGACCTGGATGAGGCAAATCATCAGCTTCGACCGCGTGAAGCTCACCAACAATGAGATGGACGACAAGGGGCACGTAGGTGTGGGGCAGCCCGGCCGGGGGGGCCGGGGGGGGGCACAGATCGGCCCCGAGGTGCGGAGCGTCGGGAAGGCAGGGGCCGGTCCCTCCTGCCCTGGGTCCCTCCTGAGCCTCGCCTCGGGTTTTCTTCCTGCCCTCGTTCCTCCGGGGGCTCAGCCGCCTGTCCTCCCGCACAGATTATCCTGCAGTCCATGCACAAGTACAAGCCCCGCGTCCACGTTATCGCCCAGGATTCTCGCTTCGATCTAGCGCAGATCCAGTCGCTGCCGGCCGAGGGGGTGCAGACCTTCTCCTTCCAGGAGACCGAGTTCACCACCGTCACGGCCTACCAGAACCAGCAGGTACCGGGAGTCCGGGATCGGGGGGATGGAGAGCCCCGGCGGTACCGGGGGTCGGGGGGATGGAGAGTCCTGGCCGTGGCCGCAGGTCTCAGCGCGCCCCGCTCCCCATTGCCCCCTTCGCTTTCACCCTGCAGATCACGAAGCTGAAGATCGACAGGAATCCCTTCGCCAAAGGTTTTCGGGACCCCGGCAGGAACAGGTAAGGGCCGGGGCTGCCCCGCCGCCTCTCGCCGGCCCCGCGGCTGCGTTCAACGCGCTCTTGCCCCGCAGGGGTGTCCTGGACGGGCTCCTGGAGACCTACCCGTGGAGAGCCCCCCTCGCCCTGGACTTCAAGGCTTTCGGCGCAGACAGCCAGGGTAAGCAAATGCCGCTCGCTGCCCCTCCCGGCCGCACGCCCGGGGCTCCTCGGGGGGCTCAAACCATCGGATTTAACGAGGTGCGCCCAGAAAAACGAGTCCCTGCCGCTTAGGGGAGTTAATTCCGCGCGGGTTTGGACAAAACTCCTGTGAAAATGGATGCGAGAAGCCGGGAAGAACAGGATGAGGGCGCGGGCTGCTTCAACCCCCGGCTGAAACCAGAGTTAGATGGGCAGAAAAAAATATCCGAGTATGCAGGAGGCTGATTTGGAGTCGGGTTGTTCCGGCTTTGATCCTGTTACACTAATTGCTTCCAACCGGGTAGGGAATATCAACTACAAACGTGGTAGTGGTGACCGCCCGTGTTTTCTGCAGCGGCGGCTTCTGCGCCGACAAATGCGTTATGCAACAGAAAATAAAATTATCTGATATTTAGGATGCAGCAGTGGCACAGAAATGCAGGGAAGAGGAGGAAAATTTTCAGGGAAAATGCTCTCCTTCATCCTGACAAGTGCAGCCAGTGCTTTACAGCCTTTTCCCAGAAAAGCGGCTTCAGAAAGTAATATTTGAAAACAGATTATTCGTAGCGCCGAAGGGAAAAAACTAACAGCTCGTTTGCACATTGGAGCGCTTCAAGTCGAGTTTAAACTCCCGAGTTAAACTCTCATTTATGTCAGAAACTCTTCAAAGGCTTGGGACACACCAAGTCACCCCTGCGTCTGCCGGGAAATGCTGCAAAAATCACAGCAAAATTCATGTTCTGCAAGCGTAGAAATCAGGGCACAAAGAAATCAGATTCGGAAGAAATTAAGAGTTTTATCAGTTGTACAGAGAACTAAAATTATTGTTATTAATAGTTGTAATTAGTAATAGTAGTTTTATTAGTAAGAGTTTTTTTATTGATTTTATTTTTCGAAAGTATCTTATGCAAAAAGCCACTTTTGAACCCGTTTGCTGGGGGAGAGGATGTGGTGGATGAGCTGCATGAGGAATGAAACAACGGCAACTGCAATATTAAAGACACTATAATATTGTTGTATATATAATATTAGAACTACCTGGGATTTTAATTTTTTTTTCATGTCTAATGTATTTGGTATTTTTCTTCAGGGTGAAATTACTGGACTGATATAAATATAACAAAATCTCCAATTCTACTTCTAGTAAAATATAGTTCTGAAGAAATGCTGTAAAACTGAAACCCCAAAGCTCTAAAACCAGGAGGTAAATTAAAAGAAATTATGAACAACATGCTGAAGAACGAATTGGCCATAAAACTTTTTTTTTTAAGCCCAATAGAAAGGGCAGAAAACATCTGCTCTGTCCTTTTTTCTGCAATCCCCATTCCCAAACCTGCTCTGGAATGTGGGTGATATTATTGCTTGGGGTACCCTGAAGCAGATACTGCTCCTGCTTTGCTCTGCTGTATCCAGACACGTAGGGGTTAGGGGTTCACTCACTGCCTCACACAAAAATATCAGCTCAATCCCATATTTTACATGACCCAAAGTCCCTGAGCCCTGGAGGACATCAGGATATGTCCATGGAGAGAGGGCTGGATCCTGCCCTGCTGATGTCAGGACTGAAGCAGCCACTGACATCAGCAGGGAAGGGTGAGACTGTCACACCTCAGAACCTTCCCAGATTACTGCGACCTGTGAGAGGCTCTGCTTGTTGGGAGCTTGGAAATTAATTTCTACTGTGTCCAAAATATTTGTGTTTTAAGGTTTTTTTAATATTTTCTATACCAGCAGATGTGGTTGAGTTTTACAGTTGATTTCAGGTCGCTGGTTGCTTGTAAAGTCAGATCAGATCCCAGCCAGGCATTTTATCGCTTGGAATTGAATGTCGATAGTAGCACAAGCGGGTCCACATTCCCTTACATCCTTTCCCAGTGATTTTGGTAAGAAATTAAAATAAAGAGAAGGGGGGAACGTCTCTGGAAGAATTTGGTAATGAGAGTGCAGCGGACATTTGGCTCCCCACAGGCGGGAGATGAAACCAGCATCTGTGTAGCACCAGCGCTGGCTGCTCCTGAGCACCATTCCCACCTCGGAGCAGCCATCTCATCCCTGCTGCATTTTTACTCCTTGGGGTTGCTTTTCTCCTGAATTCTGAAAGTGTTCATTCATCCCTTCCAGAAAGGAGGACGTTCACACGACATGTGAGTTTGAATTTCTGGAGACACCGATAGCATTCAGGGGAATGTTTCAAATTGCTTGGGAAGCCAAGTGAAATGAGTCAATTCCTGTGAGCAGGAAGGTACAAAAAAATTCTCCATCAGGCTGAATATGCTTTTTTGTTCTTATATCCAAGGGGAAAAAGCTGTCTGGAATTTGCATGAAAAATAGGGAACCTGAAATAGCAATGGTGTGTGCAGAGCAGGGGAGGGCAGCCAGGTACGGACCCAGGTGTGTGTGGAGCTGGATTTACCATGATCCCAGGCCAAGGAATGGGATTAGACATGTGGAATTTTGTTCTTAGACAAATACCAGCTAACAATAACTATTTATGGATAGATCTTCCCATTTTCCAGGTGCTCGTCTTTGCAGCGGGTTCATGCTTGGATGGACACGGGCAGCAGGGAAACTCAGAGCCAGGAGCAGGAGTCCTCCAAGGATTGCTTGGCTGTGGACACCAGTTAGCCCAGCCTGGATGATTTCTATTTTCCTTTCCAGGTGGGAGTTCCAGCTCTTCTCCAGTGGCCTCCAGTGGTGGGACCCCCTCTCCTCTGAACCCCCTGCTGTCTCCATCATGCTCCCCTCCCACGCTTCACTTGCCCGCGAGCAACCTGGGTGTGTCGTGCCCCGAGAGCTTCCTGCACCCCCTCAACGTGCCCCTCTACTACAAGATCTGCCCCACGAGCTTCTTGAGACAACAGGCACTCCTCCTTCCGAGCCACGAAAAGCTGGGAGCCACCAACCCACACCTCCTACCCCACTTCATGGTGGAAATGCCCAAACTGTCGTCCCTGAAAAACACCAAAGCCGAAGACTTAAACGCTCAGTGCCTACAAGCCCCCGGTTCTGCTGGTCAAATGCTGTATGGATTACATGCATCTGGAAACATTTTCCCATCAAGTCCCATTGCTCGGGAAGCACTTAATTGTTCTTTACATCCTCCATATGGCTTGTATGGTTATAACTTCTCTGTGCCATCCAGACTGATGAATGCAGCAGGGCATTTCAAAGTGAGTGACAGCATTCCGGCTGCTTTGAGGGACGGCAGATGCAATCACTCCAACTGGCACCCCACAATTAACCACTGCCTTTAGTGGGATCAGAGAATATTTCTGAGCATTGAGATGTAAAGCAAGTCCTTCTTTCCTTCATACCCAGGGGCTTGTTAGTTATTGACTCTGAAACACTGCATGGTACAGGAGCGGATGGGCAGGCATTTAATCCTTTTATTTTGTGGACAGAAGTGTTGTGTTGTTGGGAAGGTGGAGGATCTGGGAAGGTGGAGGGTCTGAGATGACCTATTTGGCCACATTTATGTCACAGTTGTAGGTTAAGAGCAAACTGTCAGTCACCTTTTTACTATTTGCACTCTCAAGTTGATGTCTGTATTTCTACAAATCTGTTTTCTCTCTCTCGCTTGCCTTTAGTTAGCTCAGAGCCCTGGGGAGCTGCTGCTCACCCACTCAAGTTTTATCCCTAATTTCAAAGGGACTATCCAGGACCTGGACTTGGCAAAGGAGCCGCATCTGGCCAAGCACTTGAGCTTGTTCTTAAGTTCCCCTGGCTCTAATGGGTCCTAATTAATGACATGAAAGTCCCTCATTCTCCAGGACCCAAATGCCTCTGTTATCAGGGTGGGGACATAAATCCAAGTATCTACTGCCAGGGTAAAGAAAGGCAGGATGAAAGATGGATGGAGTGAGAAGCAGGAGGGGTGCCCCAGAGCCCTCTTTTCCGTGCCCCACCCTCCAGTGGCACCAGCCTCGATGGCATGGTGGGAAGGACAGGGATGGGGTCACACATCTCTCCCATGTGAGATGGATCCATGCTGGGACATGGAGGATACATCTTGGAGAGTTATGAGGGATGAAACACCCCCAGGAACCCTGCAGGACAATCCTCTGACCCAGAGCTCTCAGCCCCAAGGGACACAGGAGATCCATGTGGGATCTCATCCAGCCTGTGCCCAAGGGAAGGGGCAGGGGTGCTCCTGGCTCAGTCTTATGGAGAACACGGATCCTTTATGGAGAATTACAGCCCTACAGGCCCTGGAACATGAGAGTTTCAATTCCTTCCAGAAGTCTTGTTTGTTTTCTTGTAACCTGTGGATATTCTTATTCCTGTAAATAATCTCCAGCTCCCAACGGCACCATGTAACTCACAATAAATCAGGACACAGGTTTTATTCTTTACTTGGTCGATGTTCAATCTCTACCTAAAGTCAAATTTATCCCTTGATAGAGGGCAGAGATTGGAATACAAGGCTTGGCTGGGATCAGCCCCATTTTGGGATTAATCCTGTATTTTCAAACACAACACACAGTATAGAGGGATTCGGCAGAGGTTTAAGAAACAAAACTGGTATCAGAGTTTTGATGTTATTTTCATTCTTAACAGACAACAAATTCCGAACAGAACAAGCAATATCAAAAGCTACTCAAATAACAAAAATTACACTTTTATTTTCCTGAGACTTTGATAAAATTCAGACAAAATTGGTTTCCCTAATTTTCCTGCTTTGGGTGTTCACAGAGCCCTCAGTGATGCCAGTATGAAATGGGGGGTTGTGATAAACAGTCTGTACAACTGTAAAAATGAACAAACCTGCTTTCTCGGGCTGTTTCTTAGCAGTTTATCTCGCTATTTTTATTAAAAAAACAAAAAGAAAAGGCATTTTTTCCAACGGGAGTCCTTATTTCTGACATTGGTGGTGACTGAATTTCCATGGCGAGTCCACTGCTGGCCCTGGACAGGCTCTGTCCAGCTGAGTGACCATGACCCAGCCCCCACATGTGGTTGTACTCCTGGGGAGCTGGAATGCTCTTCCTGATCAGTCACGGATTTGTGCAATGGGGAACTTCCAATTTTCCAAATATTTGCGGTTGCATAAGATATTCCAGAGTTGCTGGCCATGAGCTGTAACCCAGTAAATCAGTGTCTGGTTAAAACTGTGACTGATAGTGACTGGAAGAGATATTTTTGGTGCAGTGATTTGCTCCACCAGGAATGATGCTCGGCTGATTCCAGCGGAACTGAACCGGATTTCAAAGCGCCTCCGTGGGTCCCGTAGGATCCCAGGTTTCACCATCCTCCCTCATCGCAGCCACATGGAAAACACTCCCAGTGCCTGGTCCCTGCGAGGTCTGAGTGTGTCCCAGAGGTGCCACACTTTGGGAGGGTCCTCATCAGGCAGATCCAGAAATATGAGTTTGTCTGTACGAGAGGTCGCCGTGGTGTGTGTTGATCCGGTTATCTGAGGGTTATTTCCATTTCCTGTGCCTTCATCTCCTGGTTTTATCCTTTCAAAAATCCCTGCAAGAAATAAAAAGGATGTTGGTGGTGTTTTCGAGCAGTCATAGCTCTCTATCCTGTGCCACCATGGCCCCCTCAGACCAGACCAAGCTCCCTGACCCTTCTGGCACAGGAATATTTTCCATATCCACAATGGTGGCTCAGCTGATTCACTCACACTATAAAATAGATGGGTTTGCCTGTGTACTAAAATAAATGTGCCCCAAGAAGCAGATAACCTGCGCTCTACACTCTCGGGGTCCTTTGTAAAACAGCCACTGGTGGGAGGTGAGTGGCAGAACTTGAGACAATAAATCACATTAATAAATATGACTTATTAAACGTAAAACGAGGTTGATATTTCAAGCAGGCCCACGTGCCTGTCAATACAATTACATCACGTGCTGCTTTGTATTTCCTGCCACAAACATTATTGGAAAACTGGCCATTTCAAAGTTCACAATTCTTTGGGCTTCATGGGCAAATGCAAACATCACCTCAGGATTACACTGTTATTTTTAAATGGGAACAGGGAGAAAAAAATCAAAGGGTTTTTTTTAAAGATGACACTTGCTGCACAATCTCAGCTATTAGTCATTTGACCTTTTCCAAGAGGAGTTTGAAGTTATTTGGGAATATCTGAGCCTGTTTACAGCACTCAGCAAGTAAAACTGGCTGTTCCAGAGGTGCCATGTCCATACCTGATGCCAGGACATCTGAGCTGATGGAATGAGCTCAGACATGGGGGTGGATTTAAAATCCAAGGAGAAAAAATACCCAGCAATAAAATTTTTAATCAAAGTGAAGTTTACTCTCTGGTTTCACCCAAATCGAATCCATCTATTGGAGAAGCCAAAGGCATAGAGGGGGCATCGGATGTCGCTTTTTGGGATGGAAGTGCCTCGGTTTACATTTGATCTGCTGAGGTTGGGGCTGTAATTAGATGATAATTTGTATCACAATTATGCAAAGCAAACGAGGATTGGATAGCAAGATAGAGCAGAACAAATAAGCACCCAGACCATTTGAAATGCATCCAGTACAGAAACCATGTCCATGTGTGGCTGGGGCCGGGGACATGTTGTTCCAATAAAGCTGCAGAAAGGGAAAAGGCCGGGATCGGTTCCTCCAAAAGTTTCAAATGCTCATGTTTACAAATTTGTATTGCACATTAATATGTAAACACAGCCTATTGGAAACAGATGAGGCCATGATATTTACGTGTCCTTTCCTCTTCGTTTTGGGTGTCTGCTTGTCCCCCAGAACACACAACATCTGTGGTGACTCATAAAACTCAGCTGAGGAAGCTAAAGGAGAGGTTCAGATAATTATAAAATCACTGGTACCGTGGTGGTTCTCCCATCCCAGATGGATTTTGGGTTCTGGGTGCACGGGGATACATTCCCAACTCCTGTGGGGTTGTGCTACGAGCACTCAGTGGCTGGAGCTACACTTTGAAGTGCCACAAGTGATGCTTCACCCCTTGGCCTTTACTGGATGGATTTTACGGTTTTCTGGTCATTTGTAGCCATGACACAAATCATGGCATTGCTTGGAACATGCAGGAACTCCATCCATGCCCACTCCGTGCTCCACCAATGCTGCACCCACTGGGAAAAACAGATTTTAAAACAGCAAGAATTATTTTTTGTAAATTAATTTCCAAGAGGAAAAGGAAAAGCACCTTCCTTGCAATGCCAATAAAAGCTTTGACTTGTTAATCACCTTTTCTTTCACCGGTTTACTTGCATTTTGGGATGCAAACTCCAGGCATCCCTTTCCACAGGATCCCATACCGCTGGCCTGGGGGAGTGAATGCTGGTGGATGCAGCAGTTAAGGCTGTTGGGAATGACAGGGGCTGAGAAGATTTTTGCAGATGTTGGGAATTGCCCTGCAAGCTGTTTGTGCTTAATAGAGCTCTGCTCTCCCTGAGCTCATGGACTTTCTGAATTTTGCAGTTATTTATAAAGCCACTTCTCTGCCGTGTCCCTTTGGTGACATTCCCAAGAGGGACCTACCATCTACTTCCATCTATCAAACAATTTCCTCCCAGATTTTTGCTCCTAAAGCATCAAGTTTTCAGTTTATCATAGCAATTAAGTACAAGAAGGAGTCCAGGTTTTGAGAAGGACCCCTTGAGCTTATAAATCTAATGGCACAAAGCAGCAAAAAAAGTCAAGACCTTTCTGGAGAGGGAAACACCAGTGATATGGAGAAAACCTTGGAAAAAACATATTTGCTGCCTAAGGAGAAAGATCCTGAACAAAACCAGAGATGGAGGCAGGAGATGAGGATGGCTTCTGGCTCTCTGAAGTCTGAAACTGTATTAGATAAGTTTTTTTCCGATATTTTCAGCTATTTTCTCTTATTTCAAAAGCCTCACTTCTTCAGGTTTTCAGAGAATGGTGTTTTGGAGAAATTCACATTTTCCTTCTTGGCTCTGGCTCCAGATCTCACCTCAGAGCTGGGTCCCAGCTCCAACAATTTCCTCGGGGCCCTGCCCAGCAGCTGGGAGCACTTAGCAGCTCATCCGCCCCCTCCGCTCACCTGCATGAGGAGCCCTGACAGGTCCATCTGCTTCCAGTCAGGCCTCAAATGAAACCTTCGGCTCTGAGGGGAAGAAACGAGGAAAGGACTTGTCTGGTGACTCGGAGTTACTCCTGAAATTACTCAGATGATGCTCTAGGGATGGATTCTGCCCTCTGCTTCTGGTCCATCGGAGCAAGCTGCTACATCCCTTTCCCCCTGGACCTCCAGCCTGAAAACAGCAGAAATTTGTTTTTTAGTCAGGTTTGGGTAGATATGAAATACCGAACCACCATCCTGCCCTGGCTGTGCCCATGTCACCTTAAGCACTCAGTGGTTTAAACCATTATCTTCCACCATACATTGCTTTAACCACTCTGTAGGTTTAAGGCAGTTTGTTAAATCTGGGGGCTGGGGTTGTGTTTCATGGGTGTTTGCCACCCCAGGACAAAATGGAGCGATCCAGGAGGCTGGACTGGTTTATCCTTAATGGCACCATGATACCCTCTGTGCTGAGTGCCTGCTAAATGTAAAAAAGAACATAAATCCAGATACAAAGCAACGTTTCAAGTGCTAAATGATTCATATCCATATACTAGTTTATTATCATTATTAGTAGTAAATATCAGGAAAAGGAATGCAAGGAGCAGAGTCCCCTGTACCCTCCAAAGCTGTGGGGACAATCAGAGACACTTTCAAGTGAGTCCACTAAGGTCCCATCCTCTCACAGGACTTGAGATTTGGGGCTGGGATTGGGGATTTTTCTCCCTGCAGTGAAAGCATTTCACATGTATTTCCCTAGAAGTATTCACATAAAGTTTTAACACTACTGCCTGTGCACAATAAAGAGATTCAAGTTTACACCAATATCTTCATTTCTTGTAGCAAATCCTTGTCTGAAAGTGTTAATAAACTTAAGAACTAACAATCTTCAAAAAATTTGGTTATGAAAAATTTTTCTTCCATGGAGGCAAATCCATGTTTAATATCCAGCTTCCTCACTCAGGACGTGCAGGTACCACATGTCTCCCTGTACCAGCAACACTTTTAGCTTCAGCTCTTTGCTGAATTCTTCCTTTATGTTTGTTAAAAATTGTACTGTAAAATTAATCAAAGTCGATATGCTATTTCCTGTATCGTATTTCTTCTAACGTTATCAATATTGCTAATAAAAATAGAGATTGGAACAGTATGTTGTAATGTCCAGGATATAAGCCAGATCCTTCTGCAGCTCAAATAAATATGAATTTGGCCTTTGGCTTTCATAAAAGCAGGATAATGTCTCTATCTGGCTCTTCTAGCAGATAATATCAGCCTGCTTTGCTTCTCAGAATTCCCAGAATTTGAGAATTTAGGATGGTAGAAGAAATACAACTCTGTGTCCCAGAGATTTTTGAGATTAAACCAAATCAAAGTAAAGCAAAGCCCCAAACTCCATTCCTAGCTGAAACAAAATCTGGCATTTTCAAAGCCATTGTGATTTGAAAGTGCTGACATTTCCCATGTTGGCCCTTGGAATTGGAAATGCAGAGCTCTTGAGGGACAGCATGGGATGGAGAGAACAGGGAAGAGCTCATATGGATCTCATCAGGTCTAGGTTCTTCATCCCTGATGCTGTTCCTCCTTCCCAAGCCAATGTCCCCACTTCCTGAGGTGGTTTTTAGTCAAATTTTTGGTCAAAGAATTAGGAAGGAATTCTTCCCTGTGAGGGTGGGGAGGCCCTGGCACAGGGTGCCCAGAGAAGTTGTGGCTGCCCCATTCCTGGAAATGTCCAGGGCCAGGTTGGAGAGGGCTTGGAGCAGCTTGGGGTAGTGGAAGGTGTCCCTGCCCATGGCAGAGGTGGGACAGGATGGGCTTTAAGGTCCCTCCAGCTTAAACCATTCCATGATTCCATGAAATGGGTTTGGGTGGTGTTTGAGCTGTGTGTATCTCTGAGGATCTTTCCCCTATGTCCAGCTGCTCTCCCCACCTTGAGGGTCCTATGGAGAGACAGGTTTTCCTCAGTCCAACATGTACGAACAATCCCTCTGGGAATGCACAGTCTTACCTGCTGATCCAGGGAGTCTGTCTCCAGGTCCTGCTGGCAAGACAGCCAGAGCACCCCGCTCCAAAGTGGAGCCTCCCAAATGACCAAATATCACTTATTTTTTAACTGGTTTTGAGTATCACTCGTGCATCTGGAGCCATGAGCCTTAATGAGCCATAAAAAGGAGGAATTTTGCTGGGTAGGTCTCCTGGACACAGAACAGAGCAGAGGATGGAAATGAGATCCAGCCCTGCCCAAGCCAAAACTTTGCGGAGGCAATGGTGAGTGTCTCTGTTGGCCATCCTGCATCAGGCTGGTGGGACAGGGATGCTCCTGCACTGAGCTCTCCCACTGAGGGCTCCACTGAGACCTCCACTGAGGTCTCCCACCACCCTGCATCGAATCCAGACCCTGCTTAGGCTCCTGGGAAAATTCCCTCAAAAATTTGGAAGCTTCTGTCTCTCCTTGTGTTTGCATCCCTCATCAGAGCCAAGGCTTGGGGGTAGCAGGGCTTGGTCCATGTCCCACAGGTCTCTCTGTGGTCTTGCTCCTCAGCAGGTGAAAACAGGGATTTTCTCCTCGGCTTAAAAAAAAAATAAAAAATAATGAAAACATCTCTGGGGTGGAGGAAAGTGTTTCATTTGCAGAAATTAGGCTTGGCCTGTTTGGGTCCCAGCATTCCCGCCCCAGCAGTCACGTGCCCCCAGCGCCAGCCCCCATTCCCCTTTTTTTTCTTAAAATAGGACACACCTGTAAGGAAGGGGAGTTTCTTCAAGACATTCCTGATCTGGAGCATATTAAACTGATATTTTTGTTTTGTATTTTGGATGATTTGCTCCAGTGATAACATAATAGCATGATATTTAGCCTGGGACTGATTAAAACATTTCTTTTGATCAGCGCAGCAGATTGGAACAGTTGTTTATTACTGGACAAAGCTTGGAGAAAAGGAATTAAGAAAAAAGAGCTGAAAAAAGAAATGGCTCTGGGTGGCTGTTGGGTTTGGTTTTCACTGGCATATTTCCTTTGCTTTGTGAAAATTTTCTGCTCCAGCCGGGGTTTGGGAAGTGAGAGAAGGGAAGGATGATCCATCACGCTGATGGACAACGGCTGAAAAGCTGGGCACTGGCTGTTAAAACCACACGTGTGGGGAATAAAAGTCATTTCTCTCTCTCAGGACACACCGGCCCAGATCGCCACTGATGAATTTCTACATCCAAATTTAGCATTTCCTAGGAGGAAACTTCTGGACAGTTCAAAGCTGCCTATGTTTTAAAATATAGGATTTCAGTTAAAAACCTTTTATTTTTCTTTATTATTTTTTAAAATGCGGCATTATTTCATTACAAACTTACAACATCTGAATGTAAACGCATCATTCTGGTTTAGCTCCAGTTCCTCTAAAGGCTTTTAAGGCTATAGATTTTAATTACATGAATATTTTTAATAAAATCCCCTTTTTAACTGCTGGCAAGACTGTAAGGGAAAAAACAATAATATCTGGCTCTGTCTCTTTGACAGGATAATTCTTCAAGTTGCATTTGCCACATCCCCGCAGCTGCGACCAATAACCCTCTGTCTTTATGATTCTCCTCCGATATGAAATTAAAATGAACTGGAAATGTTTATGCTGCAAATGGTGTGCAACACATTAAACAGATAATGCCAGCGAAGGGTTTGCTTCAAACAGGGGTTCTTCCTCCAGCAGAGCTCCCCTGTAACTCAATCCCCCCTTTTCCCAGGCAGCGGGAATTGCTGCTCCGCAGAAAGCCTCGGACACATCACAATATCTTCATTAAAGAGGAATTACTTCCATCTCGCCATCCCCAGGTGCCACTGAAAGCGGGGCTTTGTTTCATGTGGCCAGTTGCAATTCCTGTGTTTATAGCAGCAGATTCCTTGGCTTAACAGGACAGTTAGAGATAAATCTATTTTGGGTCCTGTTTTCTTCCCCCGGCCTTTTCCCCGCAGCATTTTTATAGCTGCATATTAATTCCTTGGTCATGCCTTTGGAATTTTTCACCACTGACAATAAAAAACAAAGAGGCCTCATCCTATTTATTCATCTCAGCCCAATATATCTTTTGCTTGTTTGCAACAATCAATACATTGGGCTAAATCAAATTTTTTCAGGTTGTTAATTCCGAGGCGCTCCATTCCCAATGTCTGCACCTGCCCTGTGTTTTCCTTGCAAGGGGACACCTCTTCCCAGCTCTGGAAGTGACTCCCTGACATGTGTGAGCGAATGGATCCTGGAGATGTGGAGAGCCAGGGGTTGGGGAGGTGAGAGCTGTGACCTGGTCATTCATGTCATGTGTCCCCTGTGTCCTGCAGTCACAGATGGGGTGCCAGTGACTCGGGAGGGGAAAGAGCTTGTCCTTAACTGGGGCATTTTTCCAGCATGACCAATGTGATTTTCACCTCCTGCCACTCACTGGACACCACCCCCACAGGATGGTTTGGGTTGAACCCTAAAGCCCATCCAGTTCCACCCCCTGCCATGGACAGGGACACCTCCCACTAGCCCAGGTTGCTCCAAGCCCTGTCCAACCTGGCCTTGGACATTTCCAGGGATCCAGGGGCAGCCACAGCTTCTCTGAGCACCCTGTGCCAGGGCCTCCCCACCCTCACCTCAGTTCAGAAACATGGTTTCTGACTTCAGGACTGGAGAGTCCCACCAACTTTGCTTTAATATTTTGAAACGTTGGAAATCATTGCTAATTGTTCCTCCAGAGAAACCTGACTCCTCTAGACAGCACCTGCAGAACAAAAAAATTAGATTTACAGGAGCACATTGTCGTTTTGGAGTGGGTTTGGGGTCTTCTTTTCAGGCTGCTCTAAAGCAGAACAGAGTTTATCCCACACCCTCTGTATGGCAGCATAAATCTGGCCAGGGAGGGAAGGAAGAGAATGGCAGTACGATCTGTCAGCAGCTCCCTGGGATCTGACAGGGTCCAGCAAACGCTCTCCCCATCCTGACCCTGCCTGTCAATCAGCTTTCAGGGAGAAGCCCCTTCCCACCCTCCCCTCGGCCCTTCGGCGAGGAGCAGCAGCCAGCTCCAATTTGGAGTAGCTGTCATTTATCATTATTTCGGGGAGGAAGGGGCTGGGAAGGTTCTCCTTACCCCGAAGGTGCGGGCAGAGCAGAATTTGAGATGATGGGTGGGGATTTCCACCGGCACAAATGGGAATAAGACTCGGAGTTTTCCAGGCTGCACCAAAAATAGTGGCCCAATTTCAATCTCAATTAGAGCTCGGTAACCTCGGAGTATAATTCAGAAGTCAGCTTCTAATATTTCAATTCAGGATGAAGAATAATATTCCACTTCCCCCTCTGCAGCCGGAGCGATTTTCATTTCATAGGGGCTAATCTTGACTCGAACATGTGTTTCAGTGAGATGCTCAAGGATATGAGTGTGCTAAAGAAAATATGGGAAAAAATTGTGTAGAAATGGCTGTGTTAAGGTCTGCGCAGGAGTCAGTTCCTTGGAATCACAGAATCATGGAATGGTTTTGGTTGGAAGGGATGGTAAAGCCAACATTGTTCCACCAGCCCAGATTGCTCCAAGCCCCATCCGACCTGACCTTGGACACTTCCAGGGATCCAGGGGCAGCCACAGCTTCTCTGGGCAACCTGTGCCAGGGGCCTCCCCACCCTCACAGGGAAGAATTTATTCTCAAAACGTCATCTAAAACTCCCCTTTTTCAGTTTAAAGCCTTTAATTTATTTTTTGGATGTCTCTATTACCACAGAGTTCCTACCAACAGGCCTTATGGAGAAGAAAAATTGCAAAAACCCTCCCAATTTATTCTTTATTTTGGAAAACACTCCCTTTCCAAGGCTTCCAATCAGTATTATCATTCTAATAATAAATTCCTTTAAGAATTAAGATCTTAAAATGACTGCCTGAAGAATATTTTGAATTTTAGAAAGCAAGTCTCAATTTGATTTCATTCTGATGACAAAGGAAAACAGCTTTGATATTCAAAGTAATATTGTTATTTAGTAAATATCATATTTTTCACTTACATGGTTCACCTGTAAGCACTTTTTGAGCATTTAAAAGTAAAGAGTTGTACAAGGGATTGATCCCTTGGGTGGGAAGAGGGGGGAAAAACATACAGGTTTTTCCAACAACAAAATACTGATTTGCAGCCCTTTTTCATTCTGTCACCGGAGACTGCTGGGGTAGAAAAGCTCCTTCAGAGTTTTTGCCCACCCATGGACCTTCCTGCAGCTTTGGCTCATCCCTCCAAACAACAAGGCCGGCACATTGGGAAGTGCCCCTTCCCTGTGCCGCCGGCATTCCCCCTTTGCTGTAGGAATTATTTCTTTGTTACTTAATCATCTGTAATTATCTCCTGGAGTAAATTCTGTTGGTGCATCAATTTTCAAACACAACAGTCATTTTTATCAGTCATGTTTATTTAATTTTAGCTGATTAGCACAGAACCTAACAAGTGGCTTAGACTAACAGTGTGTCACTGCCCAAGTATTTTGTAGGTAACAAGAAGACATGGAATAGTGCACATGTTGCTTTGTCTGCATTAATCTATTTACATTGTAATTCTTCAACTGTTTTTAATGGCTGGTTCAGCTGGAAGCAATTAGTTGTCTAAATTAAAGCCACATTTCTCACTTCGTGCACTGGGAAGGTTTTTTGCCGTTGTCTTTTCCTTGCTTTTTTGTTTTCCAAATCAAGACGGATACCATTTAAAAATGCATGAAATCTTATTGAGGGGATTGATTTGGGTGTTTGGAGCCATGTTCCCGTGTGTTTGTCTGGAAGCCAAAGTTTTGGATGGGCCAGGGAATGGTGTGTTTGGAGGTGCACTCTGCAGCAGGGCTGTCAGCACAGCAGCAGCAGCCAGGCCCTGGAGCGAGACCTCGGGGCAGCTCCGAGAGCAGGAGTGGAGTAAAGCCAGGAGAAGAGAAAGCACCGGATCCTCTGGGCTGTTCTGCAGGGGCAGAAACTCATTGTTTATATATTAATTAGATTAACAAATAGGTTGGTGTTAAGCGCAATGTAATTTATGCAGCACTTCAGAGCAGAGTGTCAGTGCGCTTTGGATTCCACCCTCACTTTATTTTACAGGTAAAAGTGTCTCATTTTTAAAGCAGTCATGGAACGCTTGTTGCTCCAGCCTGTCTCTGCTCATCTCATTCTATAACTCTATGATATTACAGTCCAATGTCTCTCATGACGTTTGCACTTTCTGTGCAAGGTGAGGATTTTTCCTTAAAAAGTAGTGTTTTATACCATTTGTTAAAAAAATAAAATAAAATGCTCTCTGTGCATTGACTCTGAAATGAATGCACAAAGTCAATGACTATGAAGGCAAGGAAAGAACTGCCCCACTGTGCCCTCCATGGACTTTGGAACACCCCATAAAGAGGTACCTAGTGCACCAGCCTGGGAAAGAGGATACCCTCAGAGAAAACAAAGATTTAAGTAGCTGCAGCCCAGTGCAGCACCTCCAGGGGCCATTGGACAAGTTTCAGTTTGGGTCTCATTGAAATTGACACATTTTCTTTTCATTTTGATAACAAAATTAATAAAATTCACATGCAGCCTAGTCCAGGCTGAGTCTAGTCTTAAGTCAATACTCCAATAAATCAGGTTTTGGCCCAGATTTCCTCCTGAGGAAGGTATAGCTGGCAAAACAAGGTGAAGGAAGGCTGTCACCCTGTTTGCTGCTCTTCTTCCTCACCCCTCAACCCAAAAGTCCCAATAGAGAGTTCTCTGCCTTCTCCAGTTTGTGCCAAGCCAGGAGCCCCTCAGGTGTGTGTGTGTGCACTCCCTTCTCCCTCAGACACTGTGTGTGTGTGCTCCCTTCTCCCTCAGACACTGTGTGTGTGCTCCTTCTCCCTCAGACACTGTGTGTGTGTGCTCTTTCTCCCTCAGCCATGTGTGTGTGTGCTCCTTCTCCCTCAGCCATGTGTGTGTGTGTGCTCCCTTCTCCCTCAGACATTGTGTGTGTGTGTCCTCCTTCTCCCTCAGACATTGTGTCTGTTCTCCTTCTGCCCAGACATTGTGTGTGTGTGCTCTCCTTCTCCCTCAGACACTGTATGTTCTCCCTTCTCCTCAGACATCATGTGTGTGCTCCTTCTCCCTCAGCCATGTGCGTGAGCTCCCTTCTCCCTCAGACATTGTGTTCTCCCTTCTCCCTCAGACACAGTGTGTGCGTGTGTGTGCTCCTTCTCCTTCAGATATTTGGTGTGCTCCTTCTCCCTCAGGCATTGTGTGTGTGTGCTCCATCTCCCTCAGACATCGTGTGTGTGCTTCCTTCTCCCTCATCCACTGTGTGTGTGTGCTCCTTCTCCCTCAGCCATGTGTGTGCTCCCTTTTCCAGTCCATCCCAGCTGTCCCTCATTACATGCTCCGCCTGAGCCCCACGCAGGGTCGGGTTGCGCTGAGGCAAAGGTCAGAGGTACCTCCAGCCTGCATTTTGCCATCGCTTGATTTTTCAGATAACAAACAACCTAAAGACTGAGGGGGCTTCTCTGTGCCCACAGACAAGGTCCGATGACTGTAGCAAAAGGAAAAGGCCATTTCTAATTCCTCCTGGCTCCCCACTATCCTGAATCTCCCAAAAATAATTAAGCAAGCAGATGGTGTTTGTGGAGCTGGTGCTTAGCTACAGACTCCTTGCTCTGCCACGTCCTGCTTTTAATATACTGCCCAGCATTAATCAAGCAGTTTAGAAGCATCCTGTATCAGTTGTGCAAAACAGGACTTAAATGATTTACTGTCGGATTCTTTCAGCTCCTGTTAGGCTCCTGTTTTTCTTTCATGTGGGGAGCAGGGGTCAGTGGCGGCAGGAGATCCGTGCTTTCTCTTTGCCAACATTTGCTGCTGTCATTCCGAGCCTGCTCCGGTCCCTGCCGAGCGACGGATGTGTTCATGCTCCCAGCCCTGGATGCTAATTGATTTTAGGGAGCCCATTCATCAGTTAAATTTAGTAGATCACCCACCAGGTTTGCTGTTCACTGTCAAAGGTAATTCAATTAAAACTCCACAAGTGTGACTAACCAGTGGATGGTAAATATGTTCACCAGCTGTGTTTGCTGGGCCTTCTCCATCCTATTGTGTCTGTGCCTGGTGGAGGATGTGCCCAAGCCCTATACCTTGGCTCATTAACATATACAACAATTCTACAGCACTGCCAAAAAATTAAGCTCAAATGCCACCTTTAGGATGTGACTGTCTAAATATAAGAGCTTCAGAGAAGAGAAGTCCTCAGGTGTGTTAAAGGCAGCAGTGCTACAGTGGTTAAATTAACTCAGGTCTTAGGGTTTTAAAAATAACCTTTCAAAGAATCTGATTCGGATTTTTGGTTTTGAAAATAATATCCAAATAATCCAATTTGGATTTTAAAATCCACTGACAGTTTGGCTTCTCCTCATTCACTCCCAGTTTGCCCCCAGCCATCAGTCAGAGTTGATGTGGAACCATCCAATGTGGTTTTTTCCATCACAAAAGCCATGTATAAATCAGGGAGATGCTGTGGGGGCTCATGGAAAGACGTTTCTATTAAACCCTGAGGTGGGGGAGCCTTGCTGGACCCTCCTGCCTGACCAACTGGGCTTTGAGTCTCCTGCCTGCTGCCATCGGGCACTCAGATGTGGTTTGGTAGTAATTAAGTGCATCGTTAATGATCCTGTTGCACACCACGGAACAAAATGGTGTGTCTGCTTAATAGATTAAAGGAAAACATTCTCTGAAAAGCACAGGTAAACAAGACACTCATCCCTCAACCTTTCACCCTGGAAGACCAAGTTTCACATCCCACTGGAGCACAAATAAATAGGGGCTGGACTGTGGGTCACTGCTGGGGGGTTTATAGTCATGGTGAGATTATTTTGGAGCACAACAGAGTTGATGAGGATGGGAGAGGATGGGTGGGATGCAGGCTTGGAAGGGGCTGGTAGCAAGAAATTCCTTAATCCCCTGCCCATCCAGAAAGCAGCGTGGATTTACTTACAGTCAATACAGTAATTACAGTGGCTGCCTAAAATTCTTCTTAAAAAATTAATTAGGCAGCAACATGGAATTTCCAGGAGCTTCCACTACACAGATCCCATTCCAGCAGCCCCTTCTGCAAGAGTCAAAGTCCACACAACACTGAGATTTCCTGATTTCCCAGTGGTTGTAGGAAATAAATGAGCTGGAGCGACTCTGCAAATCACCAGCCTCCCTGCACATCTCCGGAGTGCAGGAGGAGGAAAACCTGTGTGGTAAAGAGTATCCTGAGAAAATAGCCACATTTCCCAAACATCCCTGTAAACCTTAATGAAGAGCTTGGGAATATCTGGTTTATTTATTACCCCAACCATAGGCTAAGAAAACTGTAAAACTTCAGCAAAAGCATTAAATTTGGAAGAGAATGTGGGATATTCCATATTTGCTGCTTTAACCTCACCACACACCACACAACTCAGGGTTTGGTGAGTATTACTTTTGTATTTCTAAAATATTTGGATGAAAAGACAGTACTATTGTTAAATGTAATAATTACCACAAATAAATTATTAGCTGTATTCTCTTAACTCATAAAACTGCTCTGCAAAATATGTTGTAATTATACATTTTACATGGAAATATGAAGATTTTAAGCAGTGGTCAAATACTTACAGTGAGGTCACTGGATAAGAAATGGCTTTGATATACAGCTGCTGCCAGGAATTCTCTCTTTTTAGTGTTGTTGAATCTCTGCCTTCTTCTGGCATTAATAAATAAAGGCACCTGCTCTACAAATCAGCAGAAATCTGGAAAATCATTATCACTCCAACACGGAAACGATGCCCATCACGACAGAACAAATGGGGAATGGAGCCTACACAGGACTTTAAAAAAGGCCTCTATTTGTCAAATTACCAGAGGAAAAGTTGATCTTACTGTTATGGACTTTATCCACTTCCAGGTCACATCAATTAGTCACGGCAGGCTCGTGGAGACTGGAACTAATTTACAACACTCTGAACAGGCCTGCCTGCTTCTCCTATGGCTTTCCAGGCAAACATTGGGACTTCAGATGGGACCTGGAACTGAAAAATCACCAGCAACAGAAATTGAGCTTAATGGTTCCAGTATTGACCCATCTTGCAGCAAGAGAAACAAAGCCCTGATTGTGATAAGAGTAAAGGGAAATATCTCCTATAGAGATTCCAGGGTTATGTTTATCTAAACTTTGAAAAAAAGAAAGGAGTCATAAAAGATTTAATAAAAAATACAGCGTCTTTAAAGGAAGTTTTAAAATGTTTTCCTATCCCTGACAGCTCATTTTGACAGAAATTGGTTGTGATAAAGAATTATGAATCAGATAGCAGGGAAATTAAATTAAGCTGATTATTATCTTGTCAGATACACACATTATGTCATGTTCGCTGCTTTAGACTTTTGCAAAATGATTGTTTCACTCAGGCTTAATAAATTTAGAATATCCTAAGCAATACACACAGGCATGACTATAAAACATCTTTTTTTAGACATTTAGATTTTATTTAGATTATTTCAATGTTTAAATTAATTATATTATTTTTGTTTTATTATTATATGTAATTAGCATGTTAATATTTATTAATAATTATTATACTATAACTCTATATTATTTGGATTATTAAATATGCATATTTAGATTAGAAATATGCAATATGAAATATTTTATTCTCTGAGATCCCCCTTTTATTTAGGCGAGGGCTGAGAGCAGCCTCTGTGCTGAGTCTGGCTCTAGCAGCTCCTCACAGTGACGGGCACCGTTGGAAGACCCTGGAAAGATTTCCCAAAACCTGGATCCTGCAGCCCTTTGATTTTCTCTTTTGAACCACATCATGCAGCTGATCCAGGCTGAGTTCCTTAATAAAGAGCAGTAAAGGGGAGCAGGAGCCTCAGAGACTCTCTGAGTGCATCTTCTTCCCAGTGAACGCAGCTCCACTGGCACGTGAAATTAGTTACAGATTGCTCACGTCGGGCCTTTCCCTCCTGGAATGGTAATGAAGGGAGCTGCTTCCGAAACAAGCAAGGCCACTGACCCTTCTCGGGGTTCCATTGGAAAAATATTGCTTGAAAAAAGAAAGTTGGGAGCCAAGTGCCGCCGTGAGCTCGAAGCAGCCCGAGCAAGAGGTGCAGCCAGAACTGCAGTGAGAATCCTGAAATTAAAGTCAATCCTTCATCAAAACAAAGCTCATCAAACCTCTGATTAAAAAAAAGAAAAAAATTACCACTAAAATCCATTTCCATCAGTACACACTTGTTCCTTAAGTATAAAACAGAAGAATTACCACAGGACAAAAGCAGAGTGACAACAGCTAAAAACCCCCAAGATTTAACTAAAAATGAAATTTAAACCCAAGTTTTAAGCACAAAGTTACTCCCCAACACACTCCTAAGAGATCTTGGAGACATAAATTACCCCCAAAGGCAGCAAAGAACTGTCTTGAAGCGTACTTAGTGCAGACTGACCCCATTCAGCTGATGGACCTGTGGATGTGCTGCCGAGCTGGATTTTGGGATCGAAGCCCCGGCACAGGCACGTCCTACTGCGAGTAGGTACTGCCCAAACAAAGTTTCCATGGAGAGACTGTTCCCTAAACCAGCCAGCTCTCCTTTAACCATTCCAACCAGTCATTTCAGTAGGAGCCACAAAAGCAAAGCCTGAGGTGCCCTCTGCTGGTTCCCAAACGACTGAAGAGAAATGTTAAAATTGAAGGTTTTTAGGTCTGGGAAAGCCAAACCCAACCCCAGACTCAAAGCCACACCACCTCCTGCCAGTTTTCCAGTGGTCCCTTGTTCTTTGTGCAAGGACAGAAAACCCTCTCAGTTGTTTAAGCACAGGGCTCTGTCCATATCAGACTACACATTTTTAAACACATCGTAAGATTAGTTTATGTTGTTATACTTAGTGTTAATTACACCCCAATTGTCCCAAATCTCTCTCAGTAGTACCCATGCTATTTTCTTCTTGTTTTCCTGCCATAAAGATCTAATTTTCTGAATGTCTTCCCCCAGGAAAGATACCCCATCTGCCTGTCCATCCGTGTACTGAGACCTGCAGCAGCCACACAAGCTGGACACACACCCAGAATAAGTTGTCTGTACAATTTTATTTACCACCTGTAGTTACATTTACAAACTGTCCCATACAAGTAAAGCAGTTTTCAAAGTGAACTCAACCAGAGCTACAAAAATTATTCTCTTCTCTATACACGGCACCAGCTTCAGAATTTATGTCTATACACAAATGCTGATTAACAAAAATTCTCTATTTTTTGGCTCTGAGGGTCTCCACGAAGGCAACTTTACAGTTTTATCCCATTGCAATCGTGACATTAAAGTTCTTGTTCTTGTTTTGCTTCTCTCTCCTCACATCTGAAGCTTTGCATGGCTTTGTTTTGGAATTCTAATGAAGACAAAGCTACCACAAACCACCAGTTTTAGTAACAAGAAGATAAAAATGCTGAGCAAAACCATCCAGCAACATTTCAAGCAATGTTTCACTTTAGATGTGCCTGCTCATCAGCAGAAATATTGACATTTTAGCTGGCAATAAGGTTCCAGAAAAGCACAAACAAGTGATTTAACATGAAATGAACTTTACAAACAGTCAACTTACAGAGACAAAACAAGGTCGGAGTGAGGAGCCAGAGCTGCTCAAGGAAGGGAAATGTTTTGAGGAGCCTGAAGGGAGGAAGGACGAAACTCAAATATTGCTTTAAGAGTAACTTTCAGCTTTAAGCATTTCCAAATGACTTGAGAAAAATGTATATATTTAAAATATAACTTAAACCTTTCTGGATGCAGCTCCCAGCCAAAGTGAAAGCATTTTCCCAGGAGAGGGCAGGAGTTCTGTACACAGGAGCTGTCAGCCCCAAATCCTGGCATGACTGGAATACACAGCAGCTCCTGGAGTGAAGTCAACAGGGCAAAAATTCCCTGTCTCAAACACTTATTTCTTTCTAAGCCTCTTTGCATCACAGTCCCCCAGACATAACCTTAATTATGTCAGTCAAACCTTTTTATTTGTTAATTCCTTTCAAGAGACACCATTTGAAATCTATGCTGGTCCTGGAGTTCACCAGCCTGGGATAAGATCAAAACTCCACAACAACCAATAAAATAATGAAGCTTATTTTAGCTTTCTGTTGCAGCAATCTCAGTCCCACTCTATTTCTAAATCCCTCCAAGGCTCCCAGCAAGGCAACAGACTGGGAAAATCAACCATGTGGGAGCTCAGAATTGCTGTCTGACCCTCAACTAATTCAAGAACGGCCCAAACCAGTCTAACAGCAGCAGCATCATTTTTAACATTAAAGGAAGCCAGACACAGTAGCTGGAGCTGTCTGCAATCAAACACTGAATCCACAGTATTTCATGGACAGCTGCAAGTAAACTCCAGTGTGGAGTGATTCCACAGCAGGAAGCTTCCAGCACTCTCATGATATGAAGTAACTGAATATTTAAAAGCTGAAGAAGTCCAGCAAGACAAAGGCACACACACAGCCACCCCAGCTGGGTAACCAGGTTGCATAGATACACCATGATCTTGGTTACACTGGTCAGAGGCAGCCAGGGGAAAAAAATGCAGGAAGAAGACCCTTTCCCAAGATATTTTATTAATAATTGGGATTGTAGCCAGACTACAGCTGTCTGTGGTTTTAAACATCTTCCAACTTCTCCTGTTTACAGGAGGAATAGTCAAGGTGTTTACATTGATTTTTAACCCCATTTCTTTCTAAGGAGTAAAAAGATCCCACTTTAAACTCATGGTTTCAGTTCAGCTGCCAGTGTGAGAGAGAATCCCACAACATTTCAGGTTGTTTTGTCTATCTTATTTTCATTATTTTATTTTTACAGTAACCTTCATTACTCCAGTACATAACATCCTGCTCAACCCTCAGAGTGAGTTGGATAACACATTCAAAATAATGTCTGAAACTGCTCTGAATTGTTTCATCATTGTTGCACATTTTTACTGAAAAAATCCTGCTTGAATAAAAAAGTGAGAGGTTTTTTTTTTTCCTTAAACAATTCCCTGACTCTGGAAAATCCATGTGGCCCTAAGCACCAGGCAATTAAGAACCAATTGCAAGGTTGGTGCTCCATACCCTCCCTCACCCCCTACAAAGACAAAACATAAAAATGAGCCCAAAAAATCAGGAAGAGAATGTGAATGCCACTGTTTATCACAACACATCACAAGTAGTCTCAGCTACAAATTTCTACAACCATTTTTTACTTTACAACTGCAGCAAGAGTTTGAAGCTACAGAGTGCAGTCAGAGTCCCTTACTATGCAAAAATACAAGGGGATTGCTAAAATTAACTCCTCCATACAACCAGAATATTACAAATCATGGGATTTTATCTGCAGAGAGCAACAGAGCTGTCTGAGTCCAAAAATATATTTTTTTCCTCCTGTGCTAAAGTGATGCCACCATACAAGTCCCCAGTTATATGAAATCACCTTTTGGTAACTCATTTTTGAATTAAACTGTGAATATCAGCATATTTATCCTAACTTTTAAAGACTAAAAAAGTCCACTTATTTGTTTCAACAAGTGCATTTTTCAGGAGCTGCACGCTGTCCATCCCCGTGTGTTCCAGGAGTTTGGCTCTGTAGGAAAATCATCTACAACAATCCTCTGAACTGATACATCAGTTCTCCAACCACCAACAGTTCTCATAATTTAAAAAATTCACTTCATAATTTAAAGTATATCTCACTGACACTCCGCTTTGCTTGGAACTAGAATGCACCACCATTAGTAGCTGACTTAGAACATCAACTTGAATTTGTGAAAAAAGCTTGCAAAAAATAGATCGACTTCCAAATGTACAGAAAAGGACATTAGAGCTGATATTTTTGGGTCACTTAATGTATTTCAGAAAGAGTAGCAAGCTGGGAGTGAAGTCCCCTATATTACAAATATTCAAACACCTAAGCTGGACTGTTTTACACCTCGTGTGTAGTGCAGGGTTAGTTCCAGACAGGGAATTTGGAATCAGGTCCAAAGAACTGCAGCTCTGTTCAGTTAGACTTGATCACGTAGGCGGGCCAGTCTCTGTGACAGCTCATCCTGCACAGTGGGGAAACACAGCAGGAAAACCAACCATCAGGAACAGGAAAGGCAACTTGTGCCATCTCATGTCCAGCTGATGAGAAATTCTCTCATGGCTTAATGAGATTTGCTTAAGACATTAAGCACAGCTGTGGGTGAGGGGCTTCAGAACTCAACATTAAGTAGACAAAGGGTTGGGGTTTTGTGGTTTTTTTCAAAGAATGTAGAAGATTTGATAGGACAGGGGGGATGAAACCCTTCCTGTGGGTAGGCAGGCCCTGGCACAGGGTGCCCAGAGAAGCTGTGGCTGCCCCTGGATCCCTGGAAGTGTCCAAAGCCAGGCTGGATGGAGCTCGGAGCAACCTGGAATAGAGGAAAGTGTCCCTGCCCACGGCAGGGGGTGGGACTGGATGGGTTCTAAGGTCCCTTCCCTTTAACATTCAACAAATGTATTGTTAAAATTACGTTGATAGCAAGACTGTTTTAACCACACAGTTTCCTTGGGACAGCTGGAATAGAATTTAGCAATTTAGCATTTTGTTTTGACAAAGTGAAGCATTAATTCCCACATCCCATTTCTCCAGAAAACACTGACCTCCTTGAAATCCAACATTTACCTGTTCTGCTGAGGCAACGCTCGTACCAACAGAACCTGTCTGTCCTTGAGGTAGTTCCATGTTCAGATCAAGGCTATCAGGAGAAAACAGAGCAAACACCAAGTCAGGCGTAGGTGGATAAAGGGGGAAGAACAATAATTGACAGCAGAGGAATAATGAGACAGCACCCCACGAATGCTGTACTCCAGAGTTACAAAAACTGGTGAGTAATTTTGACTCACTACCTGGACAAGTCATGTATGTCCAGAGGTAAAAAGAAAATTGTGTTTTTTCTCTGCTTCCAGGAGACAGACTTATAAAATGAGGGTATTTGACCTTGATACAACCAGGAACAGTTGTGGGAACCGAGATTTATTCAAGAAATAGAAATTTCACCTACCCTGCTTCATCTGCCATTTCCTGCAGAAGCATGTCCACTTGGTTCTAAAGGAAAACAAAATGGATTGCTGCATTTGGAGTTTCTGACAACCTCTTCTGCTACATTTTTAGAGAACGGGGATGATTTTAACAAAACTGATTTAAAGGTAAATGCCTTTGGCAGAACAGTTTTGTGCTTAACCACCAGAAGATATGCACTCAAAAATAAGGAGCAGAGGTGCTCAGCAGTTAAAATGACATTAATTGAACTCTGGCTTGTAAATAATGCTTCTTAAGAACTCAAATTATCTGTAAAAAAACCCAAACATATATCTGAGTGTTTCAAGTGTTAGTAATGAACAGTTTAGCCAAATAATTTAAGATCGCCTTGTTAAAATATATTTATTATTCTTACTTGTGGTGTTGTTAACGTCGTAGTGTTGCTCATTGTATCTTCCATCTGCTGTGTCTGAACATCCAGTGTCTCAAACTGATGCTCAAATTTGTCCATTAGTGCAGATATCTATGAAAAATATTAACCAAATCACTTATCTTCAGGTAACAGAAAAAATACATCTCAAATGTATTTTTGAGATGTTGACTGGAAAACTCTTGATTGAATTTCCCTTTTTAAAAACTTTTTCAAAAACCTGTGTCAGTTGTCTCTTTTGTTTTTGGTTCAGCTCCATGAAAATTAAACCTATTTACCTTTTCCAAGTTCATGCTCTTCAATGTGGCATCCATAGACTTCACCACCCCTGCCATCGACTTTGTTACCTGAAATGAGGGGAAGGGAATTACAACAGGGAAAAATGAGCAGTTTAGGAGGGTGGGGAGGCCCTGGCACAGGGTGCCCAGAGAAGCTGTGGCTGCCCCATTCCTGGAGGTGTCCAAGGCCAGGTTGAATGGGGCTTGGAGCAACCTGGGATAGTGGAAGGTGTCCCTGCCCATGGCAGGGAATGGAAAAGGATGAGCTTTAAGGCCCCTTCCAACCCAAATTATTCTGGGATTCTGTGAATTCTTACCCCAGCTCTCTTATCTCTGTCAACAGAGCTTTGACAGTATCAAATAGGAGGGAACACACTACTGCCATCTAGAATGCCATATTTTAAATAACTCCTACCATTCCAAGTTCTAGAAATTAACTCAGCCACTTGAAATAAACATTCTGAGGCAAAATTCACTAAAAATGAGCTTTGTATGACATTCACTTCTGTAGACTTGAGACCTGTCAGTGTTAAGAGATACATTTGGTCCACAGGTCACAATAAACTTACTAGATGAAGAGCAGTAAATCAGTTTACCTTAAACAACTACCTGAGCTAAAAAAGGTAAAAAGCTAAAAAGTCCTACCTAATGACTTTATGTATTTTGAAGAAGAGAAGTATCTTTGTGAAATAACCCAAATAGCAGCTGCCAGAGGAATTCCAGCACCCAGTTTACTTTCGGCTACCTCTAAAATGGAAAGTTCCCAGCTCATTCCAGCCAGGATGAAGTCACTCCAGAGAAGATGAGAGGTGTCCCTCTTGCCCCTGCAGGACGGGGAGGGCCTCACCTTGCCCATGGTGACGGCAGTCTGGACCCTGGCTGCCACGGCGTCCACGCGGGCGCTCATGCGCAGGAAGTTGATGGCCTGGTTCTTCTGGCGGATGGCGTTCTCAGCGTGGATCCGTGCCACTTCCATGTTCCCCTTCTGAATGGCCTTGGGAAAGAGGGAAAGACAAAAGGAAAAGCCTTTTACCCGTCCTACTCTTGTAAATAAGATTCCTGTGTAGTCTGTTATGGTTTTGAAAGAAGTGTTAATTAGTCACTCTATTTTTTTCTGTTAAAAAAGAAAACAAATCCCTCCTTCCTCCCACAATAAGTCCCAAACATTTCCAAGTGAGAATTTCTTTCCAAAGAAGGCATCTAGAATGCACTTCAAATAGGAAGTTTTGCAGAGCTACAGAAACATAATTTTCTGTTCCTGAAAACATTTTCAGTCTCAAGAGACAAACATGGGCACAGGTGGTACAGCTGCATCTCATGGGCAAAAATACAGTCAAATCAACTCAGACTCTCTTCACTACTTCAAGGACTCAAAAGCTATTTTGAAGTTCCTCTCCAGAAGCCCTTTTAATACAAGCTGATAAACATGAAGTGGTTTTAACTCTGAGAACTATAGTCTCTACCAAAGCACATACAAGACAATCCTCTCGGGAAGCAAATGCCACTAGCTGTCCATGAGGATACACAAGGATTTATCCTCATGTTTACCAATAAGCACAGGAAGATTTACAGTCACATATTTTAAATCACAAACATTGACCACATGATTATTAGCAGGCACACCAGGGAAATGATAAAACACCAGATGTCTTCCTGCTCTAGAGGCAAGCAACAGATCTAAAAAGCTTGGTTCAGACTTACCTTCTTAATTTTAGCTTTCTCAGCCTTCTCTTCTTTGTCGCATTTTTTGGAGTTTCTGTTGAGCTCCTTTGCAGCAAACTTCAAATTAAACAGGTGTTCTACAGTGCAAGTTAAGGGCTTAAACCTAATTCAGATTGATAAATCCAACCACCAAACACCCCCCAAGAGGAACTGAGAGTGGTTCTCTGCCGGTTACTTTCACTCCCACAGCTGGGGCTGTGACTCTCACTGAAATGATATGGTTTCCTGACCTGCCTGGAACCTTCCCATGCCAATAAATCCCAAAGCCACTGAGAAACACAACAAATTAACAGTATAATAGCAAACTGGCTCAACTGGCCACGGCCAGCCATGACCCAGCAGGATCTTGGATTTAAACTGCCCATCCAGCTCCTTCCCAGCCCTGGGTCATGTGAGTGATCCTGGGCTCCTCGACAGCTTCGTCATCTGACTTTTGGGCAGAGAGTACTTCAGTCAGGAAAAGAAACTTTTTAAAAACAAAAGTTCAAGTCCTGCTTAAACTGGCAGCTCCACGAAAACAGTAAGACAAGCCTTCAGAGTGACTTGGAATGACTGCACTAAACTATTACTGACAGAGAATAAAGTGTGCTCTGTAAAAATAATAATCAAAAAACATTCTCTTAAAATACCACCGATGAAAGCTTCCAAATAATATCAGTCTTTTTCAAACAATATGGAAGAAGCTTTGTAGGCTTCTTTCTGGCCACCTGTGATTTCCCAAGAGGAAGGTACTAAGATGATTAACAAAGTGAAAACACAAAGCTAAACATTACAAGTACTTGAGCTGTCTTCAGTATTTCAAGCATATAAATTATTCCAGAGCTGTTTTCTGCTTTAAAGTCCAGCCATACCTCTTACTCTGACATCAACCTGGAGACATTAGGAATGTCTTTGTTATCCTGTAAACATCGCAAGCAGGCTACAACCAGGTAATACGTGTGACTTTGCATTTAGGGTATCTATTAATGTAGGTACCAGCAGCAGAGCAGTTTGTTTTGAAATAACTTCCTGTTACTCAGCTGGAGAATTTACCTGACATTAAACTAGCTCACCTGCCACCTCCTCAGCTCACCCATCCCTGAGGAGCACATTCCTGCTCCTCCCTTCGAGTGTCTTTCTCAAGGTGCCACAAGGCAAGTGGAACCCAACTTCCACCTCAGTCTGTGACTCATGGTCAGCTGCTCCAGCAATCGTGTCAGTCCCCACCAGGACAACCAAGAATGCCAGCACTGCCTGCACATTCCAGCCACACTGAGACCTCTGGAATCTGTAAGTTTTCTGCCCCTGTGTGTTAAGATGGTTTTATACACTAAGAAAGCTTCAGTCAGCCCACACTGACTCTGTGTGTGGGCTCTGTGTGTAAATTCCTTCCAAGAGCAGGAAGCACAGCTGATGTGGTGGCTGTCTGGGGGACAGCCCTGCTGACATCACTCCAGTCTATATACATGTACGCTGTCCCTGCTACACAGTTTGCACTGTTTTTAGCATAAATTATGTCTTCTGCCTCAGGAACTGGGCTATCCCTCCATCCACCACAGCTCTGCCTCCTCCCCCTCACTCCCAGCCAAGGCTGCCTGGTCACGCCTTGGGAAGAGACACCGAACTTCCTACTCACTTCCTTGTCCCTTGAGGCCGTGAAACCACGAACAACTGAGGTTAGGAGGGACTTCTGGAGACCACCCAGTGTTGCCCCCTGCCCCTGGAGCAGCTGACACGGGAACGTGTCCAGGTGGGTTTGGGATGTCTCCAGAGAGGCTGCTCTGCCCCCTCCACGAAAAGTTCTTCCCCGTTTTGAGGTGGAACAAAAGTTTTTTAGTTTATAGCCATTGCTCCTCATCCTGGTGCTGGGCACCACTGAACAGAGCCTGGCACCATCCTCTGAACACCCCCTGGAAATATTTTTATGGAATACGAGACCCCTTTTCGGTTTTCTCGTCTTTAGAAGAGAATTCCCGAGGTTCAGAGAGTTCAGCTCCTACCCGTGTCACACCCAGCCCTCCTGCTGCTGCTGCAGGCCCCCGGGCCCCACCACCACCGCCATGAGGGGGGATCGCCTCCTCCTTTCCCCGCGCCCCCGNCGCGCCTGCGGTTTTGGGCTGGGAGGGACCGGGAGCCTCATGCCGGCCCTCCCCTGCTGTGGGCACGGTCACATCCCTCCCTTGGGCTGCTGCAAACCCCGGCTAGCCTGGCCTTGAGCACGTACACAGATGGGGCACGTACAGCTTCTCTACGAAATCTATTTCAGGGCCTCACCACCCTCACAGGGAAGAATTTCTTCCTAATATCCAGTCTAAATCACGGAATATCGTGAGTTGGAAGGTGTCCACAAAGATCATCAGTCCAACTCCTGGCCGTGCACGGACACCGCAGCAATCCCACCCTGTGCATCCCTGGGAGCGGTGTCCGAACGCTGCTGGAGCTCTGGCAGCCTTGGGGCCGTGCCCATTCCTTGAGGAGCCTGGGCAGTGCCCGACGCCCTCTGGGCGGAGAACCTTTTCCTAAAATCCAGGCTGACTCTCCCCTGACACAGCTCCAGCCGTTCCCTCGGGTCCTGTCCCTGTCACCACAGAGATCAGTGCCTGCCCCTTCGCTTGCCCCTCACGAGGAAGTTGTAACTGCGACGAGTCTCCCCTCAGTCTTCTCCAGCCAAACAGACCAAGTGCCCTCAGATGCTCCTCAAGGCACTTCACCATCTTCGTGTCCCTCCTTTGGACACTCTCTCCCCTCCTTTAGTTTGAATCCATCCCCCACTTGTCCTATTACTCCAGGCCCTTGTAAATAAATAGTGTCTCTTTGATGCCTTAAATGGCTACCTAGAAGCAGAGACTAGACAGGAATAAAGGAGGTATTTATTTGAAAGGCCTCCAGAGGTACGTGCTGGGCTCCAGAGGCTCCTGCCTCAGTGGATCCCAAAATGGACAAGGACAGGTCATGAGTTCTTCCCACTTGGATCTCAGCATCAATTCCCCAAGCAGAACCCAGGCAAGGATGGAATTTGCCCAAGCTTGCCCCCCTGTCCCCAAGATTGTGGTTTGCAGTTGTTGGGCCTAGGAGGGTCTGGGTGTCCTTGGAGAGCTGGAGAGGCTTTGTTGTGTGTGTGTGAGGATGAGAGAACAGCACTGAACGAGCTCCAGGGAACTTCCGAGTTACACTGGGCAGTATAGGATTTGAAAAATATAAAAGTTAAAACCTAAGGCATCATCTTCATTTTACTTGTCGGCTCCTTCAGGTACTGGAAGGCCACAATTAGGTCACCCCAAAACTTCTCCATGGTGGACACCCGCAGCTCTTCCAGCTTTTCCCCAGAGAAGAGCTGCTCCATCCCCTCTAATCATTTGTGGTGTCCTCTGGACTGGCTCCAGCTCCACATCCTTCTGCATCTCAAGACTGGAGGCAGCTCTGCAGGGCAGAATTCCCCTTCTTCCTGCTGCCCACGCTGGGGATGAGCCCAGGACTTGGGGATCCTCTCATCCACCAGGATATTTAATGATATTTTCTGCTGAGGCATCTCAGACAAAACCTGCCAAAAGAGTGATGCGTATGAGCTGGCAGTTCCCCCCAGGTGAAATGCCTGTAGGAGTTGTGGATACAGAAATAATGCAGGAGTGCTTGTGGCAAATGAACTGCAAAGAGTGTGGCAGAAGACACTTGAACAAAGCCAGTAACTAATTATTCTTGCTGGTGTCTCAGGAGTCTGAATTGATAGTGATAAAGACTGCTGAGTCCTGGCTGTGAAAGCTTTGAAACCCAATTGGTGACACCACAGCAGTGACAGACTCCGTGTGTGTAATGAGAGAGGTCTGCAGGAAGGACCTTTTTATCCAGGAGATGGGAAAAGATGAGATTTTCTGGATCTGATAATTCTCAGTATCACCAGTTCACAGAAGTGTTCTTGTCTATGGTTTTAAACCAAATCTCTGGAGGGCTGTAGAAGAGATTTAACATATTTAATAGTTCTCTATTTAAAAGAGTCTGTTCCCGCTTGGACAACCCTCCTGTGTTCAGCCTCCTGGAAGCTTGCACAGTAATTCTCATGAGTAATAGTTCTTTAAATGAATAAGGTTTTCCAGGGTCAGAAGCAGACACTAGATCATTAAATGTCCACCTTTTTTTTCCTCTAATATTCCTGGAACTCTCTCGTTAGGACACGATTTGGAGGTAGTGGTGATATTAGATAGGAAGTATTAGAGTGATCATCTGATCTGAAAAAAATGATTCATTTCAGTGCTGTCAAAGAGAAGCGAACCTGACCTAATTATCCACAACAGTGTTAGAGAACAAAGCAGCAAAACCTGCTCAAAAACAGGAGCATGTAATGTTCTACCTCAATTAAACCTGGAGGGAACATACTGGGCTGCATCTTCCTCAGAGCTGCTCAGGATATCAGCTCACAAATTCCAACTGGAACCCTTCTTTCCTTTTGACTGCTGAGGAAATATCCCAGCAATATACCTTAAAAAGCTACCTGAGTTTAAAGAGAAATACCTTAAAGAGTTTATTGGTTTGAGGTTTTTTCCTGACAATCATCACTGAATTTTTGTTATTAAAAACCCCCAAATTTGGAAGACCAAGTAATTATCTTCAGCAACCTGAATTAAATATGTTACCTACTGTGGGTGCAGGTGTAGAGACACACCAAGGTGTTGGCACAGATTGCAATGAAACCTATGTAATTTAATAATTTAGAAATATTTTCATTTTAATAACATTCTGGAAGTATAAGAGGGTCCCTCCTAAGCTGTGCTTTGGGCACAGAGTGAGGCTTAGCTCACAGGAATTCAGTGCTCAGACCCTTCAGCCTCCCTCACCCAGGAGAAAAAGAATAACTTTGACATTGGAGTCCCTGTTCTTTGACATCTGAGTCACCAGTGCTTGGAAGGGAATAAAGCTGTTGGTTAATCTCTGAACTCTTGGTACAGACCTTCTGCCTCTAAAATGAGAAGTTTGCTGTATCCCAGGTTTTGAAAGGTGAAGGTGCAGTTGATGGCCTTTTCCAGCCCATAAAATTGTAAATAAGTTGGTTTACCTATAAACAATCATGGATGTCCAGTGCTGCTCTTTAGGCTGAAATCACCTTGCACAAATACAATTTCTGAACAGTTCCCTCCTGCTTTTTGCATTTCAGTTCTTGATAAATCCATTTTAGAGCTCCAGCTATTTTGCACTGAGTTACCGACTCTCAAATCTCAAGTCTCTTCCAAAAGCAGCAATTTCAAGTCTACCTCCTGCCTCCTCCCCTCCTACACAATCTCTGTCTCATCTTGGATGCAGCAAATATTTATTTTTCTGTAAATTTTATTGAGTTGTGAGTTATATGTTGCTCCCTCCGTAGCACTTTGGAGAAATAAAACTGACAAAGTGAGCTGCACAAGAGGATGAGCTAGGAAAGAAGTGAACTGAAAGTATGAAAAAAATCAGAATTATTAAATAAAAGTGCTGAAAACTCAGCAGAATTCAATTTCCAGGCATGATGGAGGTGTATGGATTTGCCAGTTTAATGAGTGCACTTACAGGTGGTGATGGTGTTTAGGGCACGAAGGAGGTGATGAGGTGGAAAACATTCATTACATAAAATTCTCCTTCTCTGTCCATGGTGTTTCAGCTCAGTCTTTCTTTTATTCTGCCTCCATCATGCTATTTTCTGTCTCTTTTTTCCCTTTCCTATGTGTTTCCACATGCAGGAATTGACCAACCCAGGATTTGTTGATTATAATGAGCTTTTCAGCGCAGTGTGTTACAAACATTTGGCGTTGACTTGATGTCTTTCAGCCAAGCCTAGAGGAATATCCTTCATGTTTTGCAAGAGGGAACAAAGGTACATTTTATTTTCAGGGTACCTGAGATCCCATGTTGCCTAAACCTCCCCAACAGTGGCTCTTACTGTAAAATGGCATTTTTGAAATGCATCCAAACCCAAATATGACTTTACCATTAGGTATAAAGGCCATAAACACAGCTTGATTTTTGTTCTTGTGACAATCAAATCCTTTAATTTTGACGTAGCAATGATTTTACTCTGCTCAATGAGATTCTCACCATATGCAATGGTTACAAACCCAAGCCAAATGAGCTCATGAGCGTTGGCTTGTGAACTGTGACACCAAGAGCGATGAGGATCAATTTTAATCACAATAATTGATCTGTTCCCTTAGTCACTCCTGATGTCAGTCACGCATGAGGCGCAAGAGGCAGCAAATGTTAAATAGGAACTCAGGGGGTAGAACATCAGAAGAAGCAAATCCAGGTGTGGTACAGACAACGTTGCTGACAACTCTGACCCTGGGAGAACGCTTGTAATTAAAATGCAGGTTTTTTAGTGGATGCCAATAAAAGCAATACAAGGATTGGACTCACATTGTATTTAAAGTCTACGTACAGCAGAAAGAAATTAAGGTGATAAAGACATTGGGGGTTGCGGGATCTTGGCTGCATCTCAGAGGCAGAAGCAGTTGGCTATGGGAGGAGGGATGATGTTATCCCTCGGGATGAGCCAGGCAGCTTTGCCTCAGCCCGTTGGATGAATGAGCACTGGCACCAGGACGTGCACGCGTTGCCCACCAGCTACTTTGCTTTTCTCCTTGCAGCAAGATTCACCACAGCAGGGGAACTCTGCAGCTCAGAATTACTGATGGTCCAAAATGCTGGTGACTCACCAGATTTCCACTGCAGGTGGTTGGCAACTGCACGAGTCCAGTTCAGAGAGGTAACGACAAATCAGTCCTGGCTCAGCATGGAGAGACAATGGCAAAATACAGCTCTGCCCACTGTCTGGACCTGGATAAACAGGGATGCTCTGGCTACAGGGAGCCAGGTACCTCCAGGTGTAAAAGGCCGCTTGATCCTGGCAGGTTTTTGTGCCACACACTGCAGGGTTACATCCCCAAATGAGCATTTCTATGACTCAATAAAATCACTACAAATAGAAGGCAACAACAGGAGACACTGAGGTTGCCAATGGTGGGGATTTAATCATAGAACCAAAAAATCATGGAGTGGTTTGGGTTGGAAGGAACTTAAAGCCCCTCCCATTCCACCCCCTGCCATGGACACCTTCTCCTACCCCAGGTTGCTCCAAGTCCTGTCCAACCTGGTCTTGGACAGGGATGGGGCAGCCACAGTTTCTTTGGGCACCTGAATGTTATTTTGTTCAGCACTGAGCCACTCATTCTTCTTTTACAGACACTTCTGTAATAGTTCCACCTAAAAGACACCACCAAAAGTGGACAAAACTGAGTTTCTGTTCCACAGAAAATTCACCAAAAATTCTTCTTATTTAGAGTGCCCACCAGAAATGATGGAATTTTCCAGGAAAGGAGAGTCCAATAATTAATGTTTCAGAAAAAGCTCATTTTCCGATTTTTTTTAATGTTTAATCTTTTTTCTTTTCATAAAAACTCCTCTTAGTCATATTTCATGTTCTTTAAACATCATTGCCTTTAAAACCTTCTGGCTGTCCTTTGAAATGTTGCCATCTCCTTCAAAGTTTCATGGAAAGAAAACTTCTTCCACCATGGGCATTATTTATCTGAAGCAGCAGAGGGATTTCTCCTGTCTCTTTGTGGAACAATGAAGACAAACAGGACTGTAAAGCTCAGGATGAAGTGTTTAGGAATTCAGAGCAAACCTGCCAGGATCTGAAAGGCAGCAGCCAGAGGGCATGAAAGAATCAGTTCAATAAAACCATTTAATTCTCCAATAGCAGCGTTAATGATCTGATTCTCCACCTCTGAGGTCCCCCAGATCGTGTCATTTTCAGAAAAATTGGTGTAAATCTAAGTTAGGTCTTTTTGAAAGCCAGTAGGACAGGGAAAACCAAAGGCCTCTTCATCACTGGGCTCATTTATTTTTACTGATAATTTTTTCCCCTGTTCTATTACCATGGATTTCCTGAATAAGCTTCATTTCCAGCTTATCTCTGCCAGGAGCACTGGCACAACCTTCTGCTGAGCTGTACTGGTTGTGTTCTGCAATGGTTTGTGGATGTGCAATTTAAAATAGGGACATGGGGTTTCACTCAAATCAAAATGGATTGAGGAAGACAGACTGCTAGTTCTGAAAAAGATTTGAAAGTTTATTTTTTCCCCCCAAATGCTTCCTTTCTGTTCTTAAATAGATTAATATTTAACCTTTGAAAACACTCTGTCAACCACTGAGCAAATGAGAAGCCTGGGACAGATTTAAGGAGAAAATTAAACTTAGTTAATGTGACAGGGAAGTGATTTTTCTTCTGGAAAGAGTCTAGTGGAGAGAAGCAGTTAAAAGAACCAGCATGAAGATAAAAAATCGAAATTATTTATTTAAAAAAATTAACCTCCTTTCAACAATAAATCAATACAGCAGCCAGGAATGGCTTTGCTGCTGGTTAGGGCTCTGTAGCTGTGGTTAAACTCAGCCCAACCTTGGAGGAAGACAAGGACCTCCAAAGGCTCACAGAGACTACAAAAGCTTTTATGTGGGATAGCATTTTTTTTTTCAAATTAAAACAGTATTTTTATGTCCTTGCTTTACCTTTTGTTGCATTTTATTTTGGGGCACTTAAGAAATAATCCTCCAGAGTACTTTTAGGGTTTTTTCCCCTTTTTTTCCCATCTGAAGTCATGTGACAGGGAACCACCAGGAGCCTACGTGACTGCTCTGTGCTCCAGGGATTCAGATTTCTGCTGCCAGTGCTGTCTGTGCTGTGCCGAGTGTTTAAAACATGTTTTCTCAATGATGATCAAAACAAATCCTTCCTCTCCGTGCAGTATTTATCAGAGTGGTTGATTCTCTAAAGGAATCGCTCTGGATTTGTCATTCTTTGGGATTGCTGCAATACTGCACAACACAGTAAATAATAATACCAGGCTCCACTCCAGCTCTTTTCATCCAGAGCCCATGGAACAGTTCCTTGTAGCCCATGAATCCCACTGCAGAGCCTTGCTGCTTCTCCCTTAACAATGCCATCCAGTCTGATCTAAGCCGTTCCCACTTTGCAAATGTGCAAACTACTCCTGCTGTTCTGCCTGCCCGGTGACTCAGCGCTGCTGGCGTCACGCTGAGGTCAGTCCCAGCTGCGGGCCTGGCCCTCGGGCTCCGGCACGGAACAGTCACTGGGACACCGGGGCCACCAGCAGTGGCACCAGCAGGCTCTGCCCCCGCTGGAACACGGGCTGGCTCAGCCTCTGCCCCTCTGGAGGGCAAGGCTCTTTTCCCTGGGGGTCTGGGTGGATGGGAAGTTGGATCTGAGTCAGCAGGGGGGACATCCCTGTCCTGGGGGACATCAGGGACAGGGAGGGGGGTGTCCCTCTCTGCTCTGCACTGGGGAGGCCTCACCGCCAGTCCTGGTGGAAGTTTTGAACCACAGTGTAAGAAAGACATTAAACTATTAGAGAGCATCCAAAGGAGGCAAAAAGATGATGAAGGCTCTAGAGGAGTGGCTGAGGTCACTTGGTCTGTTCAGCTGGAGAAGGGGAGACTGAGGGGATACCCATCACAGTTTCAACTTCCTAACAAGGAAGAGGAGAGGGGGATAATGGGAATTTACAGGCAGTTAATGCTGTTACAGCACCAATGAGCACAACAAATCTGCAGGAGGATGTGTGGCCACGTGTGACCCCATTGGGGGCGTTGCTGCTTCCAGTGGGAGCTGAAGTGCCTGGTCCAGGCAGCAGAGCAGTCCTGGCTGTGGGAACAGCCCCTAAGGAAGGACACGGTGCTGCTGTGCTCCCCATGCTCCCCTCAACAGTTTGGGATGGCTGGAAGAGCCCTGGAGCAGGAGATCACAGAACCACAGATCATTAAAGTAGGAAAAGACATGCAAGGTCATCAAGTCCAGCCTGTGAGCGAGCCCCACGTTGTCACCAGCCCAGGGAACTGAGCGCCATCTCCAGCCATTCCTTAAGCACCTCCGGGGATGGGGACTCTGCCACCTCCCTGGGCAGCCCCATTCCAACGGTTGACAAAAACACCTATGGAATGCTTCATGGATTTGTGTCCTCACCGAGGTCTGAGAGTGAGCAGCAGCAATCTCATGACGTACTTGGAGCACTGATGCAGGAAGGCATTTCAGCAGTTTCTCTGCTCATCTACAGTGCTTCATTCTCATCCCTCAGGTGCTCCAGAGTGCCCTACACAACACAATCAAATTATTGGAGCTCTACTAGGAAAGAAGATTGGATTAGCAGCTAAACAAACCAGATCAGGTTATAGATTTCTGTGCAGTTTTATTTTCTTCCTACCACCACAGGGATATGTGTAAACAGGCACATATATAAAGCCACCAGCATTTGCCAGGGACATCTTTATATAACAACCAGACATTTCTGAAGTGTAAACATTTTTATTTGGGATCTGATACAGGAGTCAGAGGTGAAGGACACACACAGTGTCTTTTCTTGTGACTGGAGAGGCAGGAAATAGCATTTTCTGAGCTTCCCAGCTGTCCGTCGATGACGAATTCCTGCTTGTTCCCATTTAGCCCAGCTTCAGCTGGCCTGAATATATTCTATTTACAAGTGCCCTGGGATTAGTTCAAGTTGCTCCAGACTTCATCGTGCTGACGTTGGAGGAGATAAACAGAAGTAATTTGCTGATTCACCATTACAATTTTCATAAAATATGAGTCAGGGTTTTCTTCTTTCATGTAACACGGAAATTAGGTTACCATGCTTTGCTGAGCCCTGTGCTGCACTATGTGTGTTCCCAGTAGCATCTCATGTTCCTGCAGTATATTTTGGGAAGAATAACCAGATTTATGAGGCCACATCTTCTCCTCTTTCCCTTGGCTTTCCAACAGACTAGCACTCACCACTCTTGAGGCCTCCTCTTCATTCCATTTATAGAGTTATCATTCCAAGTGGATTTTCTGCAGCCTCTCACCTGTTTGGCTGTTAAACCTCTATTTAAATTCGACACTTCTGTGCTGAATGAGCTTCTCCAAACCTGGACATCTGGAGCAAGGCTTGCTGAATGCCTGTGGCAGAGGCGTTGGAACAAGAAGATCTTCAAGGTTCCTCCCAACCCAAAACATTCTGTGCTTCAGGTGCCAGGTTCCACCTCAAATTCCAGAGAAGGGAGACACCTCTTTCCTCAGATTGCTCCTTCATCTTGGAGCAGTGTTTTCCTGGCAGCCTTTGCATGTGCATTCCCCCTTGGATGTATCTCCCAAGTTCCTGCTGTTGCCTGGCCAAACCTTCCCCTCCTCTTGACTCTGGCGGTGCCTTTCTGGTTTAAGATAGAGTAAAATTGAAGTGGTGACTGGAGAAAATGACATCATCATTTAAATAGATTTCCTGAGGAAATTTTTAATGGTCATTTTTATAGCTTATTTTGTGCTTTTTAACTTTTTCCTCCCTGGTCAAAGGTCAAGAAATTATTTCATACAGACCAGTACAGGAAAAGAGCTAATTCTGACTAATCTCAAGGGGTTGATTGTTTTGATTCATTTTCATTCTGAGCATTGATGTCCTTCAGAGAGTTTCTTTGGATTAATCAAAATATTCTCCACTTCTGAGTTTCAACAATACAAAAACTTAATAAGTCTCTTCACATTTAAAACTCCATAAAAGGGACCAGGAGCTATAAAACCCCAGACCTCAAGGGACTTCTTGGACTTTCTTTTAGAGAAATTCACACAGCACAGAGCTCTCAGTACTTTCACTCAGTGGCTACTAAATTGATATAAATTCCTTCCAAATCCTGTCTGAGTACTCAACCCAAGGTGCCTGGGGACAAGAGGGAGAGTTTACAGTGCTCTGAGAGTCCTGTGTGCAATCTGGCTTCACCCTGGCAAGCTGGAAAGGAAAATTTCTCATATTTCTGTTCTCTTTGTATGTGTGTGTGTGTGTGTGCAGAAGTGAATGTCCAGTTCAGCTGGGAAATGCATGTTTACCCACCCCCATGTTGGTTCAGAAGCATATGCCTAAAGTTAAGGCCATGGGGAATGTTTTTTCTGAGGTGATTTCCTTTGAGACAGAGTATGCATCATTCATGACATGAAATTCTGGGGTTTTAGAAGGAAAACATAGCCCTGTGATGGAATTTTCCAAAGGTAAAGATTATTGTCTTCCACCTTGCTGAACTGCAGAGCGCCGAGCTAAATGCACAGAGTATCTCAGATCTAAATACACGTGAGAATTGGGGGAGTGCAGATCAGGCTCTGACCTTTACAGTTCCAATCTTCAGCGTTTTACACCTGCCTTTATTGCTCTCACAGTTTGAACTTGTTCTGCACAGCTAAATCCCTGTGAAATTTGATAAAACCTCCAGGTAGCGCTGGACCCCATCGTTTCTGTGGAGGATTTAGGCGCTGTTATTCCAGCAAAACATGACCTTGCATTAGGTTATCCGTGGCATACTATGGACCTTGAGCTCTGCATTCATAAAACCCCATAAAGGGCACAGTTCCAAGCTCTGTGAAAAACTGGCTGTGCTTCTACAATTTTATTCAGCAAGAAATCAGTGCTGTGCGTCACTGGTCAAAAGATGACTAAGCTGTGGTTATAAATGATAGAAACTGTGAGGATTTACAGCTCGATTATCCCTTTTTACTCCTTTGGAGTAATACCTTACTTCTTCACCAAGGAATTAGAGATAAGCAAATCTTTAAATGAGGTGTTTGCTCAAGAGCTTTGCCGGTGAGAAATGTACTTATGGATATATTAAGTGCTTTCTGGAATTAGGGTCAAAGCAGGAGGAGGCAGCAAGTGTCCAGGTTTGGGGAGTGTTTCTTGTATATCAGCACAGGAGATCTGGCTTCAGGGGCGGCCTTTAAAATCTTCAATTCCAAACCAAACCAAAGGAGATGGGTGAAATCCTGGCTTTACTGAACTCAGGAGCAGAAGTCCCAGCAACCTCAGTGGCCCTGGGATGTCATCAGACAGATGTCCTTGTCCTTCACCCAGTCTCCTGTCACTTTTCTACATGGAGAACGTGGTGCTGCCAGCCCTGTAGTGGTATTCCTGACCTGTGGCCAGTCCCAGCAGCCTGCTGACATCTCTGTGGCACATTTTTACATCTGCCTCCCTGAAAATGTGCAAAGGGGTAAAGGCATAATTCCAAGAGAATCCAGCTCTCCCTGACTGACATTAAATTGGGTTCATCACCCACTGAACACGAGCTTTTCTCGGTGTACTGAACACCATTCCCTTGCCCAGCTGTGCCATGGTGCTGCAACTTCCTAGTGATAAAAGTGAAAAGAAAAGGAAAGATATATATCTTTTCCTAAGTAATTCACTGTTTTCCAAGTACAGGAGGACCATTAACTAATTAATTTGCCCAGTTAATCACTCAGTAGCTACATACAATGGCTGGGCAAGCCATGGGCTTCATCCTGGCACAGTCTGAGTGTGCAGCTCCCATCATGTTCCTCTCTCCAGCAATGCTGCCTGTCCAGGGTCACTGGGCTCCCTCCAGCTTAGCTCTAGTGGCCCAGGACCAGGCAACTGGAAAAGAGACTTTTAGGGGCTGAGATTTGGTCTGTGTTTGGAATTTATGAGATTTTCAAATGTCTCCTCACCTCTTTTCCCTAACTTGTGAACTAGGAATATAAATTAATATAATAATAATATACAACAAAAAAAGAAGAAATAATAAACTAGTGTAATAAAGTAATTTAAAAATAAATGCTTTTCAGAGCTAGGAATATAAAATATTATCAACTAACTTTATGACATAAAATGAAGTAGTCTCAGGAGTGGAATTCTTTAATTGTCAAGTGCTTTTTAATCACTGCAATTGCTCCATCATAAAACTATTCCCAAGAGGAGAGATGTTTTTAAGGGCCCTAAAGAATAACAGCTGGTCTGGGGATTTTTATGTTCAACAGGGGTCGTATTTCCTTGCTGTGGATACTTTTAGGAGAAAAGGTTAAAATCCTGCTTAGGTGTAATACCCAAGAGCCAGCCTAGAAGTACCTGGGTGCTGGAAGGTCAAGTACAGACACGGCTATTTAAGGTGATTTTATATTTTCCTATGATAAAATGCAGTTTAAAATACTTTCATGACCTTTTTTTTGCTCATTGTTATGAGTCACTGTAGTACTAAATCTGCACTTTTTTTCAAAACTAATCATGGCTTACCCATTTGGCATATTTTCTCAGAACAGTTAAGTAAATTATCTCTCATTTTAGGTCTGTGTCTAAACAAACGTAAACATTGTACAGTAGCAAAGGTATTCAGTGTCACAGTGGAATGGAAATTACCAAAAATGGCACAAACTCCATAACCTTATCTCATGCTGTGTTTTATCCCATCCATCCAGTGAAGTAACTGATCAAAGATAATAAATTTTAGAAGCTCACTTTGGAAAGCCTGGGTTTTAAATTGGGTTTTTAGAGCTGAACTGAGTCTGTGACATCATGCCTTATACAGGGAAGAGCATATGGAATGTTTACAGCAGGACCATCTCTGAGCAGAGCCACACTGGAGGAGATCCTGGTTCCGGAGCTGAGGATCACACAGCAGCCAAGCACTTTTCCACTCTGGGAAGGGTGGAGCTGCAGGTGAGGTAGAAATTGGGGGACTGAGTGGCCAAACTGCAGGTGCTGGTGCTCACATCACTGATCTCCCCTCAGTCATCTTAATCCTTCTATTGGCACTACTGAAACATAGGTTTCCTTACATTTTCTTGGCAATTACCACCTGTGCATGTGTCTTGCCCGGGGACGCTGTGGCTGCCCCATCCCTGGAAGTGTCCAAGGCTGGACGGGCCTTGGAGCAACCTGGGATGGTGGGAGGTGACTCTGCCCATGGCAGGGGATAGGACAATGATCTTTAAAGTCCCTTCCAACCCAAACCATTCCAGGATTTCATGAAATAGTGAGGCCAAACCCACAGGCTATATATGCAGGAAGGACCTCAAAACCAAACAAGTTTAGTTCTGACTTTTCTTGGGTTTAGTGATCTAAGAACTGGATCACCAGGATAAAAACATTTTCTACCAAGTCAGTGGGACCTTCTTTCCATGCGCTGACAGGACCTCATGTTGCACCAGGGGAGATTCGGGTTGGACATTAGGAAAAATTTCTTCATGGAAAGGATTCTTAAAGCATTGGAATGGACTGCCCAGGGCAGTAGTGGAATCACAGAACCGTAGAATATGCTCAGTTGGAAGGGACCCATCAAGACCATCAAGTTCAGCTCCTGGCCCTGCACAGACATCCCAACAATCCAACCCAGTTCCTGAGAGCATCGTCCAAGTGCTCCAGGAACTCAGTCCCCATCCCTGGAGGGATTTAGCAGCAATGTAGATGTGACACTTGGGGACACGGGTTGGTGGTGGGTTTGGCAGCGCTGAAGTCTCCCGGTGGCCTTAGGGGGCTTTTCCAACCAAAACGATTCCCTGATTTTATGATTCCTTGATTCCATGCTTCCACGGTTCTATGCCCTCCACGGGGAATGTGTGACAGCGGAGGTGGACGAGGCGGTGGTGGCCGTGTCCTCTCGATGTGACCGCGGGGCAGAGCACGGCGCGGTAGCGGTGTGCGGACCCTCCGAGCCGGGGCTGCGGATGTGCCGGGGTACCGGATGTGACAGTGGTGCCGGGGGTACCGAGTGTGCCGGGGGTCCCGGGAGTGCCGGGGGTGCCGGCGGGCCCGGCCGNCCCCACACGGTGAGTGAGTGAGTGTCCCCACACCGCTCTGTGCGTGAGAGTCCCCACAGCCGCACGGTGACTGAGTGTCTCCACAGCCGCACGGAGCGTGTTCCCCACAGCCGCTCGGTGGCCGAGTGTCCCCACAGCCGCTCGGTGAATGGGTGTCCCCCGCATGGCGAGTGAGTGTTCCCACAGCCCGCAGGGCCGGAGGGTCGCGGGTGCCCGCGGGGTTGGGCCGGGCGGGGCCGTTGCGGGAGCGGTTGGACTCGGTTAAAAAACTTCGCGAAGCCCAGAGCGCTCGGCTCGGCTCGGGCCTTTTTCTGCTCTCTCCGTAAGGCGTTTTCCGTAGAAACTTTACTGATGAACTTGTAAAAAGGGCGGTTTGGCGGCGCGGCCGTGCTGGAGGGGGCTGTGTGTGTCTGGCTGCACGTGAGCTCCCTCTCACTACGGGCGTTCCTTTGCATGAATCCTAAAAGCTCCCTGGATTTGGGCAAGCCCTGCCTCGCCACATTCGTAGTAGCAGTAGTAGGAGCGTGGCATTACTTACTCGCTGTCGGAAGCTCTGTCATCCCACTTAGATGATGACAGCCGTGGTAGCTGAGGCCTTTTCTGTGTATTCTGCAAGGACCATCCGTGTTTTGGGGGAGGTCACAGCCTGGAGGTGACAGTGACAGTGAAGTGACAGTGACAGCAAGCTGCGATTCTGTGCCCTAAACTATTCGGAAGTGCCTGCATGCAAAGCAAAACTGCTTTCCAGCAACTCGGGGCTGGAATTCTGTGTCTTCCCAGCCAGGAATCACCTTCCTGTGTTCCCTGCCTTCTCCCGCAGGCATCTCTGATACATCTTTAAGCCGCTGCAAATCTGTAATAACATTAATTGTTCCCTTGGAAAGAGGAGGGTGGGCTCTGCAGGCTTACACACGTTGTGTTCCGTGTGCTGCCTTAACAGTAACAGCCTGTTCGTGGCTCCCATGAAAAGCAGCCAGGTGGGAATGAATGGGGATGTGCCGAATTCTCCGCTAAAGGCCGAGGGATGAATAATAAATGACAGTGACTCCAGAGCAGGGACTCTCCCACGCTTCGTAGTCCTGACTTCTCCTTAAGCTCTAGGGGCAGATGTGATGTGTCTGTCCCATCCAGAAATGTTAAAAACAATCCCTGTGCCCTTTCATCCTCTGTGTGCTGTGTCTGCAGCATCCAGGACTCAGGAATATGGGCTTGATGAATGGAGGGAGAACAGCTGTCTGCATTATACCTCTGTTCCTTATGTCTTATCCCTCTGGCATTCCCACATCTTAGTTCAAAGGGAGCACCAATAATTCCTTTAATTTGCAGTGCTGCAGACCTTTGACCTCGGGGCAGTGCTGCCTGCACACCCTCCCTGCCCAGTTGTGCATCCCAGGCATAACTTTACAGTAAATTTAGTTTTGTTGCCTCATTAGGCACCAGACACACAGGGCTGTGTAAGGACTGTGTGCTCTGGAATGATTCAGCTGCCACACAGAGACACATTGACCCTTGTGAGCCAAAGCCTGACCCTAAATTCCTGCCCTGCACATCAGGGCTTGAGCTCCTGCTCAAGCTCAGGGGTAACTGCTGACACGGTAGAGTCCCATAATTTATGAACCAACTATAAATCAGGGAGACAGAAGTAGACCAAGTTCCTTGAAAGATCGCATTGAGACTGAGTTATTTTGGAGAGTCAATTAAGCAGCATTTAGGCTGGCAGTGGAAATTAGTTCATTAATTAACACCGCTTGAAGGAATGAAATTCTACCCATGTTTTCAAAACACTCCTAATCCAGTGTAGTTTCGTGGCCTTCCTGGCTCTGGGCTCTGATGATCAGACTGCAGGAGGGGTTTGGGCTGTGGCATCTGTACTTGGCCATAGCGAGGGGGGAATCTTGGTACCTTGTGCTCTGCTGTGCCTCTCTCATTTGTGTTGAGAAGCCCTTGGTGGGTCATCCTGAGGTTATTGACAGTGTTTGTCAAGTTCTCAGTACCTTGATGGTCTCTGCATATGAGAATAAACTTCTTCTTATGGATTTTACACAGTTATGTCTTACATATGTCTTATATATGCCTTATATATGTCTTCCATGTCATGTGTATCTTACTTGTCTATGTTTAACCCACTGGTCTTTAATGGATGAAAATCAATGAACAGTTAGAGGATTTGGAGGCAAATTCAAAGTCAAATTTCATCATCAAAGTATGGGTAACATGGAGTGAGGGGTGGTCCATGCAGAGTGGAAATGAGCTCAGGGTTTATCTTACAGATGCTCAGCCATGAACAGACCAGACCAGTTCTGCTCCCATTTACACCAGAGCAATTCCTGCTGAGTTGAATTGTTACTCAGTCAATTCCTTTATCAGGGACTGTAGTGATGAGACAGGGAGTAATAATTTCACACTGAAAGATGGGAGATTTATCTTCAATATATGGAAGGAATTGTTCCCTGTGAGGGTGGGGAGGCCCTGGCACAGGTTGCCCAGAGAAGCTGTGGCTGCCCCTGGATCCCTGGAAGTGTCCAAGGCCAGGTTGGACAGGGCTTGGAGCACCCTGGGCTAGTGGAAGGTGTCCCTGCCCATGGCAGGGAGTGGCACTGGATGGGCTTTAAGGTCCCTCCCAACCCAAATCAGTCCATGATGCTATGAATTTTAGCCACTGGGATTCAATCATTAAAAAAATAGAAATATTTTGAAAATTGCAGTTTGGCTTTTTGCCTTTGCCACCATGATCTTCATGCAAAAATAATTATTCGAAGCATCAGTAGGGAAACTAGGATGCTCTAGGGAATCAGCAACGTGCCATTGCCTATGGCTGTGCCGAGTTAGTGTGGTACAGCAAGGGAGAGCCTAGCTGCAAAACTTGAGCATAATATTGAGCATGATTCCTTCACCTTGCAGAATTTCTCACAGGTAAACCATCATTTCCGTTCCTTTCTAGCCAAGTTATTTTAGAAGCTCTAAAAACTGTTTCTTTCAGTGTGTATCACCAAAAGGAGGGCTTTCCTCCATAAAATGCCACAAACGGGTGCAGCAGATGTTGATTTATGTCCACATCAGCTGATTTTCTTCTCCATTACCCTTTCCCTGGATCTTTGCTTATCCAGCAGGTCCTGTCGCCCTGACATCCGATGTCAGGTTGGATGTTTTTGCACATTTGGTGAAAGCTTGACTCAGTCTTTCTCCCCAACTTGGTGTCGTCAGGCGCATGATGGTCATTATGAATTATTGATAGTGATGGAAAAGTCACGAATGCACAGCTGTGCTGCAGGGCCTGGGCCTTTTTCTTGGGTTTAATCATCACTTTATCTCCTCTCTGCCTTTTAGTAATAATGTCAACAAAGATTTCGTGCTGCCTTCACCACAAAAGAGGAGCAGTTCCCTGCTCTGATGCTGCAGCCAGAATCCTTTTTCTTGCTGTAGTTTAATCAGAGTTATGCATATTTTTTAACTGCAAACTCTAGAAAACATTTCACTTATCCAAAACCTATTTTCTAGGGGAATCTAGGCTGGTACTGATGCAAAATTAAACATAAACTCTTGTGTAGCAAATACTTTGAAGATAATGAATAATTCATTTATTTTCCCCCACTTTTACAGTGTAACTCATAAAATTGGGAAAATGGCATTAAAATGAAATCCCACTGCGGTGTTTTGTATTCAGAGAGTAACTTTCTAATATAAGTATGGAAATTAATTCATAAAAATATGAATTCTATATGAACATTGTAAACACAAATAGTAATATAATTAAACAGTGGAAGACACAGTAATCTTTGAGTAGCTTGTGAGACACATTCCTGTGGATGTGCCAGCCCAGTCTGCTCCAGGATACAGAAGTTTTCCCAATTCAATTTAAACTCCCCCCTTGCTGTAGCAGTCGGGAAGAGCCTTTGTTTGGAGGGATCCTAAACTGCTGCACAAATCAACCTGGAGCCTGGGCCTGGAGCTCACAGCTTCTGCCATGAAATGAAAATACTCCTGGAGTGGAATAAAATAATTGTTTAACAGAAACACTTTTCTAACATGGGCGGAGAGGAGCAGGGGTGATGCAGGGAGGCATTTCTGGGTGCATTTCTCTCAGCTTTTGGGCTCCTCCCAAGGAAAACTCCAAATGCACTGTAGACAAACCATCAAAACTCACCCTCGATACTCCAGTGGCTCAGTACTGATTTAGAGGGGAAAACTCCCACACTGCATTGACTGAAGGAACTAAATGCAGCTGCCAGCAGGGGTTTTTGGGGTATGATCAGTTGAAAGAGAGAAATCCATTCAGTGGATGTGGTTGTGTTGGAACCCTCTCAAAACAGACAGAAATGTGATCCTGAAGGATCCTTTCATGGTTTAGTGACCAAGGCAGTTCTTGGGGATATTTGGTGCTTGTCCTTTGGTGTAGATGAGGGGGCTTTGGTTCTGGAGAGTTCCCGAGGAGAGCCTTGACTTTGTAATGCCCTTTTTACCCTGAAAGCAGCCTGGCATTAGGGCTGCAGTGGCACACGGCATCGCTCATCCCTCATCCTCTGGCATTTGAAGAGGAGAGATGATTATGAAGATGGTTAATAGATGGAAAAGAAAGATTGTTTCAATTTTTACCTTGCCTGCTTTTGCTGCAGTTTAGTCATAATAATGAGAGTTTTTGATAAGTGAGCTTCGGATTGAGTCACTGGGATCTCGAGTGAGTAAATAGATTTTGGGATTAGTCTGAGAAGCTGAGCAGAGCAATCGGGAAGCTGCAGCACAGAGTGGGAGGAAGGAATCTCTGGGATCCTTGGCTTTTGTTCCTGCCAGTTTGGGGGGCATCACCTTGAAATCCTGTGGGAGAGCTCATGAGATGTCTGAGCAACCTCCACGTCCACCAAAGCCCATGGGAGACATGGGCACCTGGAAGGTTTGAGGGTCAATATTCCTCAGGGTGGGACCTGGGAGTGGGGCCACCCAAAGGAGTGACCAGCTGGGAGATTGTGGGACAGAGGGAAATCCAGGGCATAGAGCCCCACGTCATCTCCCAGACCCTGCTGGATCCCAGGATAATTCTGTGCTCCTTAGGCACGGAGCCACCAGGGAAAAAGGCTTGGGAATGGGTTTGTTGGTGCATGTCGCCACAATTCACATCTGGAATGCTCTCTTTAAAACACAGGGTAATTGTTTACGTAGTCATTTTTATTTTAGTTTCTCCTTCAGCTGAAAAAATCTTGGGAACCCTGAGTATAGAGTAAGGAAATGATGCTTTTTCCTGCCGTGACTGAGCCAATAAAAGGCAGCTGTTGGGAATATTGTCCCAGTAGGCAAAGCAGCTCATCAATCTCAGCTGCTGCTTCTATGAACATATTATATAATAATGCCTCTTCTACAAAAAAAATGCTATAAAGGTCTCTCTCTTCTTCCCCTAAATATCACCGGGGGAAGCCATAAATTCTGCTCCAGTGTTAATCTGTTCTATCATGGTGATATATCCATTAATGGATATCATATATCCATTAAACCTTCCATCCTTGTGCAGAAAGAAATAACAATATTTCAGTGTTAAAAAGAAGTTTGTATTTTTTTGCAAAGTGACTGATTTGTCTGACTTTCCCAGGCTCCACATGCTGACAGTCTTTTATCTAAGCAGCCCAGAACTCTTTCCTTTGCCATCAAGGCCTAACTGGCTGCTCTCTGCCAGGCTTGGAGCAGAGCTCAGCCCTTGCCAGACTTAACCCTTTATTCCAGCTGCCAACGTGAGCCGTCAGTACATGGATTTGGGGGCAGGTCAGGAACATGCATTCAGCTAATTAGTAGCCCATGAGGAGTTGGAAAGCAAATGAAAGCTGCAGACAGGCCCTGGCACAGCAGACAGGCCCTCACAGGGTGAGCAAAGCAAGTGCTGTGCTTCTGGCAGCACTAAAATGGCATTTTCAGGGATAAAAATCTGCCTGCTATAGCATGGAGGAAAAATCCACTATATGGCTAAAAAATGAATAACACAGCCCATACCTCCAGGGCTGTAATTTCATCTTTTCCTGCAGGTTATGCAGATATTTACACTTAAATCATACTTGCAATATTATCTTTACTAAGAAACATATATAATTGCAGCATAAAAGCTGTGATTGTGGAACATAACTCAACAAGAAGTAAATTCCTGTGGGTATCCAACCATACAGTGGACAGGCCCTGCTTGGGATAGTCAGGGAACTTGAGTGGGTGTTGTGAACTTTGCAGGATGGGGTGCTGGAATGGGAGGTCTTGGAAGGAAAGGACAATACTAACTGTCAGCACATGTTTGAAATGAGAAACAAATATAAGGAAGTTCCTTTATGACAGCATATGGATATTTACAGAAATATTTCATTCCAGCACAGCCAGTCAATGAACATGGAAATGCCAGCAACAGGATCCTGAGCTTACTCTAAATGAACCAACAACCTCACGTGCCAGGAAACAAGACCTTCCTGTCGGCTGCACACTCTGATAGAAAGAATCTAAAGCCACTACACAATTCATAGTATTTCATTCTGCTGAGTTATTATTCATTCTAAATTTTATATTATTCTACTACATCCCTGCTAATTTGCATGTCTATTAATAATATTAAATTCCCACTCAAAATCCCGTAGGGAAAATGGCAAGTTTGTTAATACCCTTGCAGAGGATTAAGCATGACCTGAAACCCAGAGTCTTTATAAGCACTTTGGTGTTTTTCCCACTACTTTCACCTTATCATTCCCAGCTTCAAAGGCTGCTGTTATACCTGCAGGACTGCCAGGCTGTAATGCATCATTTATTATGTCCAGCAGGTGACTGGTGGTTAACATTGATCTCCAAATGAATGTGATTGTTTGTTCGGTTTTATTTCCTGCAGCTTTCCCGGAGAGCTTCGTGTTTCTGTCAGTGACAAGATGACAATTCATATTTCTACCAAATGATCCAGTGACTCATCCTATTAACTCCACTGGAATACTCGCTTCCAGTCGTCCTGCCACGGTGAGTCCGTGGGGTTTTGCATTCTTGCTGGGAATATTATTCAGGACTTAGTCCATAGTATGTGTTTGGTAGTACAAATGATCTTTTCCTAAAGCAGGAACTTCCCACGGATGACCCCAGCCCCAGATAAACCAAATATTGCATATGAAAGAAATTTTTTTAAAGTTATTAAAGTATTTTAGAGCAATTGAGATACTTGTGGCCTCATGTTTTTTATAGGGCTTGGTTGGTTTGGACTGGAGGCTCTGTGAGAAAAAGCCTCATGTGTTGTGGGAACTGGTATCAAGTCATAATAAATTGGCCCTTGAAAATGTTGCCCTATGAGGGGAATCCCATCTAGCTAAGAATGAGTGTACCATGAGTTATGACGGAAGAATGGGACATCTGAAAAACCCCAAATATCCAGCATGACAGAATATGGATTATGATTTCATACTGGGTGCCCAAATTAAACTCCTTATTTTGTTTCTCCTGAGAACTCCCAGCTCATCAAGCCAATATCCTGGAACATTCCAGCAGAAACAGAATCCCAGAATGGTTTGTGTTGAAAGGGTTCTTACATCCAATCTTGTTCCATAGGCAGGGAAACATCCATAGTCCAGGATACTCCAAGCCCTGTCCAGCCTGGCCTTGGGCACTTCCAGGGGTGGGGCAGCCACAGCTTCTCTGGGCAGCCTGTGCCAGGGCTTCCCCATCCTCACAGGGAAGAATTCCTTCCCAATATCCCATCTTACCCTACCCTCTTTGCCTTAAAGCCATTGTCCCATGTTCCTTGGGTTGGGTGGGAAAAGTAGGACATATTTTTGTGGATCAAGTCTCCTCTTGTGTTTACTTTTTGTGCCCTTGAAGGTGACATTCTGTGGCACAGCCCAAGCCAACTGCTTTGCAGTGCATTTTGCCCACCTTGCAGCCTTATCTGCCAGGGAAGAGCTGATATCATTTGTTATCCCAGGGAAACTCGATGGTAACTGGACTGAAAACTGATGGCAATTCATGCGTTATCTCTTGATAACAGGATAAATAAACACTGCCTCCACCGTGTGCATTAACATTAATGGAAGGAAAAACTCATGGAAAACACTGTCAAACCAGTTTAAATATGTCCCTATTTAGGTTCCCCAGATGCTTTACTGCTTCTCCTTGTCTCGTCTGGGTTTAAATTACGACTGGAAGTCCCTCCACGTTTGACATTCCTGCCTTTGGAGCTTATGCCAGCTGCAGTCCTGAAGTAAGTGAGCAAAATACTTCCAAATGCCTGGCTTAATTGAGAAATGGATCTTTGAATTAAAATAAAGCTTTAGCAGGAGATCATGGAAATTGTTAGTGATGTATATCATGTGTTAGCAGGGAAACCAGTGCAGAGATGTGAGGAATGGCAGAGTTCCTGTGGGTGTTTCTGGACTGATCCCCCAAAACAAGGCCACCACAGCAGCTCCCAAGACATTTTGCTACATCTCCTTTTTAGCCTCTTCTCACAGGGTACAGAGACAGGACAAGGGGAAATGGCCTCGAGCTGTGCCAGGGGAGGTGGAGGTTGGACAGCAGCAGGAATTTCTTCATGGGAAAGGTGATCAGGCCTTGGCAGGCGCTGCCCAGGGAGGTGGAGGCATCCCCATCCCTGGAGGTGTCCAAGGAAGGACTGGAGGTGGCACTCAGTGCTCTGGGCTGGTGGCAGGGTGAGGATGGGCTACTGGTTGGACTCAATGGTCTTGGAGGGCTTTTCCAGCCTCACTGATTCTGGAATTCTGTGATCTGTGAAAAGTCCCAGCGCAACTGATTTCAAAGTGCAAAGTAAAAAGAATTGGAGCATTTAAGTATTCCCAACCTCTATTGTAAACAGAAAAACATGGGAGCAGATAGAAGCAAAGGGAAGAGGATGGAGCTGCCACAGCTGCACAAAAACTATTTCAGCTGTATCCTGCCTGAAAATGCCAGCACATGGCAAACCCTTTGAAAACACACTGAATCAACATTATGGAACACATAAAAAGAGAATCTAAACAGTTTATCAGTAGAATATGAGCTAAATTTGATGAGACTGTTCTCTAGGCTACAAGTATCTGTTTCTATGAAACTTGTGGGGAGCATGAAAGCTGTCATTAGCATGGCAGATTTGCTTCATTCAGATGAAAAGCCAGATCTGCTTGGATTTTTTTGATGAAGCTCATGCACGGTGGAGTGCTAAGAGGTGGCTAATGAAACATTTTAGTGTCATTGTAAGCCCAAACTCAGAGTTGCTTGGTCCAAAAAGAAAATTAGAGCCTCTAGTTTCAATAGGAAACGAAACTATAAAATTTAACAATATTATGTTTAACAATCCAACAGTATCCAAACATTTTTCCACATTGTGACTGCTTCATCAGCTGAAGGTGACCACTCAAGGACAAGTTGGAAGTTGAGTCAGGGAAATGTTTTTCTAACCTTATAATAAGGATAATATATCACAAAACTTGTGACTGGGTCTGATCCATCTTAGTCTGTGCTTTTCTAGCCAGTGTATGTAAAAGGAAACACCCTGAAAACTGCTTTTCCTCATCATTTTATCTGGCAGAAACCTTTAATCAGGTGGGATTCAGGGTCCATTGATGTCTATGGTAACATTTTAAATCCCATAAACAAAAAAACTTAAGAAAAATCACTAGGAGAGAATATCAGTAAATTACAAGTACTGATGAAGTGTGGGAAAAAACACCTTATTTCGAATTTCACTGCCATGGTGGTGATGTTCGTGCAGCTTCCATTTGCCCACATGCAGACACTTTAGGACGAGAAAACCTTGAACGTGGATCACATGAGATGCTTTGGGGTGTTCCTGTGGAAGGAGTTTCACAAAGGGCATTCTTTGGCAGGGTGGAAGCAGGGAAATCTTAAGGAAGGCTGGGATTGGGGGTGCTGGTGAGGTGAGGTGTATCTGCCCCCAGGGATCACGGAATCCCAGGATGGTTTGGTTGGAAGGGACCTTAAAGATCATCTGCTTCCAGTTCAACTTTCAATCTCCCAGGTTGCTCCAAGCCCTGTCCAGCCTGGCCTTGGACACTTCCAGGGATGGGGCAGCCACAGCTTCTCTGGAACCTGTTCCAGGGCCTCCCCACCCTCACAGGGTGGAATTTCTCCCTAATTTAATCAAAACCTCCCCTCTTTTACTTTAAAACTGTTCTCCTGTCCTATTACTCTCTTCCCATGTAAACTGATCATCCTCCATTGCAAACAGCACCAGTTTCCAAGGAATAAAGTGATTTTCCAGCCTCTTTTCCCATTAACCAGCTCAGTACTCACTTGTGCTTGGCTTCATCCAAGCACTGTGGTCACGTGCAGGGAGTTGCTTTCCCTTCATTCCAGGATCTCTTGTTTTACACAACAGTTTGACTAATTACAACCTCAGTGTTGCTGATGATGTATTGCAACTGAGGTTAATTACATTAATTATAACTCCTGGCATTAACCTGAGCACCTCAGTAAATAAATTTGCCCCTGCTCTGAGAAATCAGGTTCCAAATTACTATAAAAGTGCCTGGAAATTGTTCTCGTTGCCAGACAAGATTGAGGAAAAAACAAGAAATCCTTATAGGAGAGTGCAGGGTTAAGTATTGGGTTGCAAACTGGTAGCAAATTAGTAAATCATAAATAATACCACTCCTAATAATAATGTTTATTTAGGTTTACCTGCAAATAAATTACATTTTTGAAAACTGAATTCCTGGATTTTTTTCATAGTACATTTTCCTCATTTGTTGAAGTTGAAGGTGTTATTTCAGCACAGAATATTTATCATATCAGTGAGACTGAGGTCCCAAAGCCTCCTCAGACTCTCCAAGAATCACTCCCAAGAAATGGCATTTTGAGGGACAACTCTTCAACACAAAAGAGAGATTTACTGACATTACCTTCTCCTTTCAGTTTCAAACCTCAGTATATGGCAATAACATCTGAAATACCTAACAACTTGTAGCAATAAAGGAAGGATTTCTAAGCTTATTTAGGGATACGTCCATCTTCTGACTTTCCAAGTGTTTGAAGAGGCTCCCTCTGCTAAACAGATTGAGGTTCAACATTCCCTTCTCTACTCCCCTTTTTTTTACATCACAGCACCAGCCCCAGAAAGGTCAAAGTTTTGCAATATCAGACAAATGCCATAATAAAAACTACTGCTTAGACAACAATTCTGACAATTCTAAATTTGCTAGGGGATCATTTGGGCTGGTCCACCATAATCTGACATACAAAAACCTGGACTTGATGATCTTGGGAGTCTTTTCCAGCCTTAATTCTGTGAATCTCTGAATGACTCAGGTAACAACATGGCAGCAAAAACATTTGAACAAAACCCTCTCCTTGCAACCTGCCTCCACCCTCCAAGGTTGTCCCACTTCTAGAATTTCTGTAACAGCTGTTTTGTAGGATAAACTCATACTGGGTTGTCATGAAGGCTCTGAAGGATGCTTAGCAATAATTTTAAAGGAATAAGCATGGAATTCTAATGAATATTTAGTGGTTAAATCATTAGCACGTAAAATTGGCAGTGCTGTGGATGGCAATTTCTCTGCTTTTCAGTTCAAATGTTGTGTCCTCTAAATGCCTGCAGGAAAAACGTGAATATTTCTGAATACACCTGAAAACATACCTATTATGTATGTGGAATTATGCACCATGTACACGATGCCAGGAGCTACGTGGTTGTGCCAGACCTATGGGACTGATTCCAAGACCTTCACACTGTCAATTAAATTCCCAACTTCAGTCCTGCTTTAGCCAACTTTTATAACATTCCTTCAACTTCAAACATCTGGTTAGTCCCATTCTTTGTCGTGAGGCCAGGAAGGTGCTTGGAATTACATATGCTCCTGATCAGCTTAATGGGAGCTGAAATTCCAGCAGAAGTATGTGAAATAGAGCTCTGCTCTATGTATTCAAAGCCATTTAGCAGCTCACAAGTTACTTGAAATTACTAAAATACTCCAGAATGTGGAATCTGAAGGCGAGGGAAGGGGAATGTATGACAACGTGCGTATGGAGTCACTATTGGTTAAGAAACAACAGTGGGGACTTCTCAGTTGTGTTATTACTTAGTATGATTTTATTTTATTTTTATTCTTGAGCTTTGGCTGAAAGAATATGTTTGAGCCATCTGGCTGCAGAAACACTCGGGGGTGTTTCGGTAGCAGGTTCTGGGTGCTGGCAGATTCCCAAAGGCACTTTTTCCAGCCAGCTGGTGCCTCACTGAGCACATTCGGATCCCACCTGGACACCACCTGAGTGTCTCTTCTCCTTGCTAGGTGTGATGCTATGAAGGCAAGATATCATTTTAAACTGAGAAGTTCTCAAATCTGAGCTTTATCCCATGTATTCTATTGGTGTTTCACAGGCTCTCTTGAGGTTCTTTCTCCACAAGACTGGAAGGGATTTTCTCACCAGATCTGCCAACCAAGACTTGCAGCATCAATATATTAATGTAAAACATGGTTAATGACTTAGAAGGGAAATATTTTCCTCAGATATATCATGGAAACAGCTTAATGGTAATCAGTCATCCAGTCCTTAAACCACAAGTGATATTAAAGGATACATATGTTTAGATTATCCATAGAGACCAAAGTTCATCCAAGGCATATGGCTGGATAAAAAGGGAGCAGGTTGCATCATTCCTGGTTTTCACAAAACACTTCCTGTTCTTTTAGTACCTTTAAGTATTCAAGTCACTGAAGATCAAGGGAGATGTCTAGGCAGGACAGAAAGAACAAATTTGCTCATTTTGCTCATTTTAGTTCTTCACGGTGAAATTTATTTGGAGTTTCATTAGAACCACCAAGTATTTCGTTTTATTAACCTTTGAGTAGTTTTAAATTGGGTCTATATGGCTTGCTGCATTTACTTTGAGTCATGGGTTATACAATAACGTGATGGCTTCTCAGCAGGATTAAAACCTGAGTACATTAAAATTCAATTAAAAGCCTGCGACAAGTGCAGTGGTTGACTCAGACCGTTAACTGGGGTTGTGTCTGTAAAATGAACAGCTCTGTCACTACACTGAGGGAGGAAGTTTGGTATAACCAAGTAAAATGTCCTCTCTGGTATAACAAGAAGTTCTAACATTTGTCTCTATTTTTTTTCTCTCCCCATTTAGCCAACTGATATCACAATGACTGAGGACTTGGACCACAGATTCAGTTATCTCACCTGGGAACAGATTAAAATCCTGGATCAGGTTTTGGCTGAGGCTATACCTATTCATGGGAGAGGAAATTTTCCAACCCTAGAGGTAAAGCCGAAGGATATAATCCATATGGTAAAGGAGCAGCTCATTGAGAAGCAGATCCAGGTTAGAGACATCCGCCTGAATGGTTCCACTGCCAGTCACATCTTGGTGAAGCACAATGGAACCAGTTACAAGGACCTGGACATCATTTTTGGAGTGGAACTTCCCAGTGAGCTCGAGTTCCAGGTCGTTAAGGAAGCAGTTCTCAATTGCCTATTGGACTTTTTGCCAAAATGTGTTAACAAGCAAAAAATCACAGCTCAGACCATGAAGGATGCCTATGTGCAGAAGATGGTCAAAGTCTCCACTGACCATGACCGCTGGAGCCTCATCTCGCTGTCCAACAACAGCGGCAAGAACGTGGAGCTGAAGTTCGTCAGCTCTCTCCGGCGGCAGTTCGAGTTCAGCGTGGACTCCTTCCAGATCATCCTGGACTCCATCCTGGCTGTCTACAGAGCCACAGACCGGCCCCTGACACAGGACTGTCACCCCACCGTCATCGCCGAGAGCATGTACGGGGACTTCAACCAAGCCATGGACCACCTGAAATACAAACTGATCTCCACCCGGAACCCGGAGGAGATCAGAGGAGGCGGCCTCCTGAAGTACAGCAACCTCCTGGTCCGTGACTTTAAGCCAGCCGATGAGGCTGAAATTAAATCTCTTGAACGTTACATGTGCTCCAGGTTCTTCATTGATTTTCCTGACGTTGCCGAGCAGCAGAGGAAAATCGAGTCCTACCTGCGCAACCACTTCATCGGGGAGGAGAAAAGCAAGTATGACTACTTGATGACCCTGCGTGGGGTGGTGAACAAGAGCACAGTCTGCCTCATGGGACACGAGCGAAGGCAAACCCTCAACATGATCACAATTCTGGCTTTGAAAGTGCTCGGAGAACAGAACATCATCCCAAACGCGGCCAATGTCACGTGCTACTATCAGCCTGCTCCCTATATCAGTGACAGAAACTTCAGCAACTACTACATTGCTCATGGACAACCCCCTGTGTTCTACCAGCCGTACCCTTTCCACATACAGCTACAGAGCGGGATGGTGTAGGAACACTCCGACCTCCAAGCACTCACCACCCCTCTCTTTCCAGTTCTCTCCTTACTAAAGGCCTCATTAAAGCGAGTTTTATCAGCACTTTTGAGTTAAGGACATATTTTCGTGCAAGTTGCCAAAGTTGTTTGGTTGATCAATGTCTAACTCACCATTAAGCAGGTGAAATAAGTGAAGCATCTGTCATTCGTGAAGTGTTTATACCTTGATGTGTGTTTGGGCTGTATTTTTTTGCAGTGAAAAGAGAAGGATATAAATTATTCTAATTTTATAAAAATGAAATGCACTAAGTTCTGGGTTAAAAAAAAAAAATTCTTAAGCAAAATTTAAATGGTGTCAATGAAAACTGAAGCCAATGAAATACCTCTCTGTAGAAATGCCTGATGTTAGAAGGGACAGTGCTCTGGATATGTCAAAGTCAATCATCCCTTGGTTTTATCCATGCAGTTCCAGCAACATTTATTTGCAGCACCTTTGAAAATACACATTGATGGGTCATCTCTTGGAGGTGTGAGCTCTGCAGATCGTTCCTCAGGTCAGTCAGAGACTCGGGGTCACTCTCCTCCTCAGAGTACTGGTTTGTACTGGTGAGTGGGAAGTGCCCCTACCAAGAGCAGACTCAGCATTTTGTGTATCCAAAATTTCCACTGATCCCAGTGAAAGATTTGGCTGCTCAAGTCAGGGAGCTTCAGAGCCCAGGATCTGCCTCACAGATAAGGAAAGCTGTAAGACATACAACTATTCTGATTAAAATGATCTTGAAAGCCAAGGCAAGAGAACGAGAAAGGAGGTGAAAATTGAGCAGATCGGGCTGGCTTTCTGTTGCTAATTTGTTATTGATCAGAGCTGCTTTAATGTGCAGCAAACAGAGTCAGGAAAAAACTCCAAAAGCCCAGGACTGCGCTATTTTTAGGTGAATTAAAACAAATCCTTGGCAGTGGCATTTGAAAAACTATTTTATACTGGTAAAGTCCTGTCTGTGTTTAGATACCTGCACACATCCACCAGTAGCAAACGAGGATTTACGATCAGGAAGCAAAACACGAGTTACACATTTGTGTGTGTGTGTGTGAGTGTTTACCAAAGATAAGTTTTAAACATGTCACATAAGTGCCTCCCTGTGCCAGTTGCTCCATGAAATGTTGGAAATGGTGCCAGAGAGCTCCTGAGTTATGGAAAGGGAAACTTGGAAAGGGAAATATGGAAAGGGAAACACGCCCTGGGGTTGCAAAATGTTTGTAGCAGTGACAGGCAGAGGGTTTGCTGCAGGGTGAGCAGGTTTGGGGAAGATGGATCTGAGGTGGTGTCACCAAAACCAAACATGGGAAAAGGAATATGGAACAAGAAGGACTAGCATGAAAAGGAGGTTTGGAAGGGGTTTGGATATGAAATGGGAACAGCCAACTGGAAATGCAAGCTGTAGAGTTTCTTATATCGACTTCACTTGTCGCTGTCACTCTTCCTCCTCATCTCCTCCTGCTCCAAAGCAGTGGCTGCATTGCATTAATTTACAACAGGTGTCAGGCCTTGGGAATTTCTTCTACTTGGGCACAAGAGTTTGATTTATTTTACAGAGAAATGTGGTCCATAAATGTGCTGTTTTAAATTAAACATTTCTAAATTTTCTAAGGTCTATGAAGTCCAATTGCCAGTGAAATGTAGCTTCCCTTTCCCACATTATATTCCTGTACATTTGAATAAAGAATTGTTCAAAGACAGCTTTGCTGACCATCATCACTAAAGCCAACATTTTTCTGTAAAATACAGTGCAAAAAAATATATTTCAGCAACATAAGAAAGGTTTGCTGATGAACCTGATTCATTTTGTGATGTCTTTCATGAATAGAGTACTGTTACTTTTGCTAATTTTTCAGGTATGTCCAATTTGGTGTCCGAAAGCACACTTTATTCCACTTCCACGACAATCTTTCCATTGGTTAAACAATATTTAATAAAAACCATCAGTTCTAATTGCTCTGTGATCAGCTGTGGTAACACCATACTTGCATGAAAGCACTTCTAGGGAATTCCCCCTGTCAGGAGCAAAATGGAGTGAGACGTGGTGGATTCCTTTTATTTCTGTTTTGATTGAACTGTCTGGATGACAAAGGGAGCCTTTACGTTTCCTTTGGTGTTTGCCATGTTAAATAGCACTGTGAAATTCTGTAAGAGCCTTACGTGGGTCGTGTCCCTGCTACTGCTTGGGATCTGCAGGGATGAAGAGCTGAGAGCTGGACTGGGGAATCTGTGGGAATCAGGCATCCAAATGCCTTAAATTTCAGGAGGAATGGGTCTCCTAATCTCTCTAGATTTGTAGGAAAGTCTCAGTCCATCTGCACTGGCCTGTGATCTTAATGTAGTGTTGCCAGTTTGATTTATTACTCCTCTACTCCTGGTTTCCTTGGTTGCTGGGTGGAAAAATGGGTTGATCTTCCCAAGAACCAGGGAACAGGTCAAGCAGGAAGGAGCATTTTCAGCGTGTCTTGCATGGCCAGTGATCCAATACCCAGAAAAATTCTTCACTAAGGTGTTCTCTAACCAACCAGTAGAAACATGCATTGGGTAAAGGATTAAAATTCTTTTCAAATCAGATACTGTGGAAGTATCAGGAGTGGTGAACTCGCAGTGGGCTTGTATAAACCAGGCTGTGCACTTGTACAGAACTTTATTTAAATACATACTGAATTCTGTCACCTCTCTGTTGATCCAGGTTAGGTAAGGAAGGGCTCAAAAAGTCCATGGAGCTGGTGGGAAGAACCCACCTGGCTGCAATGGGCTTTGCACCCCAGGAAAGAGGAAAGACTTAGAGGAGCACCTACAGGCAAAGGTACAATGACATCAATATGCAAAAATCTCTCAGGTATAAATAAACCCTTTAAATTTATGGAAAAATGTCTTGTATTTCTTACCTAGAGGTAGTTGAGTTCTGAAGGTTGAGGCTGTGATTTTGTATATGTAAGCATATATATATGTGATTTATTTTGCATTACATATATAAAATCACATGTATCTACACCTACACAGGCAATTAACAAAACCTGATGGTTTTAATTATTTCCTTCCAGATGTTCTATTGATACCTGGCAGCAGTAATTGACCTGGAGGTGGTTTTTTTTCAAGGTCATAATGACTCTGTAAAGTAATATTAAAAAGGGGATGATGTATTGACTGCTGCTTGCAAAACAATGAAATCAGTGTGTAGGATGAAATATTGGAACCTCTTCTCCAGTTGTTACTGATTTTATCATGTGCAGATCTAAATCTATGAAGATTTGAGAGTTTTCTCAGTGCCAGTCTCCTGAGCTTCATGTTTGCATTATAATTATATCTCGTTGTTACAATCTGTTCAATGATTATAATGCCTGGAAATTGTAATGCTGATTTTGTTTAATCACAAGACTTCTTAGGGTTTACAGCTTAAAGTAATCTAATGTTGTCAGGACCTAAGTGTTACAGTTTCAAGTGCTTTCCTAAAAAAATGTCCTTTGAATTTTGTGTTTTGTTGTAAAAGGTCTGTTTGAAGCAAATACTTTATGGTAGTTCCTTTAAAATGTATTTTGTGAGCTTTATACTCGACATCTTACAGAGGTTTTTGCAGTGGATAAAAGAAATGCAAATTGTCCTCGGTGGGGGTGCTGCCTCTCCGTGTGTTAACCCGGAGCCTGCGGATCCGTGAGGGGATTTGGGTGGTGTCAGAGGAGTTACAGAGAGAAATTTGGAATAAATTTGGAGTTACAAAGGTGTGAATTCAAGATGAGCTGCAGAAATACCTGGAGAAAGGAGGGCAGTGAGCTCAGTTTTGGTTTGATCCTTTTTCTATTAAATTAATCACATGGAAGGGCGTTCAGGACAAAGCTGTTGGAGATGAAATATTCCTCTTAATGTGCCATCTGAAGCTGTGGAAAAAATATTGTAATGCTACAAGTGTGTAAGAATCCCACCAATTTGTAGGTCATTAGTCCACGGTGTTGACTGGTGCCTTTGGGTATTTGGGGGGTGATCATTAAAAGAACATTTTATTTAACATGTGGTTTCCTGTAATCCCTTCATTGTTCCAGCTGGAGCAGGAAGGTTTCTCCAAGGAGCCAGACTGGAATGGGGTAACTGCAAGAGAGATGAAAATTTGGCTCTGCTTCCTGAGGTGGATAAACCACAGGCTCAGGTTCATCCTGGCAGACCCTCGGGGAAGGTTCCAGAGCAGCTGTGTTCCCATGGATCTCCCATCCCTTGGGAAGGCTCTGTGCTCACTGTCACCAGGCTTGTGTCAAACATTCACATTTGAAGTGCCTACATCTCTATAGTTGTGTGATAAAAACCTGACTGGCTGCTGGGTCAATAAAATTAATACTTCTATGACAAAGGATTGGGCTGTACCTGTGCATAGAGGTACATTTTACCTGTGCTGAATGCACATCCCCATAAATCTAATCCCATATTTATCCAGGAGTTCTGGTGATGTTGGGCCAAGGTTGGAGAAACTCCCACAAACTTGTGGGTTTTAGCTGGGCAAATCAACTACACTCATGACAGTTACATTTCTGGTTGTTTACTTGGATGTTCTGGGTTTGGGGGAGTTGGGTTTGGGAATTTTTAGGGTTTTTATGGGCTGGGCTTTGCACTATTGCTCATTAATTCAGAGTTTTTAAAGAGGACAAGATAATATTGTTCTTTCTCTGGGGGTTGTCATAGCTGTTAAATCCCATGGACTCTCAGAGTCTTACAGAGGAGGGGCAGGAACATTCCAGAGGTTTTGTGAGAGCCTGGAAATTCCCAATTGACTCAAAATTGTCCTCAGCGTTTTCCCCAGCTCCACTCAGCTCTTCCTTGGGCACTGGAGCTGTCCCAGGCTCTGGGTGTGGGAGGGCAGTGAGACCCCTGCACTCCATGGAAAGCTTTCTTCCTCCATTTTAACATACATTGCTAAAACCAGGGTTTTTTCACCTGTTTTTCACTGCACAATTGGTAAATTTTTGTAAAAGCCCTCCCATTATTTTAACCAGCAAACACCATTTATTAATAATTTCATTTTCTGACTGTTTTTTTTTAATACAGTTGGATTTTTAAGAGTTTGCCTCAATAAAATGGCAAGTGGGGAAGTGAGAAGGCAGCACATATAGGGGAGTTTCCATTCCTTAAATATTCACCAGATGCTTTCCTGAGGAATTCAAAATCTGAGGAAATACATGAAGCTGAACGAGAGCTGTTTTGTGTTCCAGTCCCTGCCACCCCCATTTTTTCTGCTCCATCAATCCCCATCATTAAATACTATTTCATAAGCAAGCGATTTTCTTCTTCCCAGCTGCTTCCATATTCAGCTCCATTTCATCCTGTGCCATTGCAGAACCTGTGCCTCGGAAATCACAATTAGTTACCATGGAAAGCAATTCAAGACCGTAATAAATACACTCAAAGGCTGCTCACTCTGCCTAGGATTCCAAAATAAAGGTAAAAATAAGTCCTCTGGAGAACTGGATGCAGATCATGGATGTTTCTGGGCAGCGTGAACTTGCACATCCCCAGGTTAATGCCATTTTTATTTCATTTTCCTCATGTCTGAGTGCATGAGAACAGCAAACCCCTCCATGATGCAGCCCTGCTCCCTCCCACACCCACCCTCCAACAGGAACCCCTTCCCCCATCCTCTATTTCATCCTCCTATAAATATTCCCATCCTGTTGTTGATAGGAGTTTATTCACACTCCTTCTGGTTTGCTGCTGGGATAGACAGGGACAGGATGCTGCCCATATGTCCCTGGATTTCTGCACACACGGAACCAGCAGCATTTCCACGTCCCAGGAGCTGCCCAGGGCCAGCTTTGCCCTCCTGTTTTCCCTACGGAGCAGCAGGTGGGTGACAATTCCCAGCTCGAGATGATTTGACCCTGCAGCACTCTCACCATTCATGCCAACAATTTCTTCCTCCAGTGTTTTCTCAGCTCCTGACATTTTCCAGACAATAGGCTGGAATTGCAACTTGTGCCTCTGTCTAAAGGATCCATAAGGATGTGGGAATTGATCCCTTTTTATTGTATTGCCTGCTTATCCCTGGCAGCTCCCAGGGAATGGCCTCGCCCAAGTAAGGATCTGGATTCACCACCAGCCTTGAATGGCTGATTTACCCCCAGCTCAGGAGAAAGAGCCATGACCTTCCCATATTAAAGTACATCCTTAAAACGGATTCAACCAGAAGTTCCATCCCAAACACTCAGTTGTGGAACATTAGAACCATTTAGGTTGGGAAAGACCTTTAAATGCTGTATTCAGTGCATGAATTTCGCAGCTCTTACTGCAGGAAAACAAAGTGTCACAAGTGTTCCCACCCAAGGTGTGAGCCAGGCGTGTGTGTTGTGCTCCTTTCACTGAGACACAACCCTGGGTACATTTAGGTGCTTTTCTGTACTGAAAGGGGATTTTTCCTCAGTTCATAGCAAGACAACAGGTTCTAGGACAAAACCTAAGGAAAGGCCCTGGGAGAGCAAGTTTTAGGTAAAACCAATCCGTGCTTCTGTGAAATGTATAAAATGAGGGGTGCTTGGGAAGCCAAGAAAGAAGGACCCAGCCTGGAGCTGCTCCCTTGGTCCAGGTGAAGCTTGGTGATCTCGGCTTTGCCAGTTTGGGGGGCAGGATGGAACCTTTGGCCATGCCCATGTCCTGCCTGGTGGCCATGAAGGATCCTCTGTCCTGCTCGGCCAGGGACAGCAGCTCTATGGAAACACTGCTGGACATCATTATTTATGGCACTGCAGTCACCCTGGAGACAAAGTAGCTGCTCTCAGACATGACTTTTAACTCAGCTAATTATATCATTAGTGTCAGGGCCTCTTTACCATGACTGTATCCTTTCCCTGGGCCAGTGCTGCTGATGTTTCCATGGGAATGACCGGGCTCCACACCTCGAAGGGGATGAGCTGAAATGTGATGGGACCAGGGTGAGGTGTCAAAGATTTCTGCCACTCCTCCCAGGCCAGGTTTGCTGGCTAATCCCAGTCCTGCATTGGCTAAAAAAGACTATTTGGAGAGCAAAAAACTGCTGATGAATACAGTCTGATTTTGTGAGCACTCTGCCCTGAAAAATTTCTGGTGCCATCCCCATGTGAGGGACTCCAGCAGCGCTCCCACCTCAGAATCCACTGAAGCGAAAGAATTCATTCAATAAAAGATAATTAAAAAATAGAACAAAGTGAAAACTTTCCTCCCTCTTTCCCAGGGCTTCCTCATCAACCACAGCAGTGTTGATCAGCACTTTAAGGTTTCAGAATGACTCAGAAGAGGTTTTGATGAGTGTCCAAACCATTCATTGCCTGGCACAAGCCACTGGTTCCACAGGGAATGTGACCAGGTCCAAGAGCCATGTCCAGCCAGGATCTGCTACAACAAGAGCCTGCCAAGCTCCTGAGATCCACAGGCAAGCTGGAAAACTCTGCTGTCTTCCTCCTGAGTTGTTCATACCTGGGGCCAAATCATTGCTGATGGGTTTCGTGAAGTTTAACAGCATTAGAGCCACACACTCACAAAGAATATTGGCTTTAGTTTCTGACGGAGCAGTAAACAGCTAATAAATGATGCTTGGAAGAAAAAAACACTAAATTATTAAATCCCTGTCCCAAAGGCTGCACTCGGCTCTGCTGCCTTACAGAGCTGCTTCCCCCCAGGAACAGCCCTGATGGATGGGCTGGAGGGTGTGGGGCTGATCATCAGCATCCAGCTGTTCCACAGAGGTGCTGTCACCACAACTGGCTGGGGCTGGCAACATTTTGGGGGTGATCAGTGTGTTTTCAGAGGCTGATCCCTCCCTAGAGCTGCAGGTGGTGGTTTCTGAATGAGGAGAAATGAGAGGAGGGATGGATGGGCATGTTAAAGCTGAAAATAGTGCTTGCAGATTTAGAGAAATCAGTTAAAAAATGAGAACCATGTGAGTCTGGTTCCCCTCACCTTGGAGAGATGGATGCCTTCATTAGCAGGTGATAACCAACAGATCCAGCACTGCTGGAGGCACAGCTTTAACCAGGGAATATGGAAACCACAGGGAGATGGATGTTGTGGAGATGTTCCCAAAGGCCTGGGAGCAAACGCAAGTGCCTGGTGGATATGTTTCAGCAAAGACAAGTCATGCAGTTGGGGACTGTTTTGCTGGGGTTCCCCTCCACAGTTCAAACACAATGGGAGTTTTTTCCCATTTTGGTGATGCTTCTGTTTATCCCCTGTGCCCATCACCCCACATAGAACACCCCTGGACCCAGCCATGCACCCACCTCTGGCATCCCTTTACAGCCACTGGAGCTCTTGAGGCTCCTCTGCCTGCTCTGTGCTGCAGCTGTTTCTTGCTCTAAAGCAGAAAAAACCTGGCAAAATGATGTGTCTTTGTAGAGGAAACAATGCCAAAATGAAACTACTCCAGACTGGAAATCAAAGGAAGCAGGGCACTCTTGACTGGAAATTCTTTATTGCAAGGTTTGGGCTGAAGGGCCCAAATTCCTGCACCCACCCCATCCCTTCCTACTCCAGCTCTGGGAAAGGCAGCAGGAGCAGGGGTTGGGCACTGCCACCCCAGTCAGCAGAGCGAGTTTGGGCTCCTCTCCTAGATTCCTGTTGGGAAGACCTCATGGCAGGCAGGGCTGAAGGGCTGCAGCACACCAGCAGAGCCTGTTTGTCATTGCTCCCCATGGACAGAGGGGAATGGGGCAGGAATGACACCCCACTGCCAGAGGGCAGGGTCAGATGGGATATTGGGAAGAAATTCCTTCCTGAGAGGGTGGGGAGGCTCTGGAATGGATTTCCCAGAGAAGCTGTGGCTGTCCCCGGATCCCTGGAAGTGTCCAAGGCCAGGCTGGATGGGGCTTGGAGCAACCTGGGCTAGTGGAAGGTGTCCCTGCCTGTGGCAGGAGGGGGCATGGGATGGGCTGGGGTTTAAGGTCCTTTCCAACCCAAACCATCCTGGGACTCCATGTTCTGCTCAGTGCTGTGCCTGTACTTGGCACAAATTCTGCTGCAAATCCAAGGACACTCTGCAACAGAATTCCTGCTCCCACTGAAATCCCCTGGCAGCCTCTGCCTCAGGTGTCAATTAGCTCAAACCTGACTCCAGCTAAAGAGCACCTGCTCATAAATATCCACAAATCCTCCCACATCCTGTTTGCATCATCCTCCCTGTGTTTTGGTGGGAGAGAACATGAGTAAATGACTGACTCACAAGGTCTTATTTCCCAAATTTCATGCAGTTTTTAAGTTTTCCTTGTATTTTGCATTAAGATGCTTTTATAACCTTCATTACACAGAGTGCAGACCCAAATAGCTCTTGAATTCATAAATATGGAGCAATCAATGTATTTTATTTTGCAATTATTGGGATAAACAAATAGAATTTTGGGGCTGCTCAGATGTGCTCTGTAAGTGATGCCTCCCATTGTCCTTTAATTGTAAGGATTTGATAAATGAGCTTTAAAGGGTCTATTAGTATTCGTTAGGCAGAAGCTCCCATACATTTTCTGCAAAATTAATGAAATAGAACTATTTCTTCTGCTGATGACACGGCTGAGCTGCAGCCCAGCTCAGTGCAGGTTTATTACAGGTATCTTTTACTGGTTCTGCCCAAATCCTGCTCAGGAAGGTGACAGAGTGGCTTTTTTCAGCTCATGGCTCTCTGAACACAAGGGTGGGCACTCACCAATTTTCTGAGGATTTTCAGGGTAGAATGCATTGTCCAGCTGGGAAATGATGGTTGAAATCCAGCTGGATCTTGGGATGCTAAACCAGCATTACCAAGGCAACCCCTTTGGGGTGTCCCAGTGCTCCCCATGGTCAACCCCAAAAGTGCAGAAGGTGCTGCCAGTGCTGGGGTGGGGGCAGAAGAGGTGACCCCTGCCCAGGGGGATGTGGGGGCACGTGGCAGGCAGCTCTTCTCTCATTTTTTTTTTTTAATTATTTTACATCAAGTGCATTTAAAACAGTTTGCAACTGTTATATTTTTTTTTTGGTTGGGTTTTGAGACATAGACCAATCTTTTTTTTTTCTTTTTTAAATAAAACCAACTATAACGAAAAGCCCAAAGAACAGCTACACAAATCCAGAAGGATTTATAAAACCACAGGTGAAGAGCTGAGGACTTTTTCCTAGCAAATAAAGGGAAATTTCACCTAAGGAGGGTTTCAAGGGTCTCCACATGGAGGAGGTGAGGAAGATGAGCTGAGGCTGAAACAGGTTGTGCAAAGGGGTGAAAATTCCACCAGCACACTGCTGATGGATTCATGGAAGAGGAGGTTCTGTGGGAACATCAGTGGCTTTGTCAGGAGCAGGAGGCAGCACATGGGAACAAACCTTCCTGCGTCATCCCTGGAAAACAACACACACTGCCTGTCAGGGCGTGAGGCTGTAACATAATAAATACAATTTTAATGGAGGGTATCAAAGAAAAGCAACCCCAAACACGAACGGCGAGCTCTGCCGAGAGGAGGTTTCTTGTGGGTTTGTTGTGGGTTTGTTGTGGAGATGCCAACCTGGATCCTGCCAGGTGATTAATGACCCGGAATTGGAAAGATCCCGCAGCCAGCTCCAGGAGCTGAATGAAAAATGAGCGAGGGCAGAGCGAGGGGGAGGCTGCAGGACATGACAGGCTCCTTCAGACAGAGGTAAAAAATGACTGAGGGGAAGCACAGTTAAAAACCCAACTCAAAACCGATCAGGAAAGCTATTAAAAAATCAATTAAAATATAATGAAGGCTAAGACATTCTGAATTTTCCTCTTCCCAAAAGTCCGATTAAATCAGTGTGGGGAGTGGAAGAGCTTGGGCTCTCCTCCTGAAGGGAAACACCTGCTGGAATAGTGATCCATCAGACTGGGGGAAAAGTTCATCATCAGGGGATTACCTATGGCAGAGAGAATGCCACCCCCAAGTCACAGCAAACTGTGGGATTTGGCTCCAAATCCCCAGGGAAGTGGCAGAAGCCTCGTTCATTATCCAGAGGATGTGTTTCATAAAGAAGGGAGCAGGTCAAGCATCTGATGGCTCTATATAAATATTTAAATGGCACCAGAGCAGCCCAGCATTTGTGTTGCCCAGGGTTTCAGGCTAAATAAATGAAGTTGGCCTTTCCCACCTTGGTAAATATTTGGGATGCTCAGCCACCGAGGACAGAGTTAGGGAACAAACCCACATCAGGCACTGAATTTAAGAGCTAATAGCTCCATGCTCCCACTCCAAGGGGAGAAATGATTGCTGCTTTCTGGTTAAGTCAGAATAATGAAGAATTTAGTAAGTTTGTAGCTTAAAGGCATCTGAAATTACAGATAAATGATGTAAACAGAAATCTTATTGATCTTTTGATCCACCTCAGGGTCAGGCGAGGACGGGCAGCTCCTCATTTATGGCACATGATATTTGTGCATGGAAAGACAAACTCCAGCCTGCTTTCCTTGACCAGGAGGAACTCTGCTGGGTTTAATGGACTCTGAAGCATCCTGAGAATGCCATTTAGGACCTGGGATGTGGTGTGTAGGTGAGGCATGAATGAGTCAGGGGCATTTCTCAGTTGGAAGAGGCACAAGCACCCCCTCCCGCTTTTCAAGGGCAGAGCAACACATTGATCCCATCCCTGCCCAAATCGGGGATTTTACACGTCTCCATTCAAGGCAAAATCACTCCAATCACCGTGTGAGTGTTTTCCTCCCCCCCAGCCCACGCAGAGCAGGGCAGAGGCTCAGCAGCACCAGCCAGAAATAGAAACACTCCTCAGCAGAGCCTGAACTCCCAGCACTTCCCCAGCCTTCACCTCACACAGGGAAGGGCCACGGAACCATTGCGTAACTGGGCTGCTTTAGGAGCTGCTGGGCTGCAGGATCCCTGGAGAGGTGGGAAGGGACAATTCCCAGCTGGAAATTTCCAGCTGAGCTGTCTGGGATTCGGGTTGGGGGCAGGTGTGAGGGGAGCATGATCTGAGCCAGCAGTGCTGCTCCATGAGCTGGAAATGCCCGAGTGGCTTCCCTAAAAAGCAATTTAAATTTTGTAATTTTATGCATGACGCAAAATGAAAGGTGTGTCATGGAATCACAGAATGGCTGGAGTGGGAAGGGATGTTAAAGATCACCCAATTCCACCCCCCACGATCCCAGGGACACCTCCCACTATCCCAAGTTGCTCCAAGCCCCATCCAGCCTGGCCTTGGACACTTCCAGGGATCCAGGGGCAGCCACAGCTTCTCTGGGCACCCTGTGCCAGGGCCTCCCTCACAGGGAACAATTCCTTCCTTCATGAGCCCTCCATGGCCCAAAGCAGAGCCCAGTACAAGCTCCTGTAGCAGCATGGGAACAGGAGAAACACCTGGGAATGGAATCCAGCCACCAACACAAACCTCTTCATCCAACCCCTGGCTGGACAAAGGCAACACAAACATATATTGAGGGAGTAAAACTGGGTGATCAAGGAAATAATATTCCCCCACCAGCTTCACTGGGATCAGAATTTGCCCACTGGATGAGGCAGGAAGGTTTGGCAAGGAAAGACCTTTTCTGTCCACTCCATGGCTCCAACCCCTCTCCTTCGGGGCTCACCTTGTTGAGATGAAAATAGAATTGTATTATATTGATGTAAATCCCACAGCTTGTTTTACATCAGAGGAGCTTCGCTAGCTCCCCTTAATCATCCATTTTAAGTCTCAACAAGAATTACTTTTAGGGCTGGGAAGGAAGGACCTGTACCACATTAATGATTAAACCTGATCCTGGCTGCTGTGGGCAATGGTATCTAACTATGGCACTTCAAACAGGGAAATGGAATGGTACCAAACCTGGAAGAGAATCCTGAGAGTGTCCACAGGTCTGGTGCCTCCTGCCCAGGCTGCCACAGTCTGATTTGGGATTGAAGAAAACTATGAATCTGCACTGGGTGATAGAAAAGATGAGATTTCTCCTAAAATGAGCCTTCCCAGCTCTATGAGGTGTGGAAAAATTCACTCTGAATAGGAGGAAACCAAACTATCATCATTGTGAACGCTGCTCAGAGACGTCTGCAAGAGCTCTGCTGAAATGTCACAGATAAAGGAGCACAGTAACATAATATTGATAAATGAACCCAATAATGGGATATTGCTGTGCACACCGTGGGAGCAGAGACAAAGCATTTAAATGAGCAATCACTCCTGGATGTAAAACACTGCACAAGGTAAGTCTGTAGTGCCTCAGGCCCCTGTGTCATCCCAGGTCACATTTCCAGGTGGGCTGGGACAGATAAATGTGTCCTCCTTGACTTGGCATGTGGTTCTGGAAACTCTGTTTTGGCATTTAAGTGGGATGTGGGAAGCAAAATACACAGGGAAGGATCCCAAATGGCACCCAGGAGGCCTCTCCCACTCCTCCTCCCCCAGCCCCACTCTGAGTTCATCCAAGGTTTCCCTCCCAGTTAAACCCAACTCTGCCACCTGAGCTATGAACATTGGGGATTTTTTTTTCCCAGTCTCCCCTTTCCCACTGCTGCATTTTCTGAGGAACATCAGATCCTACAGACTTTTTAGAGCTGGGTTAACACACATCTTTTATAAAGAGAAAATCCTGTACTCACCAGATAAAATTATTTGTGCTGGGGGGGAAATAAAAGGAATGCAGTGAACTTTCATCACAGGGGAGTAAGGGAGAGCACAGGAATTGTGTACATTGAGGGAACTTGCATCCTTTTACCCAAGAATAGCTCAGACCTTCCACAGTGTCCAAGCAGGAAAACGAAGAGACAACCCCACATCCACAACTGAGTGTCTGAGACAGCCAAATTCTGGCTGGTTTGGCCAGAAATCGTTAATTTTCCAGTTATGGGACCTACAGGTGGCAGCCTGGATGTGGCACTGGAAACAGGAGCTGGCAGGGGCATGAGATGACCCCAGATCACCTCTGCCAGACAAGAATAATTTGAGGTCTATTTCATCACTGCAGGGATATTTGCTCTTTCTCCCATCTTTTGATTCCTCCTAAAAACAGTTTCCTTGCCCAGGTTTTGGGGGCTGTGACTACTCAGAGGATTTAGAGGTTTGTATGCTATGGAGAAGGATCATTTCTGCTCAGTCAGAGCTGGAATCAGAATTCCACTCACGCCTGGAACACAGAGGTGTTTTTGTCACCCCAGGTGGGATGGGGTTCTAGGGCCTTTCCTTCTGCAGCCTCATCCCCTTGGCAGGCAACCAGGGACAAGCCTTAAGCATTCCCAGCTCTTTTGGAGTATCACAGCTTTTTGCAGATTGCTTGGTTTGTTTTTCAGGGAGACAGAAACACCAGAGCTAGATTTGCTCAAATAAAAGAATACCAGTGAAAAATAGAAAAGGATATTTACCTGCAGAGCCAGCCAGGAGACAACACTGCACCCAGGAGAAAAACAAGAAAACTTTAACAAAATAATTATGATTTGCATAAAATTGAAAGCAAAGGACAACCAGAGACCCTTAGAAGAGCTCCCCTTCCCAGGGTTGGGAGAAAGGGCAGAACTAACCCTGCCTCTCCTTTTATTTACTCAGAACACCTGGTAGCAATTTCTTGCAGGACATAATTAGCTTTTAATTAGCAGGTAGGTTGTTTGTCACCTGAACCTATTGAGCAACACCCTGGGTGCTCTAGCTCCAGTTCTGAGCCTCCTGTCCTCGCTTGGTGAGGGACCTTTGCTCACAGGAGCTGAGGTTATTTTAGGGTAGTGCCTACTACTGAAAAAAAAGTTTATTTCTGGTATTATTTACTGTGGCATTGATAAGGTTGTGGTGGTTTTTTATCTGCTCTAATGAGCTGTGTCCCCAGGGCTGCTGTGGTGGGGAGTCTCTGGAGATAATGAGTGGAGGAAGGGGCAGGGCTGCTCCAGGAGGGCTGCTCAGCAGCAGGGAGAGGGAGTGTTTGGAGAGCTGTGCAGCAGCACTGGCCCTGCTTGGATGTTTTGTCACCTTATTCCAGCTGTGCCCACATGGTCTGAGCTGTGCTCTGGGCCTTGGACCAGTAATTAAAGGGATTTCTGCCCCAGATCAGCATCAGCAGAGTGGGGGATGCTCAGATTGGTTTGTCAGAGGTTCCTGAGTGTGTCACAGGTGGGCAGGAGGCTCTTTGCCTGCCCCTGCCCTGGGGGATTAGGTGGAAAACCACAGTGTGGAGAAGAGCTCTGGGGAAGGACAGGGCTGGTTTAAGGAGAGCCATTGGTTAATCAGGGTGGAAATCTGCTGAGGATAGGGGACCTGGGCAGGGATGGCTGTGCTTTCCCAGGCACCTGCTTGGAAAATATCCTCAGAATGTGGCTTAAAAATCCTGGTTTTAATGTCCCTGCTCCTCTGTCTCATTCACCCAAACACTTGGGAGCTTTTCTCTTGACTTTCTGTGGGAGAAAAAGCTGAGTAAATATTTTATAGGATGGTTAGGAGGGGAAAACTGGATTAGGGTGAATCATATAGGGGATTATTGCCTTCCTCTGGGGTGGCTCTGTAACAAACTGCTCCTTCCCTGCTCTCCCTGCCCCGAGCATGGGCTCCTTCACAGGTGCAGAGGGTGTAGAAGAAAAGCAAACACTAAACTTAGGGGAATGCCATGGAGAACTCTCTTTGTTGATAGCTCAGGGCAGCAAAATGCTTCCTGACATGTATTGATTCAGCAGAAAGTCTATGATATATAATAATGCCACTTGGTCGTTTTATATCCAATTATTTCTGCTCCACATCCTTGGGATTTCCCAGCTGAGCATTATGAAGTGGGCAGAGAGCAGCCTGCACCTTTTAGCTTGCTTAAAAAACACAAATGCTGCTGATCCTGGGGGAGCAGCTGAAATTCTTCAGCGTGGGCTGCCCAAGAAGGGCCCTCTCATGGCCAAAATGCCTTTTGCTCACACCTGGGGTTCCCCTAAAAGGGTCTTCTCCCCTGATTTTCCTGGTCTTTGCTGCTTTCTCCTTGCAGGAAGCTAAGCTGTGATGTTCCCTAAATCCCTCTGTGCAGTGGTGACTGCAGCCCTGGATGAGGGCTGAGGGCTCAACCCCTCACTGAGGTTGGGAGGAATCTGATTTTCTGCACAGATCACTCAGCTGAAACTCAGCTGCTCTCACCTCGAATGGCTGCAGTGACTCCAAACACTGCCTGAGCTCATTACACAAATAACCCACATAATGAGCTTTAGAAATTAATTGTTATTGATGCTCAAAACTGCTGCAGAAAGACCCTGTGCCCGTGACTATTGTTCTAATTAAAATTTTCTGCTCTGAAAATCTGAAACTTGAATTAAATTTAAAAAAAACAGCAGTGGAGAAGATTCCTGTGTGCCACTCAGCACCCAATGAGTTGTTCCTCCTACAGCTGGGCAGCTGTGATCTGAAAATAATATTTGGCTGAAGGAGAGCAGGATTAGATCAGATATTAGGAGGAAATTCCTCCATCCTCCCTGTGAGGGTGGGCAGGCACTGGCACAGGGTGCCCAGAGAAGCTGTGGCTGCCCCTGGACCCCTGGGAATGTTCAAGGCCAGGTTGGACATTGGGGCTTGGAGCAGCCTGGGCTAGTGGGAGGTGTCCCTGGGATCCCAGGTACAGATGATCTCTAAGGTCCCTTCCAACCCAAACCATCCTGATATTCCATGGAATCCCTGGAGAAGGTGTGAGGTAAGAACATCTGGAGCCACCAGGGGGAACAGTGTGGTGCACCTGATGTTGGATTTGTGCCACCTTCCGAGGAAAAACCATTCCAAACAGCGCCAGCCACACACCCAGAGCAGCGATGCTCGCAGATGACACATCACCTGTGCTTCCACGTCTCCCTCCCATCCCACCTCTGGCCTTTTCCCACACACAGATGACAGCCCTGCCACGCAGACGAAGTGCATTTCTCGGGAGCTCATCCATTTCTTTTCCCTCCGACATCACGATCCTGATTTCCCATTGCCCGCTCGCCCCTGGCCGCCTCGGGCCGTCATTGGCATGCAGAGCACGGGCTCCTTAGGAGCTGTTAACATTCATTAGCCCTCCAGGTCCTCCCGCAGAGCCAACCTTCCCTGCTCATTGTCATTCTCTCCGTGGCGCCGGTGGCACCGGGAGCCGCCGAATTCCGACGGTGGCTTCGCTGGGTGACATCAGAGCCTGCGTCACCCCGGCCCTTCACAGCTGTCCCTGGAGACGCTGGGAGCCTGGGTGGTAATTATTTAGATTCCTCTTGAGCTCCAGAGGTTTCCGAAGGGTTTCTCGCTCGCCGTCCTGTGCGATCCCTGTTGTCATGGTGACTGGGGGGGATGCTGGGCACCAGCCTGGCTCCCCTTCTCGGAGGATGGGCTGGCTCGGGATGGAGCTGGTGGTTGCCAGTGGAATTTTGTCACACCTGAGGAGAAATGTTAAAAAAAGCCATTTTTTTTAAGGATTTGGAATTTTTTGCTTAAGCCTGATGACCAGCGATTCAGGATTTTCATTATTTTCATAGAATTACTGAATGGTTTGGGTTGGAAAGCACCTCAGAATCATCCAGTTCCAAGCAATGGGCAGGGTCATCTTTCACTTTTGGGATTAAATACAAGGATTAGAAACCTAATCCTGGGACCAGACAAAACTTCCCATGGAGGGAGCCATTGTGGAGCAAACACTCATCATTCTTGTGACTGCACATGGTCCCAGCAGGACTGAGGCTCCATAACTCAGTGCTCCATCCCGTGAGGGTGCATGGAAAGGTCCAGAGGGGGAGATCACCCTCCCCCCACCCAGCTCTGCCATGTGGATCCCTCTCCATTTCAGCAGGAAAGCACAATTTACCTTCCAAACAACTGCAGAACTTTCTGCTGCAATGTCAAGTCTCTCCCAGGACCCTGTGGTGTGTGGAGAAGTGTATTTGCAGTTTTGAGCAGGTCACCCTTTGTGACCTGGTTTTTGTCAGAGCAGCTCAGCTGACGTGTTCTGCTGGACACCATGTCCGACACAACCTGTTTGTGGAGTCACTGCATTCATTAAATACAAAGAAACTGAAAGAACATAAATTTTGCACTGTCTGTTTACTCACATCTCCAGGACCAATTGTTTATTTTGGTGGACTTCCAATGCCCTGGGCAGACAGGTCATTGGAGCCACTAATAACATTTCTTTCTCCTCTGCTCAGTCTGTAATTACTATCTTTCTCTCCCTTTTATCTCTTCTTCTCTAGCAATAAAGTTCTGATTCTTCAGTGGTAGGTCAGCATGTCTGACCTACAAGAGAGATGCCCACGGGGATGCACTGCCACCAAAGCAGGAGGCGACTCCAGCTGGGTTTTAATGGGCTGCTGTCAATTCAACAATAAATCAGCTTTTTCCTGCTGGTCAGATGAAAACTTCTAGGCACAAGGAAGTTGGTGACAGAGGAAAACAGGACAGGGCAGTCCTCCATGGGCAGCACTTGCTTGTGGGCTGGATGGAGAGGAGATGGACCTTGCTTACAGAATTGTCCTGGACCATCCTTGCTGCAGGCTCCACATGGCCAAGGGTAGAGTTTGGTGATTGTGGAAAATATCTTTATGTTGTCATGATTCACTTCATGAACTGTGGAGTGTGAGACACCTGGAGAACACCTCGCTGCTGGCAGGTTTTATCTCACTTACCTAGGTCACCCTGGCACCAGAGGAGCATCACCTCTGAGCCCCTTTCCCTCTCCTCTGTGAGCTCTCCATCTCTTGGATCTCTGTGTTCGTGCAGGAGCACCCTTGGCAGAGGCATCCCTTCAGCTCCACTCCTGCTTTTCTCCTGGTTGGTTCTGTGCTCTTTGGTACTTGCCTCATTTCTGGGCTGCTTTTAATTACCCTGAGCTTTCTGGGGAATGGTAAAAGCTCCTCCTGAGGTGATTTCAGCCCAGAAATACCCTTGGAAGAGGTCACCTTCCTTTTCTGGGTCCTGGATTACCACAGGCTGCCAATTTTAGCAGTGCCAGAGCCAAGGGTTTGTGCTTTTTCACATTTCAACCCCTGATTGAAAGGGGCATTCACCCAGGGCTTGACCTTAGAACATCCCAATCAATATCTCCTTGGATCTGTATTGCACAGAAAATAGATAAATATCCCAAAACTCTGAAAGATGTTGATCTTAGAGAAATTAGTGAAGGCCAAGTAGCTCCTTTGTGTTTTTCTACTACCAGACAGATGTTAATCCTTAATGAATTGTGTTTGCCTGAATACAGGAGCACCATTTATCCCTTGTGACCTTTGCTGAGTTGAATTATTAAGTGTTATAAATAACTACTCTTAATATGCAGGCAGTGTCCGAGTGCTTTTTATACTGATTCAGGAACAATCACAAACTAATTCCCCACAAATAATTCCTAAGATATTTGAATAAAAAGAAGACTGCATTTGCATATCTGCCCGGAAGGAACTCATCTCCCTGAAAAATATTCTGGTTTGCAAACTGCATTAGTCAATGGCTTTAGCACAGTCACTCTCACTAGAAATTATGCTAATCCATGTGGGAGATTTCATTTTCCTTCAATAAGAATGGAAGATCAGTAAGAAACAGAATGGCCCAAATGACTGCAGGGAGAGGCACTGCACTGAGAAATGGATTGCAGGATCTACTCAAATAAATCATGGTTTGTTAGGGGAAAATATTAGGCAGGTTTAAATCAGATAGAGATCTGGACAAGTATTCAATAAACAAATAGAATTCAGGATTTAATTAGAATATGCAGGTGTTGTGTTACACGTGGGGGACTCACAGGGCTTGGCTACTGAAAAATAACCACTTGGAAATATCAAAGAGAGAATCACAGAATCCCAGGATGGTTTGGGTTGGAAGAGATCTTAAAGCCCATCCCATTCCATCTCCTGCCATTGGCAGGGACACCTTCCACTATCCCAGGTTGCTCCAAGCCCCATCCAACCAAATAGCTGGAATAAAACTTAAAATCTCATGGACAATTTGGCTGATTCATCCCACATATCCCCAAAACCTTCAGGGTGGAAAATAATGCAAAAAATCCTGGCATTCTGTGATTTCTGGACTATTTACTTTGGATTTGATGAGGAGGATGTGGAGAAGCTCAGTGTGGCCTTGTCACAAGGCACGTGAGGTGACCTGCAGAGCTCAAATCCAGAGTTTGCTCCTTACCAAGTGAGACATATCCTGAGTTTGCTCCTTATCAAGTGAGACAAACCCAGTGCCAGCACCAAGCCCTGAATATTTCAGCAGTGGGGATGTGATGCCTTGGCCAAAACCCTGAGTCCTTAATTGCCAGCTTTGAACGTCGTCTCTGTTTGAATAAAACCATCAAGCTGTGCTTTAAAGCAGCTTTTTAGTCAAAGGAAGATACAAATATCCTCATGTCTGCGAAGGATCCCATTAACTGAAAAAATCATGAGAAAGCCTCTCCTGAATGAAGCCTGGGCTGGGTTGTGAATCTTTAATGTGCATTTCTGCAGCTCCTTTCAACACTCAGCAAATCCACATTCTCTTTGACAGTGTAGACATTTTCATGCAGTATTTATAGCAGCCCAGCAAAATAACCTGATTTCCTTTTTAGCAGAGGTTTTTGGGAGGCAGCTCCCAAATGCCAGTCTTCCTTATTTACACTATAAACAGCAAAGAGATCAAATAATAAAATGGAACTGCAATTGCACTGGTTTTTCCAGTGGAGAATACCTTCTTTTGTAAGAAGATCTGGGTGAATTCTGGATGTTCTGTACAGCTCAATTATTTATGAGTCAGGAGGAGAAGGGAGAACCAGATAGAGCTGAGGGAGGAGGAAAGAGCAAACCCAAACATGCTTTGGTGTCACCAAAACACATCCCAACCCCTGAGCACATCCCCAGCGTGGGGAGAAGGGTTTGTTCTCCAGGGAACATGGCTTGGATCCATCAATTGATGAAATTCACTGCAGAGCACAACTGAGGGTTTCTACTCAGAAAAGCAGGGGAGACAAAGGTTCTCCATCCTACAGGGAGTTCCTTTCACTTCAGGAAAAAGTCCTGGTGGCTGGAGACCCTTGGGGGGAAGCTCCTCAACCTTCCTTCTCCAGCGGCCCCATGGTGGCCGAGTTGTGTTGTCCCTCCTAACACCACAAATATTCTGGGTTTTGGACTGATTTTCTCTGTTTCCCACAGGCTCATGACTCACAGGGCCACGATGTGCTGCCACTAAAGTGGCTGGGTTTAACCAGTGGCAGAAAGATGATATTGCACAAATGTGAATCCTCTGCTCCAGCTTCTGCGTTTTATAACTCACTTGATATTTCCCAGTTTAAATTACTCCAATAAATGTGGCTTTGCTGGTCAATTTAGCAAGATGAGTGTTTCTGGTGAGGTCAGTGCAAGACAAATAAACAGGTTTCAGTAAAATGACTCGTAACATTTCATAGAAATTATTAAAAAATCATAAACGAGTGTTGCTTCCCATTAATTGCCCGTTTACAGCCATATTCCCATTGCTTCCTTCAGGAGCTTCACCAGTCAGACCTTTGAAAAATATACAAGGAGCTTAGAGAAGATGTTTGTTATGATTGATTGAATGCAGATGTCTATAAAAAATGGAAAATGGGGAAAGGAGAGCAATATCTCTGAGTTTTTCTGGCTTTTATGGGCAGCAGAAGACCCGGCTGCAGTTGTTCCTCTGCCTGGAGGCAAAGATTTCCATTACCAATGAATCAGTCACATGGGCAGGCAAAGAGATAAAAATTGGTCCTTTGTACAATGTTCAGCCGAGGTAATTAATTGGGGATTGATTCAGGAGAAATCCAACTCATTTGAAGTCTACGGCGATAAAATCACAACAGATGGGATGGAGCAGGAGAAACTCCAGCCTGGCAGGGCTGGAATGAACTCTGGGTGTGGGAGCAGCCAGCCTGCCCCAAGGCTTTCCCCAGTATTTCCAAAGCTGGGAATTTTCAGTTTAACTCTCAGGAGTGGCACTTCTGCCCCCATTTCATCTCCACGTGGCTGCTCCCACCCAGTTCTGCTGGGATGTGACTTTTTAAAACATGTAAACTGTAATTATCCATAAACTCTTCCATAAGCCACATCTTTTTTTCCATCTGCACAGTTTTCCTTGCTCTGGAATTCAATCCAGTGAGTGCTGTGCTGTCACTGGGCTGTCCTGTCCCTACCCTTCTGGAAAAATTGGTGCCATCTACTCCTGGTTTTCCAGCCCAGCACTCCTGATTGCTGGATAACTCAGAGCATTACTGCTGAGCACCTGCTCTGCAATCTCAGCCTCCTCCCTCTTCTTCCCCTTTTCCACGCAGCTCTGCTGACCCTCTAATTGGGAATTCCTCAATTAACACTGCTCTTTTTTCCTCTTCCAAGCCACCCAGGGCCGTGGCTTCACCATCCTGAAATATTCCCTTAAATACCCACTTTTGATCCAATTATGGACCAAGAGATCTGGCAGGCAGAGCAGCATCCCTGCTGCTGGTGATGAAGGGAGCAGACACCAGCAGGATGCCAACCACTGGATCCATCCAGGACCAGGATGGATGCTGGCATCTGCACACTCATTTGGAACCTGGGGCTGGAAAAGAGATAAAACCCAGGCAGCAAAGTCCTGCTGAAGAATTTAATATTCCCACTGCTGGTTTTTAAGGTTTTGGTACAGAACAAGGGTTCTTAAAGCTGTTAGTCCATAATGAAGAGGGGTTTTAAGCCTGTTATTCCATATCCCACTATTTTACCAGGCACACAGAGAACTGGACTGGAGCAACAGTTTTTTGTGGTTTATGTACAGCACAGCTCTGCTTGTTGTGTTTTATGTACAGCCTTGGCTGCTCAGAGCAATTTTCAGTATTTCTTGTGAGTTAAATTAAAAAAAATAATGAAGTTTTGTGTCGGGTCCTGGGGGAAATAGAGGTGGAAATAATGAATCCACGAATATTCCATGTGCTCTGTAAAATGGTGATGCAGCAGTGGAGAGGAGGAGGCAGCCAGAGAAAAACCTGGCACAAAATTTCCTGTGGAATTCCCTCCTGAATTCCCTGGGCCCTCTGGATACCCAGGAGAACAGTAGCCAGAGTAATCCTGACTCTCATATTTTGCCTGCCTGATATTAATTCTTCACACTCAGGTGTTTGGTGCCTCTTGGTGCATCCTCAGCTCCTGGAGTTGAATGGCTCTGAGCAGGTTTTGCCAGGAATATGATGTGCAGATAAAGAAAACCTTTTAGAAATTTGGGTTTTGCCAAATCTTGGGAAAAACACAGTAAGAGAAGAGTGGCAGCACTGGGGGTGATTCAGGCTCTTTCTGTGTAAGCAAAAAGTGCTTTTTTCAGGTTTGAATTTAATTTGGGTATAATTCGAATTTGTATTTTCTGCATTTTGAATTGTATAGAAAATGTAAAAAATCAACCTCTCAGTGGATCACAGTCCTCCCCCAAATGCTGCCAAACTAAAATGTAGCTGTTTTTGCAAGCCAAAGAGTGGCATTCAGCTCTCAGTAATAAAATACCTCAGACAAAGCTAACAGCCTCTCTCCAGAGGCAATGCAGTCATTCCCTCCTTCCAAATTTATAGATCCTTATTTTCATTAGGTTTTTATTTAATGGAAGAATAAAATCCACACACTCACACAGAGTCAGCACAGAGACAAACACCCCAGGAAAGTCTATTTTAAATAAGAAATCAGTGTAGTTTTGCAGCACAGCCCTTCTCAGTCTTCCCAAAAATCTGCTCGGAAGGATAAATTTCGGGTGGGACATTGTGACTGTGAGCAAGGCAGGGTAGAAGATATTATTATATATGAAATATTATATTTTACCATAGACTCATGGATGCCATGCCACTGATTCCCACAGATCTCATGTCCCATGTGAGTTCTCCTGGATGTGAATCTCTGGATGAGCTGTAGCCCTGCATCCCTTGCCAGGCTCAGTTAACAACTTATCTCCTTTCCTGCTAGGCATAACACTCATTGTCATTTTAATTTTAATTTTAATTTTAATTTTAATTTTAATTTTAATTTTAATTTTATTTTTAATTTTTTTTTTTTTTTTGTTTTCTTGTGAGATCCCAGGTGCTGCCAGGAGATGGGATTTTCCTGGGCATCCCAGTGTTGTCCATGTGATAATGTGGGTGAATATTTCCTGGATATATGCCTGACACAGATGACCCCAGGACCTGGAATTGTTTGGTAAGGAATGAATAAAATTATTTTCTCTTACTTTCCAGGCTATCAGCAGCAATAAGAATCATTTGTGCACTTTGAGTAGGCCTCTAATCTCCTTTAATGGGCTCCTCTAATGGGGAATAAATAGATCAGGGTAAAGCCCTTGTCTGATGCCCACGTGGAGGTAACACTGATAGCACTCCAACGAGAAAGAATTCCAAATCCAGCAGGTTCCAGGGAGCTCATCCTCTCGAGTACCACAGCACAAAGGTGGTTTGGAAGCTAAAAATAAGCTTTATTTGACCCTCTGGTACAAAGTGATGAGGAAGCTTTAGCCTATTGATCCAGGGCACTGCACCATGTGTGGCAGTGATCCCTCCGGGAGCTCCAGGGCTGGATGTGGAATTAAAGGAGCATTCACCACCCTCACACGGAGCCTCTGGAGCTCTCAGTGCCTTCAGACATGTTTTCCTTGGTATCTGCATGAATTCTGTCCATTGTTTCCCTGCTAGAAAAGAGCAAAATGCTTTCCAGCATGGAAATTATTTGCCATTTTATGAATAAAATTATCCCATTGTATCCAGAAAAAGGGCATTTGCTCCAGTTCTCATCACTCCCAGTTTTCCCTCTTTCAGTGCAGTCTCACAGCACCATATCCATGCTTTTTTCCATTGTTAATGGAGAGAGGAAAACATCATACCCAGGGTAAATCCCAGCTCTGCCCTTCTGCAGGAGCCCAAGCACAAACCCCATCCCAGAAACAAACCTACCACCAAAAATAATCTCATTTTTGCCCCACTGTGCTCCTGATACAAAGCTATTTTCCAAGCAAACAAGCAAGTAGGAAGGAGCAGTGTGCACTACAGCTGGCCTTGCATGTTATGAAGGGTGAAAAAAACATCAACCATGAGCAAAAGCAAACTTTTTATTTTCCTTTTGCCCTCCTTAATGATTCCTAAGTCCCTCAAGGTTTTGAGGGTAAAAATTTCTTCCTAAGCAAAGCCTGGACCATCCCAATTCTGAAGGATGTTTATGGCAGAGCTATAAAGTGATGGTAATGGAAATGTTGATAATCTTTAGTCACAGCTGGCCCCTCTGATAATAAATTTTATAAAATGAGGATTAAAAAGGGCTCTCTGATTCACCAGGCCTATCTGCAACCGAGCAGTGAAAACAAGTTGGATTTTCAGCCCTGCCTCGTGTTTTGGTGTTTTTTCCCCTATATTAATTTTGACCCAGTGGCTGCAATGTTTTATATTAGCGTTGGGGATGTGTTAGGATTTTATATCATGATATTTCAGGGGATATGAGTCTTTAATACTCTGCTTTTCAAACCTTTTCTCTGTTTAGCTCAGGAAACTCGAGAATTATGGTGCAGAAATGATACAAAAAACATTGTTCTGTGGTGCACCAGCAAAACAACCAGCTGAAATTTGTCACAGTGCTGGCTGCACTCTTGTAATCAATTTAGCTTTGTGCACATGCAAAAATGTTCCCTTTGGGAATGTGCTGGATATCAGATTTTCCCTGTGCCTCTGGAACGCTGAGAGGATCAATAGTGACCCAAACCAGCAAGCAGATGGATGTTTCCCTCCACAGCTTGTTAAAGTGTTCCCAATTTTAAATTCTTTTGGCTAAACAAGTCAAAATGCTTTAATATGCTGGAAAAAACCATGGATCATCCAGTTTCAGAGCAGGGAACTCCCAGGTTTCCTGAGCAGAGCCAGGCAGTGAAGCTCAGCCACGAGCGTCTCACTGCACAGCCTATGCTAATGAGCCTCATTATTTAATGATAAACAGCAACATTTAATTAGTGCAACCATTACTACACATCAAACCCTTTAATTAGGCCGAGGGCTGGTGGGAATGAGGCGGTCCGGGGTGAGCTGAGTGGGAGGCTCCGCTCTGGAATGTGGCCACGGGCAAAGGCAGAGCCTTGGCTCACGGGCTAATTACCCACTGCCATCACTGTGCTTTGGGGTTAATTGGCTCGGGGATGCCTCCAGCTCCCTGGACACTGCCCGGCGTGGCCGTGGCAGCGTTGGGTGGGCCAGGGATGGTGCAGAATTCCAGAGCCAGGATTTCAGTTCGTCCTTGCCTGCAAGCTGAGCCTGCAGCCTCCCTGCAATCCACGCACGGGGCCTCGGTTCCTTCCTCTCCCTGGCACTTCTCCTCCTGTAAAACGCATCCCCAGACCTGCCCGGCTCTTTCCCACCTGCAGGAGTGTCCACGGGCACAGGGCCATGGACATCCCTGTGGCCACATGGAACCGGGAGGAGGCTTGGCTCCAGCACTCGCCTCCCGCAGCATTCCCTGCCCGAGCAGTCACTCCCCATCCTTCAGCTCAGGAGGTGTCTAAGTGAGGGATTTGTAGCTTTCCGGAGGGATCCATCTGCCGGGGCTGCTCCAGGAGGAGCCCGTGTGAGCCCACACGTAAATAATTCCTTGTGGATTCTCCTGCGGGAGCCTCGGCAGCATCCCCGGAGCTGCCAAGTGGCCAAATGGCTGCTGGTGTTGGCACTGCACGGGAGAGGAGCCCTGGGGCGCGGCTGTCGCTGGCCGGGGGGAGGATGGAACAACGGAAAACGATGAAAAGTGATGAAACTGCCGAACTGGGGTGGAATTACAGCTCAGAGCTTATCCCTGGAAGGATAAACGGAGGCAGGATGTGAACCCTGGGGCTCACCTGAAATCAACACTGGGGTTTTCCTTCCCTCCAAAGCCTGTGCTCGTACGTTCGCCTGCCCCAAAATTGGCTGCTCCCGAAGCCAGAAGGATTCACTGGCCAACAGTGAAAAGTATCTTGCAGCTTTGCCAGTGTTTAAAAATCAGATTTATTCAGTGAATCAAATATGTCATCATTAATTTTATTTATTATGTCAGTTTTCTCAAGACAGAGCTTTGAAATTGCTGAGGAGTTTTATTGTAGCCTTTTCTAACTGAGAAATAACCATTTAAAGAATAAAACAACAGGCCCAAATTATCCAAAACCACATTTAGTAATGATATAAGTGTGAAAAACAGATTGCAGAGAAATATCTGTGGTGGCCAGGCTGGGTCCAAGGTGCTGGGCAGGGTCTGTACCTGTTTTAACACCTCCCACCTGCCTGGGACCAGGATGTGCTGGGCTGGGTGACTTCATCCACCTTCTGCTCCTCCAGCTGGGTTATTTCCAACCTAAATGATTCCATGGTGAGTTTCAAACCCACTAAAACAAATGACAAATATCTGGCTTTATAACAAATCTGTATTTTGCAAGTTTGAAAACTTCAGGGTTTTTGTGGAACACATTTTCTTCTGGAACTTTGTGCTTCTGCCTTCATTCATCAGAAATGTTTTGGTCCTAATTTACCATTATTCTGTGGCTGCTTTATGGAGGAGAACCACGTTGCTCTCCACCCTTCTTGCATCTGCCAGGAAAACAAAAAGCTGATCCTCTGCACCTGTCCCCAATTCACCACCAGCTGAAACGAAATTCAGTCGCTCAACAAAGTGCCAGCAGTGACTCAGTATGGAAATAAGACTTATTTCTTTTAAATCCATTCTGAGGCAGCACAAGAGAGCGGGCCCATGTTCCACAGCAGAGCTGGGTCACGTCCACAATCCTCTCCCAGATCTTCCTCAACAGCTCAGAGACAAAAGGACAAAATACTGATTTTCTCTCCAAGGCTGAGGCACATCTGCTCCAGTCCTTATTTCCATTTCCGAACATTGACAAGGCATGGTTAAAATGTAAGAAAATGGAGCAAAATTAGAGCAAATGTTGCAGGTCCCAAGTTACAGCCAACCTGTGCTTCGGTTTTCCCAATATGCACCGAATTTAATAGAAATTTTTTTAGCAGAACCCCCTGAAGGGTGATCTCCCAGAGACTGGAAATCTCCATCCCTGAAGGTTGTCAAGACTTGGCTGAGCAAAGCCCCAGCTGACCTGGGCTTGTGGGATGCTGGACTGGATGAGCCCTGTGGTCCCTCCGGCCACCCTGGCTGGGATTTGGATTTCCTACAGCTGTTACGGGTAGAGCTGAATCCAAACCACTCCTACAGGTGTGGGTTAGGAATTCCATGGTCTTCCTGTGCTGCTGGTGGTTTTCAGCCATCAAATCTTCCATGTGAGGGTGGGGAGGCCCTGGCACAGGGTGCCCAGAGAAGCTGGAAGTGTCCAAAGCCAGGTTGGACAGGGCTTGGAGCAGCCTGGGATAGTGGAAAGTGTCCCAGCCCATGTCAGGGGGTGGAAGGGGATGAGCTTTAATGTCCCTTCCAACCCAAACCATCCTGGGATTCTACATTGAATTAATACACATGGAAACATTTCAACTCTGAGGATGCTGGGACAAGGACCATGGAAAAATTAAAAAATTCGTGTAGCAAACCTGTGGACATCTGCTGTCCACCTTAACAAACCCAGCTCCCTTCTCCACTCGGATTATACAGCCACTAACTTCCAACAAAAGTTTGGGTTTCAGGTCTTCTATCAGCTCCCCGTTTTCAATGAAATCCATTTTGTGGTGGTGAATGAACCTCATCCATTCCTCATGGCAGTGAACACGGGGAGTTTTTGCAGCCACGTAATACAGCTATTTAAAAAGTGCTAATTGCTTCTTTTGGAGAAAGTGCCTGAATGTTCCCGTTCCAGCACGGAACGCTCTGCATTCGTACACTGCTCTCAAGATTGTTTATCTTCCCTGCTCCTCTATTCCTAATATTCTCCACTTCAGTTATTCTGAAGCCTGGCAGGCTCCATATGAAAAGAAAATGAGTAAATTATTTAAAAAGGAGCTGGTTATAGTTGAGCTGAGTGTAAAGCAGTGAGTAAAACAGAGTCTTATTGCAGTTATGCCATCCTGGTGTGGAAAGCCATGGAAAGCCATGGAAAGCCTTTGTGCCCTCACCTCAGAGAGGCACTGGCACAATTATTTCTCTTCCTATTTGCATAACATCAGAATTAAATGCAGAAATATTCACCCTCTGAAGGATATGGCCTGGGGACAAAAAGGCAGCAAAGGTTTTCACCATGTCACCCAGAGAGCAAGAAGAGGATTGCTCTTGGAAACCACTCTTGGAAACCACTCTTCCAGTTTTCCCACTTCACGTTTGATTCACATTTCTGTTAAAAAATAAAGACAAGTAAAAACTGTTCTTTGTGGCTCAAAGGATGATGTCACTTAATAACTGTGATTTATGACATTGGCTGCTCCTCTTTGGTGCTTTCTGCCCACAATTCCATCTGGAAGTCACCGCCAGAAGTTCACTCGCCGTCAGCCGGTGGCTCCAAAGCTTTCTGCAGGTTTATTGCTGTGCTAATATTTGGGAAATAGGATTCACTGTTGAGGAATATAAGGGAAATTATCTCACTCAGCCACCGTAATTTTGTGAAGAATAAAAAACACTGGGCCTTTCCTGGAGGAGAGAGAGGCCACCTCCTTTTCCCATAAAACCAAGCGCCGCTGGATCTGTCTTGGAGACAGCCTCCTGCGAGCCAGACAGAACACTGGAGCTGTAAAACAGCTCCTCAGCACAAATGGCTCTGTGCCATTACAAACAGGAGGTAAAACTCTCTTTAAGGTGTATTTGATACAACAGAGTTCAGCTTGACCCACATGCTGGTCAATCAATTTTTTGCTTCTCAGTGTTAATCCAGCCTGAAAACCTTTGTATTCCGAGTGAAAGGTTTTATCTGAGCCTCCATGGAAATGTTGCAGTGCACATGGATTGACAAATTCTTTCAAACAAAGCCCATTTTTAGAGAAGCAGGAATTGATCCAGATCACAGAGACCAGCCAAATTAAAAACTTCCTGTGAAGTGAGGATTGCACCACCACTCGAATTTGGGGCTATTTAAGCCTTGGTGATCACCATGGGTGCAAAGGTGACTCTGACCCCATTTCCAGGCAAAGCCAGGGTACTGTCGTCCCATGGACGTCACTGCTGTCCCACCCCTGGGCGTGACCCATTCCCGAGGCTCCGAGAGCTTCAGCAATGCAGATCACCAGGGACAACATCCAGCTGTGCCCCGGGTGCCACTTGGAGCTTTGCAAACAGCAGCTAGGCACCAAATCATCCCTGGAGAAGCTGCTGTCTCCTTGGCTCATTGTCCAGTGCCAGTGTGGGGTCCTGGCAGACTGTGATGTCCCCATCCTTCCCATGCCGTGTGAGGACAAAAAATTGCCACAAATCCCTCTCTTTTCTCTCCATCATGAGAGCTCCATCCTCCCAGCCAGGCACAGCCCCTGAATCTGAGTCTGTGCTTGGAAAAACAAAGATTTGTGCACACAGGGCTTCAGCTCTGGGAAACGGGAATTTCCAGTCTGAGCTACCTGGGAGTGACAGGACAAGGGGGAATGGCTTCCCACTGCCACAGGGCAGGGCCAGATGGGATTTTGGGAAGGAATTCCTGCCTGTGAGGGTGGGGAGGCCCTGGCACAGGGTGCCCAGAGAAGCTGTGGCTGCTCCTGGATCCCTGGAAATGTCCAAGACCAGGTTGGATGAGGCTTGGAGCAGCCTGGGATAGTGGAAGGTGTCCCTGCCCATGGCAAGGGTGGAACTGGATTATCCTTAAGGTCTTTTCCAACCCAAACCATCCTGGCATTCTGTGATCCTAAATTATTACTGGTAGATTTTCTATCAGTTGACTGCAGGAAGAGACATGGACATAAAATTTCATCCCTGACAGGGAAATCCAACAGCAATATTTTATCCCTGGAAAACACAATTTAGTTCATGCCTGTAGTGAAGCACCCTTAAAAATTATCTTGAGCTGAGATGTGACCTGCTCCAGGCTGCCCACACAGATCAGGGACATGAAAGACATCCAGTTGAAGCCAACACCAAGAATGAGCTCAATTTGTTGATAAAACCCAAGGATGGAGTTTCCAAGACAAGCAGTGTCTCCCCTGAATTTCTTGGCAGACGTCCCTACTCCTGCAGAAAGCCTTGTGAGCCAGATCTCTGTATTTTTTGGAGAGGCAGCAGCAGATATTTGATGAGCTCTATGAATAGAGTTGTTGATTCACTGGAAGATACAGGAAAAACTGGGGAGAGAACAAATCAAGTCAATTTAAACTGCTGACCTGTTCCTGGATTGGGGAGGGAAATAAAAAGTGTTTTGAAGCAAGGCAATCACTTGGTAGCCCCCACAGGAGAATGAATTTCTGACTGGCACTAAGTATATTCGGAATGAAATGACCAAGTGTGATTTGAGAACCAAAAACCCCCTTTTTGAAAAACTTTTGGAAATGGAAATATTGGGTGATGGTTTTCCATGAAGAAAATGCAAATATAATCCATTCAATATCTCCTATTGAATTATTTAAATATTTTGGATGAAGACTTCATCCTTCCTCTCATGTTGGGGAACTGGAGAACAACAAAATGAAATCACAGCTCAACTTCCCCCTCCAGTTTTGCTGATAAGCATGGATGTCCAGAGGTTTGGCCAAAGGGATTCTTCAAAAGTGAGAGAATTCAGAGTGCTGAGTTTCTTTTCCGTGTTCAGGAGGCTTTTAAAAAGCTGCGTTTGCAAGAAGTTACTCTGTTTGTGGGGTTTTGTTGTGACATCAAAAATCAGCAGCGTTGCAGGGACCACAGCCCAGTGTTTGAGCTGGAATTCACAATCCCCCCGGGGTCCCTGAGCAGGAACCGTTGAGCTGTGATAACCCACCTCACCTCAAAAACCTGTTCTGCAGGGTGATCAATTTGCTCTGGAATTATTTACTTGACTAAATGTCAGCAAAAGATTTTGTGTTCTTAAAAAAAAATTATTTTCAGTGACACTTGATCATCTGAAAGGCTTTGCAAGTGCTGCCAGCACAGTTACAAAGGCTTTGGGCTTTTCATCTGGCTCCTTTTAACACATTTTACCAAAAATTCCTCTTTTCATGCCTTCCATGTGTGTGAGCACAGAGCAGAGCTGAGGGGCTTGCATTTTTAAATTTGGCTTTCTCTTATTTTTTCCCCTTAGATGTGAACTTTCTACATTTCTGATGCTCATTTGGGACATAATTAAAACAGCTCCCTCGTGTATATTCTTGGAATTGTTACAGCTCTGCCTCAGTGTCACCATCTCCAGGAATATTCCTAAATGTGATGCAGATGAAGTCCCAGCCTTTCCTCAGAAGACAAAGGAATCTTCCCCATCCTGTTAGGTGTTCATGCCCACATTACAATATCATTAATTATTTTGCTCTGCAGTAATTAGATCCTGTCTGAGGCCAGTATTTAATGAAAGGCCACCAGGCAGCAGAAAAAAAGAAATTCATAAATACATAAAGTCTCAATAAGCTCTGAAGCCATTGCTGGGAAGATCCACTCCGAGGTGTAAAGTTTCTCCTCTTTTCCTCTTCCTTTAACTCCTCATGGATGCTTGAGCACAAATCAGGGTTATCTTCCTGCTAATTCCACAGACAGAGAAAAATCTTGTGGCTGCTGAAGCCCCACGAGCACAGGACCATCCCCTATGTGCTGGGCTCCGGGGGAGTTGTGCTCCATGAAATGCCCTGGGAACACCTCCTGGCTGAAAGCACTGCTGCTACCACAGCTTTTTCCCTGTGTTGCGTGGATAATGATCTCCTGAGCAGCAAAACCAGTCGGGCCAGATGCTGCCCAGCCACCCCGGAGGGCTCCGGGGAGGTTGTTTGCATGGAGCTCTGACAGTGGGGTGTGAAAGGAGGTTAAATTTGTTTTATTGAGCTTAGATTTGCCACCTTCCAACCTCAGCAGGTTTATTTCCCTTCTCTCTGTATCCTGGGAGTCTGTAAATAACTTCAGTGCTTCCCAGGAGTCTGCTCTTGCAGCTACACAGTAAACGTGGGGTTGGATGTGAGACACAGGGGGTGTTTCCAGTGCACTGAAAGTGGTGGATTTTTATTTTTTTTTAATGAAAATTAAATAAACGTGAGCTTCCATTCATCAATATTTGAATGAAAAAGGAATATTCATTTAGAGCTCACAAAAGGAAAATGAAGGAAGAAGAGGGCAGGAACAGAGACCACTCAACTCGGCTCCCAAACTCTCATAGGGATGGACATTCCTGGTGTGAGGGTATTCCAGGTCAACAGAAAATAAGAATTTATCAGTGTGAAAATTAAGTTTTCTACATTCCTATGAATTTAACTCAATCAACACACTGAAAAGTCATTCTATTTCTGCTCTTCCTTAGCTTTGGGCTCCCTGATGCAAAGAAATAACTCTCCACACTCAAGAGGTTATTGAGAAATTGTTTTATTAAAGCTCATCCAGAAGATGAAAAAGAATGTAAGGGTGGCTGAGAGCAGCAGGATGAGCTGCCAGGAACTGCCAGGACACAGAGGGACCTTCCACAAAGGGTCCCAGAAAGCTTAACCAGGCCCCAGGCTCCAGTAGAAGAGGTTTTGGGAAATTCAGGTGGTGATATGGGAACCAGAAAAAAGGGCCACTCCAAGTTTCCAGCATTTCCCCCACATGTGGGTTATTGGCTGGTTGAAGTAAAAGCCTGCAGATTCCCCAAAAAAACTGTGCTAACTCCCTCCTGGTGTCACAGCTTGGGATTAGCCAGGAGGAACACCCAACCCAAACCTGACCCACTGCCTGACAAACCAGCAACAACCAAAATGAAACACGAAGGCACCAAAAAACCCCGAGGGAGTAGAATTTGGAAGAAGTGGGGAGAATCAGGATTGGGATGTGGTGGAGGAGCCTTCTCTCTGCTTCTTGGTGGCACCAAGCCATTGAGTCCCCTCAGCTGTAACCACAGACCTGCCAAAAATTTAAACAGGCTTTTTTTTCCTCTCTCCTTGAAACAATAACAAAAAGAAGAAATGTTACAGTTCTGCAGTCAGGTTTTGGAGTGTTAGAAAAGTACTTTTCTTTGCTGGGAGCTGCAATGCAGGTGCACAGTCCCCATGATGCTACCAAGGGGTGCAGGATCCCTGTGCCACCAGGAGAGGTGTGTGTGGTCCCTGTGCCACCGTGCAAGGTGTCCTTGGTCGCTGTGCTGCCAAACAAGGTGTGCAAGGTCCCTGTGCCATTGAGCAAGGTGTGCATGGTCCTTTCACTGTGATACAGCCTGTGCGTGGTCCTTGCACCACTGCACAAGGTGTGCCTGGTCCCCGTGCTCCACACAAGGCTTGCAGGGTCCCTGTGCCATCAGGAGAGGTGCTGGTGGTCCTTGTGCCACTGTGCAAGAGGTTCCTGGTCCTCGTGCTGCCAGCTGAGGTGTGAATGGTCCTTGAGTCACTGTGCAAGGTGCAGCTGGTCCCTGCGCTGCCATCCAAGGTGTGCATGGTCCCTGTGCCATCAGGAAAGGTGTGTGTCATCCCCAGGCTGCTATGGGAGATGTGCATGGACCCTGAATGGCTGAGCAAGTTGTGCGTGGTTCCTGTGCCATCAAGGAAGGTGTGCATGGCCCTTACACCATTGTACAAGGTGTGCATGGTCCTTGCACCATCATACACGGTGCTGCACTGGAGCACAAGGAGCACAGGACGGGAGCAGCCTCCCGACACTGTTTCTAGCCCAGCACGGGTGAATCCCCGAGCGCTGTTGGAATCCCCCTGCACAGCCCCGGCTCAGCGCAGGCCCCGGCCGGGGCAGGGCAGGCAGGGGCAGCAGGAGCAGAAGCCGAGAGCCGCCGTGAGCAGGGCCGAGAGCCGCGACGGCCGCTGGTATTTGCCGGCTCTCTTCACCTCGCCGCCCGTCTGGGCCGCGTAGTCGAGGGTGCGCAGGACGTGCTGCTCCACGCTGTCGGCAGCGCCGTGCTGCTGGGCCAGCAGCCCCTCCAGCTGCAGGAACAGCCCGCGCAGCTCCAGCATCTGAGCCTCCAGCTCCAGCAGCTGCCGCTGGCGCGCCTGGGCCAGGCCGAGGTGATGCTTGGCCTTGAGCTCCTCCAGGTCGCGGCCCACGATGCGAGGCC
>VZTN01016815.1:313673-329865 GCA_013400515.1 Erpornis zantholeuca
AGGGCCCTCCACAGCTCGGCCGCCTCCCGCAGCGCTCGGCCCACGGGGCTGGCGTCGTCCCCGGCGAACGCGGGGCTCTCGAAGCGCAGGGAGTCATCGTGCGGGTCCCCCTCGGCCGCCACTCGCTGCTGCAGCTCCGCCAGCCTGTCCCTCATGCTCCGCGGGGCTCCGGCACCGTCTGCGGAGACGTGTGAGGCTGGAGCTCCTGCGGGAGCGCTGCGAGCCTTCCCCCCTGGCTCCAGAGCAAATATTGATGGAGGAGGGCAGGTCCTGCGTCAGCCCCAGGCCGGACACCGCCGGCGGAGGGAAGGGTTGGTCCCGGGGCAGAGCGGGAGGAAGGCCCGGGCCGGGAGCGCTGCCAGCACCGCCCGCACCTGCGTCACGGAACGGGCTCCGGCTCCACACCTGATCCGCCGAGGCTCGGCACAAAGACGCTTTTATTCACCCAGAAACAAGAACACCCAAAAGTCCCGTCAGACGGGGCACGGAGGGGCTGGCCCACCCGGCATTCCCCGGCCTTCGAAACAGCTTCACCCGGCTCCAAAAGTGCACAAACCCGGCCTGCCAGCGGCCTCACAACGTGCCCAAAGCCAGCTCCGGGGTGTACCGAATGAAGGGCAAATCACACAGAGTCACTGACTCTGCCGAGGGGGAAGGGACCCACAGGGATCAGGGAGTCCAAATCCTGGCCCTGCACAGCACCATCCCCTAAAATCCCACCCTGGGGCTGAGGGCACTGTCCAAACATCCCCGGAACACAGATCGTCCCATTCCAGCGGCTGCTGTGACCTGGAAAGGTGGGATGGAGGCAAAGCTTGGCCTCTCACTGCTGTGCAGGTCGGGAGGGCTCACGGCCACCGATGTCACCTCCCTGCGTGCCTGAAACATCCTGAGGGTGAATTCAAAAAGTGCGCTGGAAATGAGCGTCGGGGTGACCCAGCTGTCCGGCACATCACTGCGAGGCAGTGTTTGAGTCCACATGCTGCTGAAATGCCTAAAAATCACAGTTGAATTCTAAGACATCTATAAAAATTACCATTAATAAGGTATTTCCTACAAAATGCATTTCCAAAGTGAACCGGAAAAATAGTTGTTCTCTACCACTCTGGTATTTTATATAATGTATTTTATAACAGATATTATCACAAATGACCTAAACATGATATAAAGTATATAACAGCTATAATATTAATATCATATCCATATAATATCGACAGAGGGACAGCCAAGGGGGGTTTAACAAAGGTCAAGCAGCTCTGAAGGGAGTGGAATTCCACACCAATGCCATCTGATGGATGTACATAAAGGGGGGGACTCCAGCATCTCTGCAAAACAAGTTTAATTTTGTTCTCAGTAACCATCGAGGCCAAGAAAAAAAGTCCTTTTGTCCCTGGGGTTTGGAGGATGAGTGTTGTACTAAAAAGGAGATATTCATTCCCACTGGAGAGGAAATGCCACTGGAATCATTGCAATAAAGTGAAATGTCAAGTAAGTCAGCAGATTAATGAGGGGAAAAGTCAAAATAGAATGACAGAATCCCAGAATCATTAATGTTGGAAAAGCCCCCCAAAACCATCGAATCCAACCTCTGCCTGATCCCCACCTTGTCACCAGCCCAGAGCACTGAGTGCCATGTCCAGTCCTTCCTCGGACACCTCCAGGGATGGGCACTCCAAGCCTCCCTGGGCAGCCTTTTCCAATGCCTGGCCACCCTTTCCAGGAAGGAATTCCTCCCGAGTTTACTCCATGTATTTGTCAGCACCTGCCCCCAGCTGAGCTCGGAGCCCCCCAGCAGCTCTACACAAACCCAGCCCCATCCACCCCCAAAATTCCCTGTTTAAACAACGTGATTGCTGCTATTTAACACGAGGGCAGGAACAGATTAATTCCCTGTTTTCCAATAAATATCCCTTAGACAACAGGTACAACCTTCTCCTGGAGCCGAGTCACCCCCTGAACCCACCCTGTGTCCCACAGTGGCTGAGTGACCTCACCCAGGAGCCTCCTCCTCAGCTCCTGCTCCTTTCATGGCATTTTTAGCCATTTCACTGCACTTTCGGGCATTTTTCCTTTATTTTCCCAAGAAATTATTAGCTGCTGTCCCTTTTTTTCCCAGAAAAATGGTATTTTGGAGCCAGATCAGATGGTGATTGGGGTGAGAGTCTCCATCCCATCCTGCTTGAGATCTTCACACTTTTTAAAGCTTCTCTACCCACTATAAAGAAATAAAGTTTCTATATCCAGTTTATAAAATTTTCCATTAAAATATAAAATCATCCAGTTGATTCAAAAGGCAATTTTCTTTTTACATTAAAACCTCAATCTCACCTATTATTTTTTAACATTGTAATGTCTCAATTACTCAGGAAGCAATGCAAAACCAAAGTAAGAGTTTCTCTTTTTATTTTTTTTTATTAAGACAATCCCACAGCTGGAAAATGAAACATCCTAGATTACATCAGTGACTTCAAAAAAACTCTAGAAAAAAATCTTTACAAATTTACATTTGTACAATACAAAAAACTAACAGCTCATTGCATATAAATATTACATTTGGTCTGCCAACACGTGGCATCAAAATCCCTGAAGTATTCATTAAAGGGACCTGAGATAGCGGATGTGAAGATATGGGCATAAATATCACCTGAAAAAAAAATTAATATAGAAAGTAGACATAATTCTAATAGTTTTGTGCATTTTTGGAGTATTTTAAATCCAGAACACATCCTGGAGAGCCTAAATCACATGAATTTTGCTTCGACATCAAGTGGTATTTCTACATGAAATCTGCTCTAATGACTCATGGAGGAATGAAGAGCCTGAATTAATATTTCTACAGAAAAATAATCCTCAGACATTGAGTTCTGAACACACCCGAGCAGCCACCACTCTCTGAGGAGGAATTTCAGGAAGAGAAACGGCGGACTTGGATTTTACCTGCGAATATTCCAGCAGGATTTCACCCCCCACCCCCCCCAAACAGCTCCTCACAAACCCAAAACCCAGGAAGATCCGCAGTGCTTGCCAATGAAAAAAAAAACAACCCAAACTAAGGAACTGCCCCTAACTGCCCACTGGTGGAATTACTTCCCAACTATTTACACATCTGCCAGCTCCCCGGCATGGCTGCAGTTACTACCAGGAGTAGTAACTCCAAGTGCTTGGTTTGCCTTGGAAGTCTCACAGACTCGGATCAGGTACCCACATCCACGCACATAAATGTATTTCAGCACCATTTTTAGAACACTAGAGTTAAGGCTGTGACAGCAATTCCCACTGGAAATCTAAATTTTTCAGGGATTCGTAGCACAGTTGTGTGAGTTCGCTGTGGGCCGAACAGGACATAGTAAAAATGTACAAGCTTCCAACAGGTCCTTGCATTTCTAAGACTAAAAAAGACAAGTTTTTAGACTAAATTTTGCAGGCTGTTACTTACTGTACATAAAGGAGTTTTTTTACCATGTGTAAACCTCGGATATACTAAAGAGTTGAAAAGTCTCTGTCGCTCATGCGCAGGGATTTGCTATAATACACATTGTAAGAACACAACAACAGCTCCCTACCTACTAAATATAGTTAGCCTTGGAGGGTTAACTGCTCCTTCAGGAAATCATCAGCATCTTATAAAACTCTGCAGGATGGTTTTTAAATAAAAAGATAAAATTAAGACATGTAAACACACAAAGACATTTTTAACCCATGAGATCCATGACAGGATGCTCCAGATCAGGACACGGCATCCTTCAACCTACAGCTGTTTACTTTTCCCTGGTGTTCACCACTCAAAGATGGAATTAATCAAGTTCTTATCAAAAACTAGTGATTTACACTGATTTTCTCATGTTAATATTCTGTGATTTGGAGCACAGAACATTCCTGAGATAGCCAGGAGCAGCTTTTCCAAATGCTTGGCAAGGGTCATCTTGCTTTTGGGAGTCAAGAGAACCTCCAAATATTTTAATTTTTTAAATTAGTTAAAAACTCTCAGGCACACCCCCAGTGCCAGCTCTTTTCTATGCTCTCTGAACTACTCACTCCTTCTGCTTCCACACAGGAGAAGCAGCTGATGGACATTAAGGAAAACATTCCAGCAAAATGAAACTACGCAAACAGGATGCAGAATTTGAAGCAGCCAAAAATCCTCCATGACACATTTCTCCACGATTCTTTGTAGTTTTTGTGTCTGCAGGGAGGGTGGTTGGGATTAGGGGGTGGCCTCTGCTTGGCTGATGGAGAAAGGAGTGATGGAAAGACAGAGGAGGGATAAAACTGCCCAAATCCATCCAAGTTCAAGCACCAACACAAAGGTTTGGATTAAACCTTGCAGCCTGGCAGGCCAGCTGAAATAAAAGTCATCACGATATCCAAACTTTCCAAGAAAATAAATAAATAGCCTATAAAAAGGAAACTGTGGAAGAAAGGTAGGGCATGGCAAAAAGGAAAATAAAAGGTGATGGAAAAAATAAAAAGCAGGTGAAGTTTGGGCTGAATCACGGAATCACTAAGGTTGGAAAAGCTCCCAAGATCATCAAGTCCAACCTTCAACCAAATCGCACCACAGCCACTGAACCACCAAGGCCCCCATGTGCTCAGTTCTCGGATGGTGACTCTGCCACACCCCTGGGGAGCCTCTTCCAAAGCCTGACCACTCTCTCCATGAAAACATTTCCCTAATATCCAAGATGACAGCACATCACCACAGCCAAATAAGCTTTGTCATCCATGCCCTGGTCTGGAGAGAAAGGGGAGCACTACAGGGACAGTGATTTGGGGCTGGGAGAAATTGAGAGCAAAGACATGCAGGATTTCAGCCCTGTCTCTGTGGTGGATGGAGTGTGGGGGCCTGAGGCCTTTTCCAAGGTGTCCCCAAGTGCCCTGAAGTGCCCCAGCAGCTTGGGATCAGGATCCTGCCAGCAGGACATCTCAAGGGAACAGGGGCACCAATGCCCAAGTATCTCAGGAACAGAGGAGCTCCTGGCCTGCCTGCTCACCTTCAGGAATCCCACTCAAAATCAGACCTTAAATCCCATTCCTTAGGCAGAGTCTGGAGTTTTTTGTTGAGAGTGCAAGGCAAGACAGCACATTCCTGACTCTGCAGCCTGCCCAGAGCTCGGCAGGGTCTGGAGACTTTTGGATGGTTTAAGTGACTTTAAACCCTGCTTCTGCTGCACCTGCTGGGCTCATCCTAACTTTACCACATCCATAAGTAGCCCCTGACAGGATTTGGGATTTGAGAGCATCCAAGTTCCTACAAAGGTGTCATTATTCCACAGACTGCCCAACTCAGAGAAAGAATCCAGACACAAATCCAAGCAAAAAGAACAGCTCTAAACCCAAGTTACTTGTCATGCTTATAAAAGGTTCTCATGCACAAAAAAAACCAACTTTTTTTTTTTTTTTTTCAATTTTTACACTAAATTCTGCTGTCCCAGCACCCCTGCTCTAGCTGACAGTCATGGGACACAGTAATACTTACGCCACAGCGAAGTGATGCTTCACTGGTATCTTCACAGTACAGAGAAAAGATACAGTTAAGAACATATTTAATCTTACTCTAATTGCTGCTAAAATACACCAACTTATAAAATGATTTCTCTGGAATCCCTGTGGTTTCTCTCTTCCCGACCCCTACACAAAATAAATAAGGAATAAGTGGATTTTCGGCCAGTCAGAAATAGAGGAAAAAAGCATTTCTTTTGCATTTCAAGCTTTTCAGGCTTTAGGACAGAACCCATAGTGTTTACATTAGCTCACAGGACTGATCTAAGGGATATGATTCCAACTATGGACTGATGCATACATGCTATTCCTGGTTACCATATGTAAAAAGACCAATCAGTCAAACAAATAATACATTTCTTATAAATATAAATGTGTGTATATATATATACAGATATATGAGAGAGATGATAGGACAGGTGTTTATACTTTAAAGCCCGACACAGAACTAGGAGAGCCTCTGCACTTGGTTTTTTTTCTCCCCCATCAAAAACCAAATCAAGTCCAGCAGTGGATTACAGCTGATTCCAAACATTCCTTACAAAATTAGAAGTGTGGTTTTTGTACTGTACCATAAAGTCATATTAATGAGCAATTTAGGATATACTCTCCTCCATCACAAAACTAAACCTCTGCTTTTTTTATTTTCAAGTCATTTTTGCATCTAACTAGGATTTTTTTGGAAAGCGAGTTAAAATAGCTAGTGCTTAATATAGAAAGTCAAAAATTAAATTCCTTCTGCATCTGAGAATATACATGGGTCACTCTTTGCTGCCTGAGGTTTTCCAGAATTATTGACCAAGCTGTGCACAGAAGAACTTCAGGGTATTGGATGAAAGCTTAAAAAAACCATAAAAACCTTGAAAACTCTACTGGAACTTTGTAGTCTCTTTTGACTTGTTCTCTCTGTAACCTGACTCTGCACTGTCAGACAATGGGAGGAAAATGGAATCCTACATGTATTCCAGCCAGAGCCCAGGAAGGAAGGAAGAGCCTGCTCACCTCCAGCTCAGCCCACGCCAACACCAAGGTCACCGAGGAGCCAGAGCAGGGATCTCCTCACCAACTGCACTACCACTGCCAGAGGATTTCAAGTCAGCATTTCCCAGGACAACAAGAGCACAGTGCAACAGGAATTCTCTTCTGGAAGCTTGAGACACCAGAGTCAGTCTGGGGGGTGACAGCTCCCTCGGCACCTCCGAGGGGCCAACGGGCCCAAACCACATTTCCATGGAGCATGGGGCAGTGGGGGCCAGCCAGCCCCACTGCACAACCAAATCCCCACCTGCCCCAAACATCTGCTGCTGAGAACTCTGAGAACCACTGCATTTGTTTTCATGGTGGCAACACAAGGAGGATACAGCTACTCACAACTTCCACCCCTCTATGCTCCTTCTCGCCTCTTCTTCACCACGCTCTGAATAACAGCATCTATTTTCTTTTCAGTTTCCAGTAGTTGTAAATAAGAGGTAGCTGAGCTACTATTAAAAATCATGCTTTGAAGAGGAGGAACCTTTCAAATGTTGAAGTCACCCCTTTAGCTGCACAATCTCGATTAATACTATAAAAATATGAGAGGACAAAAAGAAAATAGATGCAAGTAACTTTTGCATTTGGCACCTTTTGTCTAGATATTCATACTTCTCAAGTATTCTCTTTTTAATAAAGTTAATGCACACATAGGACACACCACATCAAAGGTTTGCTACATATTTACAAGGCACCAACCCTTTGTCACTTTTTTACACGAATAAAGAACCGATAGAAAGCACATCAGGACCCCCAAAACTGTAGTATGGACATACTTCAGTTCAGCACAATTCCATCAACGTTTGGCCTGGGAAGATTAAAATAATCCAGATCCTTCTTACAATATAGAAACTGTAAACATTTTATAGCTGCCTTTAGGATTGGTGTATTGTGCAAAAGTTATAATTATTACTGTGTCTAAGGATTTATGGCAGAAACCACATAAAACCTCTGTAAGAAGGTGCTATTTCTATAATACAAAAACAAAACGAGGGAGAGAAGTCATAAGCATGACTCAAAAATGTCATGTTCTTACTGAGAAGCTGGAAGCCTCTGCAATGTGATGAACTCGTAGTGTGTGGGGAAGAATTTCTGTAATTTAAGGCCTAATGACTAAGGCTTGTTTTGACCAATGAAGTGTGGAGATCTGAAGCTTTAAAACAAACACAACCTGACGGGATGGAAAAGCACCACTGTAAAGCGTGAGTGGAGTCCCCGCACAACTTGCTTGGTAGAATTTCTGGTAAAATCCCTGCAGTAGAAGGCCATTGAAGTTCTTTTAAAATTGTTCCAAAGTTTTTCATCTGTCAATAATTCCATCCCATGAGATGGCTGACCCTGGCTTTTTCTGTCATTTTCCGCACCCTGCCTGACCTGGAAGTACCAAGGTTCAAAGGATCCTCGGTGTGCACAAAATTGTCATTGTCGGAGTCGTCGTTGTACAGGACAGTTCTCCTGCCCTCGTTCCTGGTTTTGATCCGAGGGGGGCGACTGAATCTGCCTCCAAACATGTTCTCCCCAAACTGCCCCCCAAAGAGGTTTTCAAACTCATCATCGGCGAGCCGGGCGCGTTTCGCTCTGGTGGCTCCTCGCGAGGCCCCTCGGCCTCCTCGGCCTCTCCTTCCTCCCCGGCCGCCGCCTCTTCCTCTGCCGCAGCCTCTTCCACCTCTGCCCCCTCTTCCCCCTCTGCTCCACCTGCCCCACCTGCCCCACCTGCCCCTCCTCCCTGTCCCTCGGCCCTGCCAATTCCGTTTGCCCCCGGTGAGTTTCCGTTTGATTTTCCGTTTGGGTTTTTTGGATTGCACAACTTTGCTGTAGTCGTGGTCGCCATCGATGTAATCCTGGTCTGTTCTGGAGGTTGATTCCGAGTCAGAATCAGAACCACTTCTGCTTTCAGAGCTGGAGCTGGATCCTGATTCCCCACTTTCTGATGAAGACAAACCAGACTTTTCCTTTAATTCTCTCTTTTTCTTTTCCTCTTCCTCCGCCTCCTCCAGGTGCTCATCCTCTTCTGAGGCGCTCAGCAGCTTCCTCTTGACTCCTGCCCGGGGTTCTCTGCCGTCGCCGTTGGTGAGTGGCCCATCAGGAGAGTGATCTAAGCAAACACAGAATAACCCCATCAGCATCACACCAGAGCCAAACAGGACACAAAAAGTGGGGTTTGCCTCAGCTGCCTTTGGGATTCTCCTCAGCTGCCTCTGAGTGTGCTCAGGAGTGATCCAGTGTGGAGCTACTCACCCATTATGTGCTGTGGACACAAGCAGGTGCTCTAAGGGGAAATTTTATCTAAGTAAACAGCTTTCCTCTGGAAATGACGATTGCAAACTCTCCTGACCAAGAGTTCAGTGAAGATCCAGGCAATAAAAGGAGCCTGGAGTGAGCAAACTGGACACAAACACATCTAAAACTCAGGTGAATCCTATCTGGGGTGCCAAGGCGGGAAAAACTCTAAAATCCATTTCAAAACTATATATAGACAAAAATAACATTCTGCAAGCAGCATTTATTCCCTATCAAATGCATGTTCTCAAAAGGCTTAGTCCAGGGAATATTAATGGAAAGCATAACTCAAGAGAGTAAATGACCCAAGAAAGCTCACTGGGATCGCTGAGCACCTTAAAGGAAAATTAAATCAAGTGTCTTGCTGGCTTGGGACCCAAAATCCTCCATATTTTTGGGGTTATAAATCTGACAATGAAGATCAAATATCTTCTATAACAGGACAGGAAAAGCTCACCTACAGCATCCAGCACTGCTCCAGCACAGGAATGTGGACTTGGGAAAGGCTCCAGGGTTCTGGAAATGCCTACTCAGTGCCTGCCTTGGTGGAGCACTGGAAACACTGAATAACTTGTCCCAGAGATTACCATACCTGCAGTGTTTCCCTTCTAATCACAACTACTTTGTCTCACATGTGAGAAAAATACTTAAATGTTTTTATAAACCTTTTCATCTTTAGTTTAAGGAAAAGGTTTTGGGGTGGGGATTCTCTTGGTTTGTTTGCTTTTTGCAACTCCTAATGGAACTGTAGGAGTTTAAGAGCAATCAAGTTTTCCACCTGAAAATATTTAAAGGACTTCACTGAACTGCACATGGAATCATCTGCATTCCACACCTCAGACAAGACACCACAGAACTGTAAGGAGTAAAGTAAATTCAATTTTTGGGTACCATTTGGGGCTATTTATAATGCTATACTGAGGCAATAATTCCACAAACATCAGACAGAAGCAAGATCTTTCATCTCTAGCGAAACCAGTCAGTCAAAGCACAGAATCTTATTATTTCTCACCTTGTTTCACTGGTGTAGATTTGCCCCTGACTGGTCTGCTCTTCCCTGGATCTATTGCATTTCCACTCCGGCTCTGTGCATTTGAGCCTGACGAAGATGGTTGACCCTCCAGCTCTTCACCAGTGGCTGAACCCAGAGGTTCTTCTGCTGTATCTGAAACTTCAGACAGGGTGATTTTAATGCTCTATTTACAGGGCTGCATCTGGGGAGGTTTTGTACCCCCTGAGTTAACAGCCCAAGTCAGGTTAATCTCACCAAGCTGCTCTGCAGCCATGGAAAGACAAATTCCTCCTAAATGTAATCCCAAGTAGGATTAATTTATCCATAACTGCTGTAGGAGAGAAGCCCATACACAGGAAGTCTGGGCTTTTGCCACTGGATTAATTCTTATCAGGGCCAGACCCAGGTTCCCAATGCCCTGATCCTTATGCAGAACTTCCCAAGAGCCAAACCCAGCTAAAACAACCTAGAAACAAGCAGGACCTTGCTCCTCCAACAGGTGGGTTTTGCATTTGTCTCATGAGGATCAGACTCAACCTGCACAGACAAGCTGCTGTAAGAGAAAGGCTGGATTTCTCCTCACCATGAGATGAGACTGAAGAGTTAGTCCTGGTCAGAGGCAGTGAGGTATTTTGGTTGGGTTTAGGTTGAATCTTCATTTGCTTCTGTTTCCCTTTTGGGCTGCAAACACAGAATACCCCAAAGAGAGAAATCTGTTATCACCAAAGACTCAAATACAAAACTGATTTCTCCTGCCAAGTGCCTTGATTTGTGCATCACACAAATGATCTCTATTTCCCAGGTGTGATGACACTAAAAATGGTTACAGCATGGTGCTGTTTGCTAAAGGTATAGGAGTTTGCAGGGACAAGATTTCATCTCTCTTTCTAAAACCAACAGTCAGTTTACTTAGACAATGTGTCAGATGAACGTGGGCAAGTGTTATACAACATTTTTTTCAACAGCTAAAAGGTAAAGAGACAGTTGAGCTTTCATTTCCTCCAGAGGAAACACTTGTAACCACATCATCTTTCACTTACCAGAATTACAAACTACAAACTGAGGCATGATTTTATCTCCCAAAAGAGCAACTTTCATGGGGAAATGAGCAACCCTGTTTCTGGTTATTCCCAAAAGCACATCTCCCCCTGTCCTCTGGAATGGCACTGCCAGCCAGGCTCACCACCCCTGTTTCACCTGGATGCTCTGCTGGTCGAGGGGGAGCTGCTGCTGCTCCTCAGCCGCTTTCGGTACCGAGGCCTTTTCCTCTTCTGACATTGCATCGCTGACTTGTACTCAGAGATGATGTTTTTCATGTGATTCTCAAATAAGGCAGAGAGTCGAAGGGTCATGCTGTAGATCTGCAGTGAGGAAAAATGGTCAGGCTTATTGGAGTTGACTAACTTGAAGACCAACCAAAAAACCATCATAAAGATGTCCAGACTTTGTAGCACAAAGAAAAAATTCAGAGTGATGTTCCACTGAGATTCTTTACAGATTATTTCCTTCCACGAGCCATGTGTATTCTTGCAACAGAAAGTGTTTTCATAAAACAATTTACTAACAGTACAAAATATTTCCAGAGTTAAAGGAAAATGGATACCTGGATTACTGGAACACAGTCCCCTTTGTCAATCCCCATAAAGCATGGAAGCAGGCCTTAATATAACTTGAATACCAAGGGAAAAACAATTTGATTTTCATATCTTCTCACCTTTGTTTTTGCAGTAAATCCTTAGTGAACTGTTCTTACACCATCCCTACAGAACTACACAGAGAAGCAACCCAAAAGGTCCTCGTTCCTAATTTCTACAAACCAGATGTCAAAATCTTTAAATCACTTTCCTGTCCCCTGTCTAGGCTTTGCCTCTGTGTAGCCTCATCTACAATCTGTGCAGTTATCAAGTTATATTCCTTGTTTCCAGGGAAAAATTATTGAAAAAAAATAAAAGCAACTGGTGAGCAGTTTTCTGTTACATTGTAAGCAACAGCTGCAACAGTGACCATCATTCCAGATAAAATGGATGTTAGAAGTGATCTGGGAGAGCAGAACAAAGCAAGTTTAAAACCACAGAATTGGTGTACCCTGGTTATTTTTATTACACCAAGCAGTGCTTTGCTCTTCAGACCTCTTTTCATGTGTTTTATTCATGTAGGGTCAAGGTCTTTGTTAAAAAAAGGCTTTAAAATTTATTACTTACACGAGACTTTTTATTAGGAGTGTAAGCTTTAGAGTTGCAGAATATTAAACGAATATCTTTGTAGAATTCCAGGGGACTGGTGTAGTTTCCTGCTTCCAAGGTTTCTTTCACAGTGCTGAAGTCCATGGGAGTGTCTACAATATCTCGATAATCCTGTGACAACACACAAGAGAAAAATCAAAGCTCTCAAATCCTACAGCAGTAAAATCAGTGTTCATCCAGTGGCTCAAGTCATTATTTTACTTTGAGAGTTGTTGCAGATAATTCCCTGAAAACATCAGCCCATAAAGGGAGAGAACAGAGCCATGCCCAGCATGGACATCCTGCCAAAGGAGGAACAATTCTGGATGTGGAAGCTGCACTTACAGGGTAAGAGAAGAGATCAACAGGCTGCCTGAAGGGCTCCGAGTCCTCTCGTTCATAAATCAGGTTTAAGAGCTGCTGGCACTGCTCCTTCCAAGCATCAGCACTGGCTTTCATGGGCTGCCTCTTCACTCTTCGTCGCACCTGCAGGGACACAGGTAGTGCAGATTCTATCAGAATATTCACATTGTTCACTTGAAGTTCTCATTAATCTCCCAGTGCTCTGATTCAAAGCATTCCCCAATTAAAAACAGAAATCCAGGAAGATTAAAGCAGAGCTGATGGCACAGCAATATGCAAATTAGACAAATTTGCCTTTTCTGGTTATATATAACATTCAAACCCATGAGAAGCTGCCATGTTTCAGCTCAATTGAAATTTGAAATTTCAGCTCTGGCATTAAAATTTGACTGCTGGAGATATTTTTTTAGATCAATTTTTTTTTTAAAATTACCAAAGCAAAAATTTTACTCACTCGTCTTTTCCCAGAGGAAGTGCCTGGAGCATCTGAATCCACATCTACTTCTGCCACCTAAAGGCAAAGGGAATGATCACACACAGGCAGGTCTGGATGCACCCTCAGCCATGGAAAAAGGGTTAAAAACCAGCCAAGAACAAACACAGGGCTCTTGGCAACAGGAACTACAGCACATTACAGACTGTACTGAAGGGGAGAAGGTGTAAGGAGAGAGAAGGAGCTCAAGGCAGTGATATCTACCCTGGATTCTACCTGACATTTCATTCCAGGGATCAACTGATGGGAAACAACACAGATTTACATAAGGAAACCAGCTCTGCTGCCTTGCTAACAACAGAGAGCTGTTGTCCTGACTGAATAACAGCTCCACTTCCCAGTTCCCCTCATTACTCATCCTTCCAACAAAACATCATGTACTGAGAGAAGATTAAAGACAGGCAGTTCCAAGAAGCATTTTTACTTCGGGGAGCTTATTGTCCCAGGTGAGCTTAAACAGCCTCATCTCCAAAACTCAGTGCAATTACTCGTAAAATACTCAATAAAAATCAAAATTTCTTTCATGTAGTGAATTTTAAAAGGAAAGGAAATGATCTTACCTCCTCTTCCTCATCAGTACTGCTCAGATCTTCTGCTTTCACCTTGTTGTAGATTTCTAATATATCAGTACAGCTCTGATCTCTGCAGGACAATGACAAAAACCAAGGTACACAATGAAGGATCTCAGGAATTGGAGCTGTGGGGTCTGTGAGGTCCAAACTCACCCAATGAAGCGGAGCAGGACGTCTGTCACAATTTTGGCTGCTTTGACTATGGGGCTGTCTGGCTCATTGAAAGTCCTGGCATTGTGTTCAATGTATCTTACCTCCCACATCAGGGCAGAGATTCTCCTGGAAAATACAAGAAATGAAAGGAATGGCATGGGGAGGGAGGTGTATGTTATTTTTCTTCCACATTCAGTAGGATTCTTTGGTAAAAAATGGAATTGGGAATTCAGATCAAGGAGAAACAGGTGGTCCTCAGAGGGGAAAAGAAGAGCAGGACATAATTTATTCCCAAATTAACCGGAAAAACTGAGATTTCCAGTTTTCCGGCATTATTCAGCCCACTTCTGGCAATTGCAACACAAGCAAAGCCCCTGTTCAAAGGCAGCAGGGATGGAAACAAAGCAAATACGCTCTGCCTCTGACACAGAGCAAGGCTCAGAGTGTTAAATCAACACTCCAGACCCAGCCATGGCAGCTTTTGCCTTGACAACATGGCCAGAAGAATTCATTATTCAGGAAGACTCACTTTGCCCAAGGTCAATCTGATGTTATGTAGTTGCTGAAAGGACTTTACACAGCATTCAGCTCCACACTGTCCTCCATGGGGCTGGAGTAAGTACCAGCTACAAACCCAAACTCACCTATAAAACCTGTTTTCAAGCCTCCTCCTGATTGTGGTGAGGTCAGTTGGATAAGCAACGACAGTGCAATACATGGGATAGGCACTAAGGTCCACTGGAACAGCAAAGGGATTAGAAATGTCTGCAAGACAAAAGGCCACAGTAATTTAGATGACTCCAAGGGATGTTATACCAAGATTTCTTTTAATGGTTTCTGAGGTTTCTTTCTAAGAATTCAGCAAAAGCAACACACATCTACAGATGAGAATGTCATTACCCACAGGGCAGGGTTCTCCCCCTTGTATCATCAACTCCTACTCTTGAAAAAGCACTTTTGGTTTAAGTATCACATCTGAGATGCGCCAGCAGCCAAATCTGACTGAAAGGAACATGATATAGGCACTTACAACAGGAATAGTACAACAGGCAACATAAAGTAATAACACAGACATGTCCTGGGTGTGAACAGAGGCAGAAGTTAATCAAGGTGTGCTGTTAAATGGCTACAAACCAGTTACAATGAATTTGGAGGTGAGGATGTTGAGTGAAGATTTGTTGGTTGGTTTTGAGTGGTTTAATTGAATGCTTTGCTCTTCCACATTTACATATGACCTGCTGGGAAGCCCCATTGAAAGAAATCAGGTGAAGCCCCAGAAAAAAAGGGAATATAGCTTGGGAACTGAAATACGAAATTTAAAAGGCTCTTTTCAGTAACTTAGTTGAACCCATTTCAAATACTCCACATCAAGTCCCAGCACTCCATCCCATCTACTCTTCAGTTCTGTGCCACCACCCTGATATCCTTAATCCTTCCCCCTTTTCTCCCCAGACATACCAAGGGAAAGAAGCTGCTCAATCCCTCGGATTACTCGTTCACATTCTTCATCTCTGGAATGGGCTCCCCATTCTCCTTCCTGGGGTTTGTAGAGCAGAGCTGTCAGCTCCTCTGGGGTCACAGGAACTCCAGCACCGACCTCCTCCGGATACGCAGCTGGAGAGGAACAATTCCAGAGAGTAAACCCAGGGCCCCAAAGCTGTTTGCTTTGTACAGGGACAGGAATCCCACACACACTTACTTCCTTCTGGGATCGGTTCCATGTCCCATGGACTCATCCTCTCTCTTTCATTGTTGTCCCAGCTATTAAAGAAATATATGCAAATGCACAAGTTAGAGCTGAATATAAAGACACACCTTTTCTTTACCAGATCTGATCCAAAAGGTCACTCCTGTTAGGAATAAGACATTCCAACTCCCTACTTTTCTCTTGTATCTCCCAGACAGTCACTGCTCTGCTGTTTACACCAGAAATGTTGCTGCTTTAGGAATAAATTCAAAAATTAAGTAAGTAAATATTCAAAATATTCTAAAATAAATAAAAAAGTAAGTAACAAATAAAAAGTACAATAATTGATATTAAATCAAATAAGTAAATAAAGTGTCTGGGTATGTATTTAAATGGAAAAAGGAATTCTAGTTCTTGAGGTTCTTAATCCTATTTTTGAAGTTCTCTGAGTTGTGCAGGAGCCCCAGAACATGGAAATACTCACTGGACACTGTAGCACTGGAAGGAACTATCAGGATATTCTGCCTGGAAAGGCTGCTGACTCTCCACAGTCCCAAACCACCAGGCATCATCAATTATACTGCGAAATCTATCCCCTGGAAGGGCAGACATTGCACTCAGCAAAAGAACAACATAAAGAATTGCTAAATATTTCCTTTTAGACAATCAACTCCATCTTTTGTGAATGCCCTACTTCCATCCTTACACTCTGCACTGGAGGAGTTGAGCCCTTCCCCTCAGGGCAGGACTTGCACATCTCTGGGAATTACTCCCAGCTGCCTCACACCTCAGATCCCAACAGACCAGGAGATTCTCCTGCTATCACTGCCCTTGGAACAGTTTCTCTCATTTCTCTTTTTTTTTTTTTTTTTTTTTTTTTTT
>VZTN01016815.1:329871-364495 GCA_013400515.1 Erpornis zantholeuca
TTTTTTTTTTTTTTTTTTTTTTTTTTTTTTTTTTTTTTTTTTTTTTTTTTGCTACAGGAATTGCAGCAAACATCAAATGAAAGTTTCCAATGATCTTTACAATATCACGTGGGTATAGTCCTTTACATCATACAATAAAGACACTGTATCCCATTAAACAGCTGCAGAAATGGTGCAAACCACATGGAATTGGGGAAAAAATACTCACCTATTTGCCAGTTCCTTTCTTTGGCTTCATTATAAAACTGATGCAGCACAAGGAAATCAATAACATCTGGCATATCGTGGTACCTTCAGGAAATAAGACCAAAAAAATTATTATTACCTAGAAATACAGTTCTACATGAACTATACAGTCCTCAAATTCCAAGCATTTGGGATAATCATTACTGCCATCATCATGCCTTCCTTGCACAGGAAATAAGAAAAGAGGAGGGGAAAGCTTCTACACTGCAAGAAAGCTCTTGAAGGATGTCATCAGCATTCCAGTGACTTACTTTATGGAAAAGGATTCTCCTGTCATTTTGCCTGTGATTGGATCCAGGAATGCAAGCTTCAAGCAGCAGAGTGTGGGAGGCCCAACTTCATATTTAATTCCTACAGTCTTCACAAATTCTTGTTCCTAGTTAGCAAGAAGCATGGAACAACATTATTTTAACTTGCCAACAACAAAAATATCCATTTTAGAGTGAAACATATTAATAAAACCCAAATATGTTTCCAGTCTTACAGCACAGGTAATTTCACCCATTATTTTTTCTTTTCCAAACACTAAAATCAATCACTGCCACCTCAGAAAGAAAAATGAAGAAGCTCATTCCCTTGGTAGGTTTGTGAACATGATTCCCACAAATTCTTTAAGAAGGTTCTAAGGGAACAAATCCAGTTTTAAGGACACCAAAGCTTCTCCCTGACTTACCCCAGGGCCCCTGACTCTTGCACAGGGGGAAAAAAGGAAATTCTTCCTCTGAAAACGGAAATTCCACAATAGTCTGTATGGTCATGTCCTGTCAAAGCCCATCCTAAGTGAAGAGCTATTTCCTTTTCCTCACAAACTGATGATGCCTTGGAAAATTACAGCTGGACTCGCTGAATAGCTGGGACTGGTAACTCAGTATTTTCCCAGTAAAGCAATTATTTTGATTAATAGAACCACTGGCATGGTTCAGTGAATATGAGGACATATATGGGCTCTTCTCTTGATATGAAATCCAAGGAAAGCAGGAAAAAATATGGCAACACTGTGCATTAAGTATTGGGACTCATTCAAAGCAAGATGCAGTGTTTAAGAGAACTCCTGCACACATTTAGGTGTTTACACCAGGATTTCTTACTTCTTACCACAGCATTAAAAACAAGAAACAGAACCCAAATGCTCAGGTTACTGTAGAGTGGTGAGAGAACCACAAACAGCTCTGCAGTGCTGGGTTCTGAATGAATTCAGTGTTTAAGAAAAAATAATTGGTGTTGAAAGAGGCCCCTGAGAATCAAGTCCAAAACCAGGAAGTGAACAGATGTAAAGACTTTGTGTTAATAAAAACTAACTTTAATATTTACAATTAAATCTTTGATATTAACATTTTAAAGTAATGCTTTCTTTACATTTTTCATGCTGGTTTTTCAGGTGAGTTTAACATTACAGAGACATTCAGCTCTTTGAAGTATTTCTTGAACTTACCCTGAGTTCCATTTTGTTCCATGGTTGTTTTTGCATGTTAATACTGTAAATTTTGGCTTTCCTCACTGCCCTCACATAAGCCTCGTGGCCTTGCCTAAAATAAATTATCTTAAAAGAGAAAAAAAAAAGAAATTGAAGAGAGAAAAACAGAGAGAATTATTTTATATGCTCTTGATAGTGCTCTTCCTGTTCATTCTATGTCTCCTCCCTTTCAGAACACATTGCACACTCATTTATTTCATCATAAAACACTCTTCTAGTTAAAAATATTTATATCAGCCCCCAAACTGGCACTTGCTCTGTGCTTCAAAACTGGGATCATTAGGAAATGTGCAGGTGAAGATGCACAACTAATCCTTCCTGCTAATCCCAAGTACCCACACACAAAAAGGGACACAGGACATGTGAACAACTAATGACCTGGGAATTAATAAAGTTATCAAAACTCAGCCTGTCCTGAGCACAATTCCCTGCAAATATTGCTGGGTAGAACAGTGCAAAGCAAGCTGAGCTGATGATTCCCTGGGGACGTGGGAATTGCTGAGGGCAGTACCTCATCTCCCATCTGGGGGACGAAGGGCGAGCGGCGGGGAATGGTGTCCAGGATCCACTGTGGGGCCAGCCACTCCTCACTGGGCTCCCCTTCCAGGGACAGCAGCCCACTGGCTTTCTAAACACAGCACATCATGAGTTAATATAGGCATGTTACATATAGAAATTAAATATATTGCATTATATTCAGAACACAACCAATACAATATTCAGAATACAGTTCATTACTATGGCAGAACACATGGGGAACTCATCATGCAGCAGTTACTGCAGGTAAGACACAAGGAAAAGCAAATTGTGAAGTGTTATCCTTCCCAAAATCTCCACTAAATAGTAGAGAATAAGACAGGTTTGTTATAAATATAATTTAAAATTAAACCTTCATAAATCATTAAAATGCCTTTAAAACATTCATAAATCATTAAAATGCCCATGGCAGGGGGATGGGATGAGATGACCTTTAAGAGCCCTCGAATCCAAACCAGTCTGTGGTTCTATGATAAATAAAGAAATAAATTGTATTTTTATAAAAATTCTGAATATATTTTTTAAAAACACCAGGAAAAAGAAATCTGTCCATGTCAATACAATACAGATCCATTATAATTTTACAACAAAACCACTCTGGAGTAAACCTGACTGTGGTGAAGAGCATAAATCTGGGAGAAAAAATGGCATTTGTAATGGAGAACCACCTGTAGGAAGCATGGAAGCACAATAAAACAAACAGTAAAATTTCTTGGTACCACGATTACTGTGATATCTATAATTTTTTTTTACTCTATACTCATTCATGAAAATTTTTTTCTCTGAAAACAACACCAAACCCAAAATTTATATTCCTAAAGTACAAAAGACACTAAAAACTACACTTGCTGACCTTTTTCCTTGGCTGTTTAAGTTTCCTTCGCTTTGGCTCCAGCCCTTTTGTTCCCTTCATATTTTCATCTTCAGAACTACTACAGATTTTCCGAGCTGCCTGCCTGGTTTGTCTCTTTGGAGGCTGCAGATTAATCCCAGCATCTGCTGTCCAGTCTGAATATTCACTTGATGAATCACTGTAGATAATAAAAAAGTTGTAAGAAAGAGAACAGGAAACTTCAGTTTTCCCACAGTGGATTGGAAGGTCCAAACATTCAACCTGGTTCTGCTCAGAATTAGCACAAAATTTTATTATCATGTGAATTTAAAGAAAACCAAGTGCTCTCTGGTTAGTGATTTCAGTACATTCTTTTATCAATTTGAAAATCACAGTAAAACTACATTTATGGCTGATATCAATTCTCATTATCTCACTGATTCATAGACTGACTTCATAAGAACTGGCAGCAAAAAATGCATAAAACATTTAAAGAACTAGGGCACTTCCCTAAAAATCCAGTTCTGACTTCTTTAATACCAAATAATACATGTACAAGATTTATATGGCAAACTGACTTTTTTAAGTAGCTCTAAATTAAAGACCACATTTTCTTATCAATGGTCTTTCAAAATTGTTCTTGACTTTGAAAATAAAGAGAATAGGAAAAAAAATCACAATATAAAATGGTTAATGAAGAACTGGTTAAAAATCAGTCTTCAAAATGAAGTCTGAGTATCTCAGTACCAACTGTCTTACTTAAATTCCATAGTAAACCAGTGTTACCAATTCAGAGCCCAGTGGAGGTACCTGGAACTGCTCTCACTCTGCCAGGCTGCCACAGGATCATCCATGGATGCATCACTTGTGCCAACAGTTTCATCTTCCTGTAGTGAAAACAAGAGGATTCACTTTGGGACCAAGGGAAAAATGTATCATTTTGTTTGCAAGCAAGTTGTGTCACCAGAGGAAAGCTCTGTATTTAAGGGCTGGTTTAACTTTAAATAAGTAAGTCCACAATTTCTGCCTATATCTTAATTAATATTATAATTTATCCTTATATAGCTCCTATAGAAACAAATGTGGATTTTAATTATATCAGACCCATAGAATGAGATTTTATTTAAATTTTTGATTAATAAATTTTAGTGCTCAGGGCCCAACTTTTTGAGCTGTTCTGTACTTTCAATGCATTTACAAAGCAACAATGTTCAGTCTCTTCAAGGAGAACAAGTTATATTTAATCTGGTATATTTTAAGTTCTTTCCTTAAAATCAATGATTAATACCAATACTCAATCTCTTTCAACAGCAGTCTACAGATGTAGATGAAATCAAAGCACTGCAAAATGAAATCAAAGTCCTGACCTAGAATCCATGTGCTGTAAGAAATCCCAAAATAGCAAGTGGTTTAACACAACCCAGTTAAATTTACTTGAAAATGTTTCAGCTTTCCAAAAATACAGGAGCAGTTCTAAGCTACTTTTGAATGCTGTCCTGGCATTTAGGTAAATGATCCTTCACTCTCCAAGACCAACATGCCACAGGAACACCGCAAATCCCAGAGACTCAATGACCTGAGTGTTTCTTCCACATGGAGAATCACAGAATATCCTGAGCTGGAAGGGACCCACAAGGATCAGAGTCCAGCTCTTGGCCCTGCACAGACACCCCAGCAATCCCACCCTGTGCACCCCTGGGAGCAGTGTTCAAACACTGCTGGAGCTCTGGCAGCCTTGGGGCTGTGCCCATTCCCTGAGGAGCCTGGGCAGTGCCCGACAGCCTCTGGGGGAAGAACCTTTTCTGATCTCCAGCCTGACCCTCCCCTGACACAGCTCCAGCCATTCCCTGGGGTCCTGTCACTGCCATGACCTTTCTGAATTCCCAAGACTGCTCAAAAATCATTGAGACAGACTTTGTGATAACATCAGCAGCAATTTGAGGATTCTTGGATGAATTCTCTCAGGCCCCATCGATTTGTAGGGATTCAGCTGGAGCAGCAGATCCCACTCAAGTTCAGGGTTGACTGGAAGCTGAAAATTCCCAGTCATGGCCCTCCAGTTTAGAGCACTGGGAACCCCTTGCTCCATCATCTGTGTTGAAGAGAGAGGCAAAGGATGTGTTAAATCCCTGTCCCTGTTTGTGAGGTGACCATCCCCATCCTAGAATGGGCCAACATTATTTTTACACTGCCTTTTGCCACGGAAACATTTGAAAAACCTCATTTTACTGTCACCCCCCCCAGTCCTGGCAGCTCCAGCTCCGGCTGAGCTTCGGCTGCACGAATGTCCTCCCTGCAGGGGACACACAGAACCCTGATGTGCTCTGGGATTTGGGAACTGGGGAGCTGTTGGAGGCTGCTCAGACCTCAGAGGAGCTGTCGGACTCGTGGCGTGCACAGGGGTTCTGGCTGGCTCCCTGCTGGCTGTGCTCGATGGTGGAGCGGGTCTGGTACGCGTGCTGCCGCTTCCGCTGGTTCCTGCGCAGGGAGCGACCGCCTCCCGCCTGGAACTCGCTCTGCCGGGGGACAGGAGCACAGACAGGGCCCGAGCAGGGAGTTACTCATGAGTTACACAGTAAAAAGGTGCCTGGTTACAGTGACTGAGCGTGGCACCCCCATTACAATGGAGCAGTAAGAAATCATTGTAGAATTAGACAACACCTCTGACACATTGTGGATGTTTCAGGTGTGGATTTTCGGTTCATCAGAAATCCTACTTTACAAAGTAGCAGTCTTTGGAAAGGAAATGACTGAAAATACTGATTTTTTGTATAAAATTCCTGCGGACTCTGCGCAAGATAAATCCAGGCCCTTGTAAAAGTCTGGCACCTCTACTTTCCACAAGTCAAACTGAAAATCCACCATGGCTCTGCTCTTTTCCTTTCCCAGCATCTTCCCACCACTAAAGCCTCAAAGATAGAGATTTATCACTACTTGGATGTTATAGACAGCCAAATCACAATTACAGAAGGAAGACAGTGAACCAGAGAAACAATTAGGACTACTGATCTTCTAAATAATTCAATAAAATTGGTTTGGGGTTTTCTGTTGGTCTTATTTTTGTTGCTCAGTGCTCAGAACTGCTTCCCAGGTCCTCTCTTCCAGGGCATTAACTCACCCGTTGTAAGGTGTGGGATGGCTTTCTCTTTTTGTCAGCAGTGTACAAACTGATTTCTATTTCACCTTTGGCAGCTCGACATTCTTCCTGGACCCTAATTATACATAAGAAACACATGTTATCTTCTTTAAATCATCATGGAACTCAACAGCCTCAGTAACATTCACATTAAAATTCTTGCTGTAAGAAATCTGTGCAGAAATCCTCCATTCACTCCTGGAATCACAAGCTAAGGAAGCAAACTTGTTAGCTGAGCATCCATAACTATTTTCAAATGTATTAAAACTATTTTCAAGTCTTTTTTAGATAAAGCTGTAGGGAAATGCAGTATTTGAACTACTGAAGAAAGATTGAATGGTGAAAAGAAGGAATTACCATTCTCAACGCTCCATTCTGATCCTAACATTCCAAACAACCCAACCAACCAAGCCCCAAAGCTGATCCATCACCGAAAAATCATCTTGGGAACATGGAAGGATCATTACACGTTATACAACCGAATCCCTTGTCCCACTTAGCCTCTTACTTGCTGATGCCTGGAGGGAGCTCGTTGACCACCACCCTCCTGCTCCAGGCCATGAGGTCCCTCTCGGTGGCCATCTGGCTGCGGGGCGCGTTGTGGTGCATCTGCCGCACGCCCTCGATCTGCCCGCTCCTGCGCAGCCCCACGTTGGGCGGGGAGGCAACGTCCAAGCCCGGGCTGCGCAGAGCTGGGGGGGAAAGAAAGAAAGAGAGAAAGAAAGAAAGAGCTTCTTCAGTTCCATGAACCATCAATAAAATCATGGAGTCACAGGATGGCTGGGCTGGGAGGAACCTTAGAGAGCAAACAGTTCCAGCCCCTGCCATGGGACACCTTCCACTAGCCCAGGTAGTTCCAAGCCTTGTCCAACCTGGCCTTGGACAGTTCCAGGGATCCAGGGGCAGTCACAGCTTCTCTGGGACCCTGTGCCAGAGCCTCCCCAAATTCATAGGGAACAATTCCTTCCCTGTATCCCATCCACAATTTAAAGCTTAAGGACAGTACAAAGATTGATAAACAAAGGTTGATAATAATGGAATCACTGCCATCATTGTCCTTAATATCTCATCAACACAATTCCCACAGGCTTAAATACAGGAAATCACATGAAAATATTGCATTTATGGTTGTGCAAAGCTATACAAAAGTATCTGGCTATTTAAATACTTTATACGTAGTCTAATTAACTTACTCAAATGGGCAGTTCCTGTGTTGATCAATGCAAGTTCTAGAAGGAAACTGCTTTAATTTCCACACTACTCATATGTGGATATTCCTTTACACAGCTACAGGGACACACAAATAAAACTGGGAACTGGGGCCATACAACCTATCAATGTATCCTAAGCAGCAGAAGAGACTTTGTGTGAGCTGAAGGTGCCCTTTAGGCAACTTTTCTGACATATCAACTTAGATCAATGCAAAAATGCATTTTCCTGTTTTTCCCTGGTATTTTTCTTACTCCTTCATGAATTGAAACACAAGCAATTCCAAATCCAAGTCCTAATGAGCTTTGCCAGGAAATCTACTTCAAACACATGTAATCAGTCACTTAACTTAGAAGTGATTTATTAGCAGCTGTGAATTCTCCCAAGGCTCAGGCTGACTTGCAGCACAGTCCTGGGCATCTGCTCCCTCCCATCAGCTGCACTCGCTCAGCTGCTCACATCTGATTGAGTGTGGTTTCAATTTTTAATCACTTTGTGTATTAAATATAAAATCACAGTAGCAGAACACTTACCAGGAGAATAATCTCAAGATTTCTAAGGAAACACTAAAACAGAGCAACATGTTTATTTTATTAGCACTGATGCTCAGCCTTGTGCTGCAGCAGGAAACCATTAGTCTGTCACAACACTGTATTCCACTGACAGCCCCTAATTATATGCTTTCATTTTGGCATTTTGCAGTTAGGAAGTTTCATCTCTGCACTGATATCAAGACAACACAGTGAACTTCATGCTTATTTTTCAGGAAACTGGTTTATAACAGGAATAATTCTGGTCTAATAACTCCAGGCAATCAGAAATAGCCCAGGCAATCAGAAATAGCCCAGTTAGACCATTGGGTGCCCTCAGCTGCCCCTTAAATTTGTAATTCCTCTGTTGGAATCCACAGAAGGTCTCACTGCTCCACAGGGGTTAACAAGGTGTACAAGAAGCGGAGAGAAAAGCATCCTCAAAGACACTGTCTCATCCCTGACTTTAACACTTGATCAGTGCTTCCTGTGATAAGGAAGGGACTGATGGAGATAAGGCTGGGACACTGACCTCCATTAACAGAGTGAGATCTATTGAGCGGAGGGTTTGGAGGAGTTTCTCCTTCATTAATTAGTCTCAGATCTTGTTCCCTCTGGAGCTCTCTGATCATTCCATCAAGGATACTCTCATCCTGGTCATTCGTTTGCTGCCCGATGACTTGTTCAACCACCTCACCATCACCTTGACAAGAACAAAGCCAAAAATACTGATAAAATGATGGATTTCTCTATTACCAAACACCACAGAAATAATCCCATTTAAAACTCTGCACCACTATTTGTCTGATCAGCAAAACATCTGATCACCAGCTGGCTTTCTGCTCTCATGTAATAAATGGAGGCAAGTTTAAAAGAGAAGTTACAATAAAATCCTAAAACTCCAGACCACATGTAGAACATAAACATAAACCCTTAGAAAAAGCAGAAAGAAATTATGCTTCAGGAGGTAAGAATGGAAGGTCATTTTTGGGGATCAGCATTTTGCAAAAGTATGTGTCTACAAGAAAAAACAACTATTTTAAAAAACAAAAGCTGTGTTTTCCATGTCTTCCTCGCCTTTCTGCTTTCTTCCTCACATCCACAGTTACAGAGGTTAACAGACAATGTTTTAAACATTTGCCATACCTGGGAAAAATACGCAGGTTTTGGACTACTCTTGCCTCCAGTCAATTTGATTCCACACACTTCCTTTATGCCATAACCCCACCCCCTCTCCTCTTCTACCTGGATATTGAACTTAAACCATTAATTTATACATCCTCACAGCACCATCCCAGGGACTGGTGCTCAATGCTGTGCCACACTTGTATTATTCATGAGGTTCAGACAGAATACCATTAGCCACATATCCCAGCTGAGGAATAAGTTGTTCATCCTTGCAATTTTCCCTCCCTGGCACCAGCCGCTGGAATCTCGTGGGATGAGGATTTCCATCAACATCCACCAGGAATGGAGGAGGCATAAGGTGTGGAGCCTGTTGAGTCTGTTCATCCAGAACATAATTATTGGCATCCCGGATCAGGGGCCGGTAATCCGTGTGGAAGAACATCTGATCAGGAATCTGAAAGAAAAGCAATTTAGGAAATAAATCAATGGCCATTTGCAGCTGTCTTGCTGCTCTGGAATGGCTCCCATAAACCACAACTCCTACACTTGGGATCAGCACAAGGAATGTTATGACAGAGAACAGATTCCTACCACAAATGTGGTTTATTACCAAGGCCTGATGCAAAAATTCAACAGTAAAATAGACCAAGAGAGGTGGACAGAGAAGTTAATGCTTTTCTTCTTCATCTATAGAGTCTCTTGTCTAAATCTTTTTGTTTTAGATAAACAGCCACTACTCCATGACCTAATTATTATTTTGTCTGGGGCAGGGTGAGGGAATAAATTGTAACACAATACTTCTAAGACAAAATCAGGTCAAGACAGGGAAGAGTTTAAAATTCATTCAACCCACCTTTTCATAATATTTATTGCATCCAAAACCAAATAGTAGCAGATGTCCATGAGAGTCTGTGCAGGCAAAATGCTGCCCATCTGGTGAGAACTTGCAATCAAAAACAGCTCCATGGCCTTGGCCCTCAATCTGTACCAAGCACAGAGAATTCCTTTCACAACCATACATTCTCTAGAACAGCATTTTCACAAATATTTCCCCAGTGCTCCAACACGTACTGAATCCTCATTCTGTGATTTCTCATCTCACTCCAGACTGACTTACACTTCTATTTATTCAAGTTAAACTGAATAACAAAGTAAAAATTCACATTTTCTCTCTGTCCTGAAATTTCAACTCAACTTTTAATGTATGTTCTGGAAAAACCACCTGGAAGTCTACACTTTATGTTAACTGCAGACATAGAGCAAGATCACCAAAATCTCAGAGCTTTAATGGCTCTGGAGGTATTTAACGAATGTATTTAAATCTGCTTTTGTCTCAAGACCAGTTTTTTGAAAAAAACAAAAAACAAAAACCACACTTTCTGTGATCCTTCTTACCATGTTAAAGTAATTGCGAATTTTTGTTCCTTTGTCTATATCCCAAACAAAAATATTCCCATCATGTCCTGCCGAAAGCACAATCCTTTGGTCAAAGGGATGAGCCTCCAGAACAAAAACTTCATCATCGTGACCCTACAACGACAGCAGGAGGAAAAAAAGAAGTTGTATTGCTCTGTGTGGTATCTCCAGTTGTGCTGGGAGTCACTGAGAGGACATCCCAGATCAGGGAGTCACCCAGGACACCTCAATTTACTGAATCTGTGCTTGGTCACCGTTCCTGCCATAGGTTTGGCATTTTCACTGCTTGGCACTGCAGAGATGGGGAGGGATGGGGGGGAAGGAGAAATCAGGGCACGAATGGAGCCTCCAAAGGGTTCCCTGTCAGCCAGCAAACACCAGGATTCTGCACATCAGCTCCTTTCCCCACAGGACACCCTCCTCCCAGCAGGCAGGGGACAGCTGGATTCTTCAACACCAAATCCTTGTCATGGGTGATGGCAGTTTAGCCTCAAATCAACCTCAGACTGAACTACATCCATTTGGGATTCCCCCCTGGAATTGTACTCACGGATAAGCTATGGAGAAGCTGCCCTGTGGAGGAGTTCCACACTTTGAGGAGGAAATTGTTGACTGCAGTGATGACAGTGGCGTCGTATCGATCCCAGGCCACCATGGTAACCTTCAGCTTGGTCACCTTGTCCTCCCCAGATGCCACATTGTTTCTAAGGAAATCAGCAATTTAAAAAGGAATAAATCAGTAACTACATGTGGAAACATTTAGGAGAGCTAATTCAGTATGAAATTTGGGGGAGGATGGATCACAGCCACCTCTGTGACTCTGGCTAAGGCAGGAGACTGAAGGATGGTTCTGCAGTGGTGAAAACAGGATACAGGAAATATTCAGTGCCACTGAGATTTACAGAGCTCTATTTCCTTAAAAAGCACATTTTCTCCTCTGCTCCTAAGCCATCATACTCCCCTACCCCAATTCTTCCTTTCAGCTCTATTAAGCTTTTTCCTCCAAGGCATTTTTCTTATCAGTCATCAATATCAGTAAATTCCAAAATGAGCAGGAACCTGCTAAATAAATCCAACTCACACTTCCGACTGCAAACACTGCAGATGTAACCACTGAAATATGGAGAATTCTGAAAAGCAAGTGCCTAATGGATTTCTCCATTTCTGGTCTTTGTTGTTGTGAATATTCAATTACAATTCAATTACAGGGCACTTAAAGAAGTCACTTGAGGATCTCAAAAAGAAAAACTTGAAACCCTAATTGAACCTGAGAACCAAACACTAATTTCACCTCTTAGTTTGAAACTTAAGGAAGAAATATAATGTTAAGAACCATGTTGGATATAGATATACACATATACATATATATATATATATATATGTATATATATGTATTAGCATATGATCACTGGGCCTCTACCAAAACCTCCTTCTCTGAGATAAATTGTTTGACATTCTGATTTCATGTGTAAAATACTAAATATTCCTCAACTATTAGGACAAGGAAGGACCAACAGATTACTGTTTATTTGGGGGTGAATTAACTGTGTAAGTTGACAGAGCCACAACATTTTCAATACATGCACTGAAATTCACTCAGAATGGAAGGAAACAGCCAATTTTCAATATGAGGGAGGATTAGCTTGCAGGTAAATGTGCCTGTGAGGTGTGCTCTGCTTGCTTTGCTTTACCCTGTCATTTTTGTAGCCATATCCAGGACCAGACTCTTCCAGTCGTGCTGATGGTAGTGCCAGATTCTTGCTGTTCCATCCCTGCTTCCACTGACAAACCTTAAGCTATAAGGCAAAGGGAAAAAAAGCCATGAAATTCTGAACAAAGATGGTTTCATCCCCACATGGACACCAATAAATGATATATATACACTTGGAATCATGTACTTGTGTATCTCTACTTCTCTTACTCAGGAGTTACAATTTTCCTATCAGATACTGTAGGGTACAAGAGAGTTTCTAGCCCACAGCATTAATTACATTTGGCTCCAGCAGCAGATGGCCTTGGAATGACTTCAATGTCGTAATTCATACGAGCTGCACATTCCCTTTTTAATGACATCAGCAAATCCCTGGAGCAGCTCAGAGTGGCAGCAAAGAAAGGGAAACCGCGTGCCAGGAGTCTGGCATAAATTATAATACATTAACTTAGGGACAGGGTGAAGACAGGCAAGGGAAAGAGCCAAATGGAGCACCAGGAGGTTGTCCTGCCTGTGGAGCTCAACGGGAATATTTTATTTTTTGAACCCCTCCTTATTGAAAAATTTCAAGCATCCAGCAAATGTATTTAACCACATCATAATGCTTTGGCCATCAGTGTCACAGAAATCACTTCTGTTGAGAAACTGGGAAAAAGCTCCTCAAGTAATACATTTTCACAGGATGGGCAACACCTTTGGAAGTATATTGCATTTATATAAAAAATTACACTTAAAAGGCAAATCTATTCAATTTTATGAAGTGGTTTTCCCACCTTTTCAGTTTCCCTGGTCTCATTTTTTTCACTGTCATGAAAAAAAGCTTGAAAATGCTTGTGACAAATTAATATGCTTCTTAATTTTACTTCTTTATATTAAAATAAAAAGGAAGGTACACCTTTTTTCCATTCAAAGGATCATTACAGAACATAATTTTCAGAGAGTGTGTGACCTCATTCCCTCTCACGTGGCTTGGAAGGAGCTGGTGGTACAATTACACATTCCCACATAACTTCCCATGACAAAGCTCTCCAAGTACAGGTGCACAGCTACAATTTGGCTTGGAAGGCTCATCCCTTAAAAGCACATCCCTAAAACCTCCTGCCCAGCAAAATAAGGAATAGGAGCAAAAGCTGGGATAACTTTTGCTTTAGACTACATTGATTACAATGCACTGATTCTACAAGCAGCTCTTCTGTGGGGGCTGCCTTACACAGAAAGGTTATAAAATTTGGGTTCTAATTTGCTGTTCGAAAGAAAAAACAAATTAAAAGCACAGTTACAGAACATTTGTGTTGTTACAGCAGAGGACAACGAGTTCGAGCCTGTGGACATGACACACATCTTGCAACACACTGCAATAATTTGTCCAGGATTAAGCCAAGCCCATGGGCAATCTTCCTGTTGAGCCAAATTTTCCATGAAATGTTGTTTGGAAAATTAAACACCATCATTGTCAGGTCCAAAGCCCAGCACTCACCTGTCACCATTGTTACAGAACTGCACTGCAACCACTTTGTCCTAAACAGGAGGGAGGAAAACAACAGAAGTGAAAAAACTTGGCCTAAAAGATCTTCATGACGAGCTTTTTATTTAGCAAATAAAAAAAACCTGTCCAAAAATTTGAGCACAGACCAGTTGTATTTGAAATTAAGACTTCCCCAGACACGTTGTGTTAAACACTGAAATAGGAAACCTCAGAGAGGTGATGGTTTCCTGCCATTTTTACACCTAACATGCAAGTACGTCAAAAAATTTAATCCAAATAATGCAAACTTTGGCTTTATTAACACTTCCAAATCTTTGAGAAACAAAATGAATGTTTTAGACATAGTTTTGCCTTTTTTTTAATTTGCCAAATACACAACCTGGCTCCATGATGTGCTCTCCCTACTCCCCCTGATGTCTCTAACTCCTGGGATTTGTTTAAGGGGGGGGCTGACAGCTGTCTGCAGGATTAAGAGTGGATTTAAAGAAATGAAAGGAATTAGAGCTTCTTCCAAACCTGCTCAATACAGAAAACATCCTTTTCTTTTGTGAACAAAATACTTGTTAGATGTGTTGGCTTGGAGACTTAAATGTGAGAGCCACGACTCCCACTGAAGTTCAGGGAATCAATTCAGACCTTGGGCTTAATCCATAAAATGTTCCTTAGGTGGTAAGTTTGTAGTTTGAATTTTTATGGGAACCTTTCTGCATTACCTGAAAAAGAGATGCTTTAAGCTTTATTTTCTAAATGAAATTACCCTCATGATCCAAATTTTGACAGCACAGTCCAAAACCTGAATTACTTTTTCTTGTTATGTGGATTTAACTAAACATTCAACAGCAAGTTTAATAGGAAAAAATGACATTGTGCAATGATATTGTGCATTAAAACTGTTTTAATTCCTCATTCCAACACAGATTTTTTTTTTTTAAGAAAAACAAAAAATCACCTGGTTGCTCAGTTTTCTGCAGGAATGAAATACATAAAACCTATTTTGCACAAACCTCTCACCTCAGAGGGATTTAAAAATAAACATCCCACAAATTTCCAGGCATTTAAATACCACAGTGTTGAAAGCCAAACAAATTTGAGACAGTTAATTAAAAAAAATAGGATGTACAGAAACCAAGGTCCTGAAATGATGTAAAGGGGTGGAAAAATAGATTTTCTTTTGGATTTGCCTCTTACCGTGTGAGATTCCAGCTCAGCCATTTTCTCTGGAGATTCTGAGCCCAAATAATAAATTCTTATCACATGGTCAGTGCTCCCTGTTGCAATGAACATGCCACCTAAAACAGAGAATTCTTTGTGAGAAGAAATGTCATCCACAGAACAACTTGTTTTAACTTCATTTATTTTAATTTGCTGCCTTCTTGTCAAAGCAGCAAACTAGTTTTAAACAGAAAATTTCAGTGTAAACAGGCAAACGTCAAATAAAATATTTAAGTGCCATTTCAATACCTACTTGACAAACAGCAGAGAAATTATTGCTGAATTGGGATGCAGTGATTAAGGTATTTTATTGCAATTTCTTTACAATATTGCCCAGAAAGGGCATTATCGTGTGGTTTACTGCATTGAAATGGGTTTAGTTAATTCAGGATTTCTAGCTTTAAAGAAGCAATGTGGCTCTACAAAAGCTCTCAATTTCAATAAGCAAATTTAGTGAGTAATTAAATAATTTTCTTTGTAAAAATCATTAATTTTGCTCTGCAAAAGAAGTCTGAGATTTTCCAATACGTTGAATTGATCCTCTTAGAATTCAGCTAAATTTAGAAGACTAGCAAAAGTGGAATCTTCGACAGAGAATTTCCAGAACTTTTCACTCAAAAACTTTACAAGGTAAAGTCTTAAAAGGACATTACAGGGAAATATCTCTGACATGTAAAACGAGAGACTGAAAGCCTTGGAAGTGGTCAAGATATTTTAGCTTAAATTATAGGAAAAAGAGAAAGAGCAGTTTGAGGCAGACACTTTTCAGGGAAAATTTCCAACAACCACAATTTGACAGAGGTAAAATTAACTGGAAAAGGGTTTAACACTATTTGTATTTAAAGAGAAGTAACAGAACTGTCACCAAAGGCTCCAGATTCATGAAACAGCTCATGCTGGACACGTACCAGAACTGAAAGATGAACAGGAGATCTGAACACCGGGCCTGGATCTCTCTGCAAACTTCACAGGTCGATCTCTACATGCAAAACACAACATTTTTATTTTTCCTTCTTTATTCTACAAGAACAGTTTCCTGCAGCTCAGCAGATTGAGGTCACCATGCTCATCTTAAGTCTCTTAATTTTATAATTCTCACTTAAGTTTGCTGGAACTTATTTTTCATTTTAGGAATCTTCTCCCTTAGTTTAATAAGAAAACCATAATTCTCTAAATTCAAGATTATTTAACTGATTTATCATGATACCAGTTCAAATCTATTTAAAACAAACCCTGCCAAACCATTAATCCAATAGCATTTCCTCCTGATTAAATATGGGCTTGATGACATCTACATATGTACATTCTTCCTATTAAAAGCAAATTCATTCTTCTGCCTGTACATTTTGGACAAGGATTTAATCCTGAACATAAAAGATGGAATTTCTTCCACAGTTTTGGCTTGCAAAGCATAAACCCCAGAAATAACAACCCCAATCTCTGCCTGCCCTCTGCATTCCAACACCACAGAATCCCAAAGTGCTCCAGCCCCACACACCAGTTTATTGAGCAAGAAAACCCCCTTATTTCATTATCTCAGCATTCCTCTCCATGCCAAAATTAAAAAATAAAATCCTCCTTGAGTTAAAATTAATTATCTAAACAGTCTTACTTGAATTTCATGGTGTTTGCATGCCACTGCCAGAAACAGATTGTTCCATCAGCACCGGTGGAAGTGAGGTATCGAGTTGTTCCTTTCCTTGCTGGAGAGAACTAAAAATAAAAGTTGTAACAATTAAACCAGCTCCTAGTCCCTCTTCTTTCATGCTGGAAACTTGTTGACAAGAATGTTTTTCACTAACACATTAGCTTCTCCCCAGGAGTACAGAGAGCAGGGGTAAGCACAGAACCTGAATTTCCATAAAAATAAAGCAGAGGAAATGGAAAAAACCTACATTTTGGTTAGGAATTCTTTGTTTCTACCACACAAAGGAAATTGGAGAAATGAAACAAGTCCAGACCCTATAAATGGGGCAAAAACATGAGGAAATCGTTGTTTTTAGGATAGAACTGGATCAAACATGGCAAATACAATGATTCCTGCATCCAAGCCCAACGAAGACCAGCTGCACAGCAGGATCCCCTCTCTTCTATCTTCCTAAATCTCTCCAAGGAGTGGAAAAGCTTTTTATTCTCAATTTCATAACTGTGTCAATACCTTTAATCCTCAGGCTACCTGGTAATTTGATCAAGGAATACAGCACTGCTTCATTGAAAAGCCTTGACTGATAATATTCTAAATTATCAGCTTTAAAAAGAGCTTGGGAGAAACACACACACACACATACAAATACACATATGTAAACAAATAATACACCAGTTATAAAGCCAGGCTGCAAAATACATTTCCAAAACAATCAGACAAAATTGGAAGTGTAGGGAAGATGGGGAGAAATGAGACTCCTGGGGAATACTGGCATGATGGAGAAGCCTGTGCTGAGTCCAAGGCAGCACTACTCCAGGAGAGAGGGATTCTGAGCCAAGCAGCCCCACTCACTCTCCCCTCTATGTGCATCACCTGCCAAATTGCAGAGATTGTCTTTTTTATCCTGGAATTTTGTTTTTTGGAGGTTTCTGCCTGGCGCTTGTGAGGATTTTTTTAAAGAAAACCCACTGTTGCTACAGCATCCAGAGCAGCTCCTTATGCTATCAGCTAAGATAACATGGAAACAAGAAATGGGGAGAAAGGAATTTTAACTGATCCTTCTGAAAAACAAATGTTTTCTGTGAACACAAGAGTGTTGGGTCAGGTGCTGTGCCAGGAGCACCACCAAAGATGCCAAACACATCAGAGAGTTGAGCCAAGTAGACGCCGCTGCTCTAAAAGAGCATCAGATCTCCCATTTTCTAGACCCAAGGAAGCAGCAGTGGGATCACACAGCTAAAAGCACATGGAAGCAGAAGGATGATCCCCTGGGCACTGCAGAATTGAGTTAACCAGGAAAAACACCCTTGAGCTGGGAGAAATCAAGAGACAAAAATCCTTGACCGCCACAGCTCTTATTACCATTCCAATTCAAGGGTTTAGGGAAAAACCCCATCAGTCCTTACCTGTATGGAAGTGATGGAAGCTGAGTGGCCCTGCAGGACTGCGAGGGGGGCACAGGTCCGGAGGCACCACACCCTGACCACCTTGTCACAGCTGCCCGCGGCCAGCAGCGTGTTCTCGTAGTTGACGGCCATGTCCGAGATCTCGGCCGAGTGGCCCCGCAGGGTGGACAGCAGGCGCCCATCGTCTGTCGCCCAGATCTTCACCAAACAATCATCTGACCCCTGGAATTCCACAGAAATTCCCAAAGGTTGCAGAAAATACAGCACACATTGCATGCACGTCACACACAGGCCACTGTGCATGGACAGGGATCCCAACCCCTGTGACTGACAGAACAACTCTGGTGGGATTCCACAGAGGCACAACTTTATGAAGGAATTTCTCCCTGTGAGGGTGGGGAGGCTCTGGCACAGAGTGCCCAGAGAAGCTGTGGCTGCCCCTGGATCCCTGGAAGTGTCCAAGGCCAAACTGGACAGGCTTGGAGCAACCTGGGAGAGTGAAAGGTGTCCCTGCCTGTGCCTGTGGCACTGGATGACCTTGAAAATATTCCATCCCATCCAAACCATTCTGAGATTCCCTGATTCTACGAACTGTGGAGTTTGGGGATCATCTTACAGAGTCGAGGATTTCAATTTGATAGAAGAGAATCACGAAATAACAGGATGGTTTATGTTGGATGGGGCAGGGACACCTGCCACTAGCCCAGGTTGCTCCAAGCCCCATCCAGCCTGGCTCCAGGGATCCAGGGGCAGCCACATTTTCTCTGGGCACCCTGTGCCAGGGCCTCCCCACCCTCACAGGGGAGAATTCCTTCCCAATATCCCCACCTAACCCTGCCCTCTGGAAGTGGAAATCCATTCCCTGTGTCCTAGCACTCCATGCATAGTGATAAATATTGACAGCTAAAAATGCAACATTCATTTGAAAAATCTGTTGATTTTTAAATGTGCCCAAGAAAAAGCAAGGGCATCATCACAGAAATGCATGTCACTGTATTCTGGAGAAAAATGTGAAATAATTATCATGTATTCACTGACACACTACAAATCCTGGAAGGTAAATTCAGTAGAAAAGCAACTTGCAGCTGAACAAAGTCATGTCTGCATCTCAACTAGTGACTAAGAGGCTATTGAGGGACTCAAAACAGAAAGAAATGAAACCAAACAAAGCAATCTTCCAAAAAAAAAAAGTCTAAATTTTAAACTTACTGTAAAAATTCTCCTCCCACTGCGATCAAAGGCTATGCAATAAACAGAGGAGAGGTGCCCCAAAATCCTCTTGTGCATCTTCATGTGTTGGTAGGTGGATGTTGGGAACAAGTGGCTGAAACGGCCACATCCAGTTAATTGCCTGGCAGAAAGGATATGAACTGGGAGAGAAAAACGAAGCAAAAAGAAGAGTGAGACATGAATTTTGTCCAGAGTAAATAAATACTAAATAAATATAGTATTTCTTAACAACTTTATTATTAGAAACAGTAATAAATCTGAACCTCTTCCACTTTATCAGAACATTCAGTGTTATAAAAGAAATCCCACTCCTGATGGAGCCTTTCAATACCCACCACAGGCTGCACCTGCTTCCTTACCAAAAATGAAAGCAGAATGAAAAGTTCCCACCAGAACTAAGAGTTATCTAATGTTCAATTCATGAACAGGTAACAGATATATTTACCCTACATGGACGAGGAAAATCTTTAAGGAAAATCTTTGAAGAAAGGAAATTTAGGAAATTAAGGAAATTACATGTTACTAATATCTATTACAAGAAGAGTATAATAACAGTTTATTTTAAGTGCTTCCTTGGTGATGAAAATCTTTCTTTGGAATGGCTTCCAGATCGCATGTGAGGGCCAAAGGACTTCCACATCCACATCACTGCATGCCTAAGGCAGTGGAATTGAAGAACAAGAAATAGGTGGCACTGATAGAAAAGTCCCAGTGGCAGAATGGTAAGTAAGAAAAGAACTGCAACAACAAATTCCTTCCTATTTCCTTAGCCAGCAGCCCCTCCAAGAACAGCCTAAAACACAAATGCACAAAACCATCCTGTAAAAAAGCCTTTGATTGGATGCACAGTTTGAGACTGTTCTGGGGTATTTAATTTCATCCACCCTATCCTATTACTATTTTCCCCAACCTATCCTCATCCACAGCACTTGAACTTTGGATCTGCAAGTTTTGAGAGGGTTTTTCAGTGGCACTTGAGGATCTAACAGAGCTGTGTGGGTGGGTTTGTGGAGTCCTTGTGATAGCAGATTCCCTGGAGCAACTCCTTATCTTCACCTCCACCTTGATGTGGGCTGGGCTTCACAGGAGCCCCACGAAGCTCTTCAGTGCCTTTCACTCCTTTAGCTTAAAAGTCTAATGAAAAACTCAAGCCATTTCTTAATTGTCTCATGATATCACTGCCAATCTACACAAAAAAAAAGATCATGGAATATGTTAAAAAATTAATCTACAAAGTCAAGAAGTGCCATTTCAAAGGGTTCCTAACCCGTAACTCCTTGTGTAAATTGATACCATTGAAGTATTTACACACAAGCAAGGAAAAGAAATTGTTTCCAGCTTTAAAGAAAGTATTTTTGTGTCTCAGCTTTAAGCTCTGAAATGTGGATTATTTTTAATCACTCAATGCAATTGAAACATGACACATGAGGGAAAAAAGGCTGCATAAAAGATGCTTGCAAAAGCCATCAGGCTCCAGCATAACCTCACCTTCAGTCAATATTTGCTTTGCATGTAAAAACACATATTCAGCAACACTAAAAAGCAAAACACACTAAAGCAAATTAATTTACTACCTACATACTGTTCAATTGATACCTGATATTTTACAGGGCTGTTAAACAAAACTGTCTCCCCGAGCAAAGTAAAACTGAAATTTTAAACTCTTTTTCCTACCTCTAACATGGAGATCCTGCAGTGATAAATGCTCTACAAAGGTATCTCAGCTTTGCCTACACATTATTTTGTTTACTCTTCAAGTATGACAGCTTAAAAGCTGAATTCTTAAAAATATTACACCTCCCTTTCCCCCACCCTGCTTGCCAACAGAGACATGGAGTCATTCAGCAACATGGTGATTCTGCTGTGCCTTTCAAGGCTTCAAGGATTTCAATACATATATATTTATATATTTAAATACATAATAACAGTGTATCTGCCTGTAAGCAATTTCAAATGGCTTTGAATATTTTTTTTAACCACACAAAGAACCGTGTGAATCAAAAAGATACACGCTCATGTCAAAATATTCCTAATAATCACAATGTTTTCTGTGTCCCCCTGCAAACCTTCTGAACATTTACCACTGCTGCTTGCTGTAAATCCCAGAAGGAAGCACCAAAAGGCACCTAAATCCCACAGTTTTGGCTCCTCACTTTTCCGGTCGATTCCCAGCCTTGCAATCAGTTCAGCTTCAGCGGATATGAAAGTAATTTCTTTTTTTTTTTTCTGTGTTTATTTCCCTATTTGCACAATGAGGACAAAACTCCTCCATCTCCCATGGATAATTACAAAATAAAAAGCCCTGTTTATGAAATGCTTCCATCAGAGACATCCAGAACTATTGTTGAGCCATGAGGAGCAACAACTTTATCAAGGCAACAGCATCTTTGGACAAAAAAAACCTATCACTGCTTCAAATGAACAAACCAAACATTCTCCATTCCTGTATTTTTAGGAAGATTAATACACAATATCTAAACAGGGAATTACCCCCACATGACAAAAATCCCTGTGAAGTTTCCTTTCTACAGCACAATGAAGTTATTGTCCTCCTAAGGCCCCAAAGCATTAAAACCCAACTACAATTCCCACATGGAGAAATAGCAACTTAGTAACCCTAAAAAATTTTACTAACCTATCTCATTAACTGATGTATTTCATGCCACACTGGGTGTAAGAGCTGCCAAGTCCACCCCCTCACTATTCCCTGCCAGGAAAAACTTTCAAGACAGTTATTTCCCATAAAAAGGGAGGAGATCCAGCCTTCTTGATAAGAAAAAGTTAATTTTAACCCAACACTGAAGGGCCATCTCAGCTCCTCCAACTACCAACCTGTAAAATACAAGCATTTTTCTCTTTCTTTCCCAGTCTTTGGGCCTGGAATACCACACCTCGAGGAAAATTGCAGTCCTTAGTGCAAGTCACACAGCAATTCCTAAATCACAATTTACCCCACATCCTACTGCAGGTAACAGCACAAATATAAAACCCTTGCAAGAAAGCTCACCTAGGAAGAATAAACCCCAAACCCTGCAACAAACCACCAGTGAAAGCCAGACTGAAAAAACTATCATCAGACAGCCCCAACTTCAAAGTTAAATCACAACCCCAGAAGGAATTCAAGCGTTTCAGTGAGGCAAAGTCACTGGGCAGCACCAGCTTGAATTCCTGCTCTCCCTAAAAAACACCCTTGTCTCGCTCCACTTTTTGCAAGGAAAACTAGAAAATGGGAAACTGGTGCAAATGTTTGTTTTAAAATCAGTTTCTCAGGGGTGATGAGCTCCTATCAGACTGGTTTACCCTCTGCAAGAAGCACTGTAAGTTTGTAATGAGGACCTAGATTTTGCCCTCATCACATACCAGAGCAGGGACCGGGTACCACTCACAGGAGAGACACAAGTCAGGATTTCACAGGAATGCTGGGAAACAAACACAGTTGGCTTCCACATGGAAAACACCTTCTCAGAGAGTGACTGTGTGGCCACAAAGAGCCTGGACCCAGGAGAAGCAGCAAAAGCACAGCGTGTTCCAGCTCTGGGAGCTGCTGACCTCATGGAACTCATTTCCATCACGAACCATCATCGATTCTTGACCCCATCCCAGCGCTGCTCTTTGGCAGGCCCAAGGTAGCTGGATCACCTTGACTGTGAATTTCCACCCAGCTGAAATGCTTGTTCACAGAGACTGTGCTGAAAACTTTCTGCTTCCAAATTTTGTGTTGCTTTCACTAACAACAGCTGCCCACAGAAATATTTCCATCCTCGGGTAAGAGCAGCTCTTAAAGACTGAAAACAACCTTCCTTCCTTCCTTCTGACTTACTTTGAGTTGCCTGCAAAAAAAAAAAAAAGCCCTGACAAAATCGAAGTAGCATCAAAAGCAGGTTTATCAAAGAGGAATCACTCCCAGTGCTGATGCATTGCATGACCAGTCTTTCCACTTTCTGTCTGGAAGAGCACAAAGGGAACCCTAAAAGTTCCATTACAGCAAAAGCTCCCCAGAAAGACTCGACCAGACTCTCGTCCTCTGTGTTGTTCTGTTTGCAGCAGGAAGCTCTGCCAGCATTTTCCCTCCCTGTCCCCTTCCAGCAGATCACCACAGCCCCAGCACACAGACACCACATCCCTGTGAATGACTTCCACAGCTCAGCACTTTCCCAGAGACTCCCCCAGCCAGAAGATTCCCAGCCCTGCACAAACACGCTGGGAAAGGGCAACACAGATTTCCCACTCCAGTTCCACTGTGCAGGACCTCTCATTTTGGAATATGGACCACAAGGTCTCATTCCAATCCCACAACACGGAAAGGCAACCACTGCAACTCCCAGCTCTGGCAGCTGGGCCCTCCCAGTTGATCTCAGACCATCAGTGACCCCATTCTCACAGCATTTACGGTGGAAAGCTCAAATCCTTATCACTGCAAGGGAAACTTTGCACAGGTGATTACACAATCATCTCGTCTCACTCCTGAATACACATTAATGGGTGTCTTTCACTTCAGCCCAACTCCTTCAGCAAGTAATTCCAGAAAAGTCCATCTGCCTGAGCCAGCACAGTGTGGGAATTCACAGTAATGCCAAAATACCAAAGAGGTCGGGCACACTTCTTCATCTTGCACTTAAGACACACACACTGCAGTATCTCTGGCTGGCACCACTCAACAGGAAAAAAACACCCACTTTGCACAAACAGACAGAATTTTCTGACCTCCTCTTCAGGATTAACAAGGAAAATCAAATTCCTGCTTGAAGTCAAATCTTTATTTTAATATTTATACACATTTTCCTCTCTCAGTAGTAGTTTATGTAGCTACACCAAGGACTGTGTTCTTCCAGGAATCAATACTTATAAAAATCAATTCCTGGCTATGAAGGACTTTTTTCCATACAACACCTTTGCATTTCTTTAAAAAAAAAAACAAAAAACAAACCAATTAGGAAAACACCCAAACCAAACAATTATTCTGTTCTTTAAGTCACTAAATAGTTACCAAACAAGCAGCAGAGCCCTTTGCCATGAAAGCATGACAAATGCTGAAGTCCAATCCGCCAGGATGCCTCATTAATAATACCACATATTCCAAAAACACCCAGTCTGATGAAAGAATTGATCCAAGAATCCATGCAGAAATATAACCAGAGAAGTTGTGTGCAATAAATCTACAATGCAGACTATTAGTAATCCATCAGCACAACTGCTCACAGTAAAGTAACTGCAGAACCAGCCTAAAATAATAAATACACAGATAGGGTAGAAAGAGAAAACTGCCAGCACCATCCCTACTTCTCCAAAGGGAGGGAGGGTCCACATGTGAAAGGACTCTCTGACAAACCAGGCAAATGTATCCATTTGCACAAACAGAGATAAAATACCCTAAGAAGAAACAAACCAGATTTACTTTTATGCCTGCAAGAATCAATTTTTTTGCTATAAAAACAGTTAATGAAAGTTCAAGCCATACAAGGCAAACACTTGAGTTTATATAAAACAGAGCAGCTCTGTGATGAGATGTAAGCTGAGAGCCCACATCTATCTGAGTTTTATACAAGTTCTTTATCTAATTGTGTGGACGAGGCTGAAGGAACACAAATGTTGCTTTGGTGATTATTTCCTTTTTGGAGAGGGATGTTGCAAGCAGTCTGTTTTCTGTCATAATCCAACTAAAAGGAATTCTTGAGTCAAAAGAGTTCCCTGGGAGCCAGACGCTTTGTTCTGGCTAAGATTCCATGATGGTTCCAGGATTCCACGCTCCTGTGACCATGCCCATCCAATCTTTCAAGCACATGTACATATTACAGAGGTGTACCATAAAAAAATACCCAAGCCCACTGCCCTCCAAACAACCACACAAAGCTTTGCAAAACATGGCTGCACACAGTGTGGAAAATCCAAGCCTGAATAACACAAAAATTATCCCATTGTCAGGGAGAGACCTATTTTAGACTAATTCATTGTGAAATGTTAGAGCAAATATTAATGCACACCCATAGCAGTGTTTTAGTCAGGGACTTTCTGTGGGCAGGAACAAACACAGAGAGGAGAAAGAACCATTTTGGGACTTCCAAACTCACCCACGTTTGGTGGTTTCCCGTAGTTCACCGGGAGTTCGGGGGGTCGGCCCCTGTGAAGAGCTGCAAATGCAGATCCTTTCCATAGCGTGTGTCTGAAGTCTGCACCAGCAAGAGTGACAAGGGACAAAAAAAAAATCAATACATTAAATAATCAAGAGATCAAGCACCACTCCCAGCAGCCCAGAACAAGATTTGTCTCGTTCAACAGTTTGTCAGAGATTCCTCATTTAAAGATTGCGCCTCTGATCTCCAGTTCCTCAGCACTGCCACTGTAAATTGTTTCAAATTCTTTTTTCTTAATTTGGGTGATTATTGTCTCTAAATCCACAGAGAGAAGTGAATTAAAAAAGTGGGTGCACTTTGTATTGAGGCAGGACTGAACCCTGCTGTGTTTTCCTTCTGCAGTCCCAACACTTAAAGCACCTCTGCTTAGGAACTGCACATTTGAGAATACACATTTTGCTGCCTAAAAGTGGGAGAAGTGAGGGTTTTTTTCCAATAAATCTGTTTTCCTGCAATTTGTGGCAACATGCCCTCCTTTCAGATTGTCCTCTGCACCCCGCCCCCCCCCAAAAAATCATTGTTTTAAAGTGAAGACTGTTCTCTTTAAAGATTCTCCAGCTCTCTGCTGCCAACTGGCCTTGGAGAGGCTCCTCTCTAGAACAATAGTGATTTTTCTGAGACTGTTCAAAGTGCCTCAGAAATTAGACCTGGATTTCTTCCATTTCTGGCCATCTGGAGGGAGAGAAATGAGCTTCCACGGTGAGTAAGTACTGAAACAGAAGGGCAGTGCCGCAGGTTGGTGGATCTGTGTAGCACCGTGTAGATCTCTGAACATAAAGTGCACAAGCTGAGGTGACTCAGAGACTCCTCAGAGCACCTTCTGATTAAACCCCAAACTGCTGCACAGAGTATTAAATGATACTCATTAAAAACAGCACTCAGACTTCCTAAAATAGATCCATCCACCTAAACCCTTCTGTTCCCCTGCAGAAAAATGTTTATTTTTTCTTTACATTTTGCTGCTGTTTGCTTCTAAGCTGCAAACTGAGTGTGAAATGCAGGAATGTTGCTCTGCAAACCTGAATTTCTGCACCTAATTACAGCAAAGCACAGACAAAACAAGACTCAGCCCCAAAACTGTGCAGAGCAACATGTTTGGGAACAGCACATCCCTCCAGGAGATATCCAATGGATCAGCAGATGCTCGTCAGCATCATGGTGTGACTTCACAGGATGCAGGGAATTAACTGCTCAACTGCCACCAGAACAGGAAGGTCCTGCTCTGCCATCCCTCCTCCTCTGCCAGGATGATGCTCCTCCTCCTGTGTCACCTCCAGCCCTGTGATCCTTTTCCACCAGCTCATTTAATTCACTACAACAAATTTTGCAACATTTCAGCTCTCTGAATCAGCACATCACAGGATCAAGGAAGTTCTGGCTCCAGCAGGGAGGAAGTGGCAGGGGCATGGAGTGAGGAGAGAAGGAGGAATCACTTCAATAGCAGATGGCTCTCAGATCTCTTTAGTTCTAACACAAAACTGCTCTCAGGATCATTCTCTCAAGCAGAGAGAGTTTTTCAAAGGGAATAGGACTGGTGCTCTCTTCATGAAAGGAATGGGGGCTTTCAAATTAACTTGACACAAGGACAAGCAGGAATTGTCACTAAAGAATCAGCCTGGCCTTCTTCTACTCCCTAAATGCTGCCCCAAATGCCACCACCCTGTCCTGTGTCTGCACAGCCAGGGCATCAAAGAATGGAAGAAATCAGGCTGAAAAATAGCCCAGCTCAGTGATTTTAGACACAGATGTGTGTAAATGTATATGGAAAAAATGGCATTTTTCAAATGGATCAAACCCTGAATCCCATTCACATCGTTTACACACACACCAACACACTGGGGAAGAAGGCAGAGGAAGTAACAAGATCAGGCAACTGTAGGCAAGAATTGCTTAAAATGGCATTTTCAACCCAAGAAAATACATATAACAGGGCCAGCAAAAATTGCATTTTAGGAAGAAGAAAGCTGGCAAGCACAGGAGACAAGCCAAGGCTCATGCAAACACACAGCTATCCCAACAGGAAAGGAAGCAAAGGGGGGTTAGTCATTAAAATAGAATTCAAGCCCAGAGAAATTGAGAATCTTACCTTTTGCTGCCCTCAGGAGAGACTGGCGCCCGACACCCAGCAAAGTCTGCACCCCCAGCACACTCTGGGGGATTTCCTTGTCTAGGAGAGGTCCAAGTCTCTCACAGATCCTAAGAAGATAATCTGGAGGGATGTGTGCATTGACAGCCACCTAAACACACAAACAACACAGACATTTGAAAACTGATTCATTTTGCCTTCTATTGGTAGTTCTTTGCTTCATATTCAAGTGTAAAGTTACTGCAACCAAGCCTAAACCCCCTGAACACCCCTTCAAAACTTGGAGCTTCCAGTGCAGTGCTCAAACAACTTTTTTGAAGCCTTTTTACTTTTCAGTTCATCCTCTTCCCATTTTTTGCTTAACTGAAACACCCTTGCATTTACATTACTGTATGACACACATATGCAAAAGAATAAAAATGTTAAAAATTACCTAGAACCCTAAACATTACCCTGAAATCAAAACTCAGTCTCCAGCTTCCAGCTCCTGGGAGTAGGTATCTTTAAGAGACACATGTGTAGGCTCCAATTCTGTCATGTTGGGAAAACATCCTTTATTTTTCCCTTTGGACAGAGACTGTTTTCTATGCAGTGACAACAGTTTTTCTGACACTCTGTTCGAACAACAAATAAATTGTGCCTCATTATTCAGAATGTCCTGCACTGCCTGACTCCTGTATTTACAAAGTGACAAGAAAAGCTGCCCATGAGAGCTCCTTTGACACAGGATACACAGCTCCATCCACCTCTTTTCATGGATCAACAGCCTCCTGCCCACCCAGATCCCAGGGATGTGCCCAGCTCCTGCCCCAGCACACTGGAGGGAGTGCCAGGCATCAGGAAGGAGGAAAAGGTCTGTAATTCCCTCAGCCCTGCTGCCAAAACATTGTTCACTCAACTGTGTCATCAAACAGATTATTAGAACACATCGTTGGGAATTTTTTCATTCCAGTTGGGCAACAGCAGTGGAGCTACAGGACCCAGCACAGCCAGGCAGGGCTGGATAATGTCATCACCTGCACCACGAACAGGATCAACGCTGTTCCATAATTAAGATTTTAACCAAAAAGAAAAGGGAAATATATCTAATTAAATATACCAATTATCAGTTAACTAAATCCAAGTAAAAACTCTTCCAGTGTGAACGAAACTCTTGGAGAAGAGACAGGTTTCTCCCTCTACTCATCCCTCAGTCACTGCTGGTTAAAGAATCCTCTCATCAATCATGATGATTCTAAAGATCCAAAATCATAATTTTTTCAGGGAAGGAATCAGAAACCTGATGAGTGCATTAACATGTTCTCATTTCAAGACTTTTCAATCTGTCAGTGATGACAAGATCAAGAAATGACCCTGTGAATGCTCTCCTGCACTGACAGGTTTCTCCAGTCATTTTACCTTTTTTCCCCCAAAATCAGAGTTCCAAAATTATATTGGCACCTTCCCAGTGGTACAGCCAGTGAAGTTCAGTGTATGAGCATGAATTGTCTTTCACTGTAAATGATGGGATATAACAGAAGTTGAAATGAGAGAAAAGGATTATCCAGACTTTGGTATTTGCCTCTCATTCTGACTCATTCCTGAAACACTGTAAATGTGTTCATGCTACAAAACATTTTATGATGCTGCACCAGCCTCCCTTCAGGGTGTAAGATTTCTGGAAGGATCTCAAAGTGAAGTTCTAGAGAGAGAATCTGCAACTAGGTAAAATCTGAGCATGAAATTCTTGTTTCCATCTCTGATAACCAGCAATAAGCCCCTCAGTACCAACTGCCAATACATGGCAAGGTATCAAGCTTAAGATTAAAATATCAAAAAGACCAACTATCAAAAAGACTAAAAGCTCTGGAATTTCACTACTTACTAAAAGAACCCAAACCATACGATTCTCTCTGGAAATGTAAAAGAATCCAAACCATTTTCCAAGTGTAGCATAGCAAACACTCCCCTCTTCACCCTGGAGCTGGCTTGGGAGTTTCACCACATTCCATGCCTAGGAAGGTGCTGAATTAAGCCTGGCAGCAAATATCCCACTGCAGAGACAGAGCCCAAGTTGTTCCACAAGCACTCCTGACTAACTCCAGAATGGAAAAGGATTTGGTGGCTTAAGGATGAAGGCACATTTTCACAGGGAATAGCAAAGAGCAAACACTGCCACACGTGGGGCCCGACAGCATTCCCTGGTCACACTTCTTTCCCTGCACATTTCCATCTTTCTACAACCCACAACAGCCCCAAATAAGCAGCCCTTAATCTGAATATTATCACTGCTGTTACTAACAAACAGCTCCATAGGCAGGCAGCAAGAGCAGCAAATTCTCCTGCTGATTTTTTTTCCATAATAACTTCCAGAAAAAATGCTTAAATCACAGCCCAGAGCTAAACAAGCAACTCTATTTTCAGGTTCCCAAAAGAACTTGAATCAAAAATCCTTCCTTTCACCTCTGTGTGAGAGAGTTGTGAATGGATTTTCAGTATTCTTCTAGAACATGAAGCTGCAAACACCCAGCTGAAAAAAACAGTCTCCCAGATCAGATTTTCCTTAAAAGAAGGATGGAAAAAGGCAAAGGTACAGCTACACCTCTTAGTGTATGTTCATCCAAATCCCACATGGCAAAATAAAACAGCAAGTAAGGACATTATCAGCCCCTCAAATATATTAGAAAATATTCTAGAAGATAATTAGAAAGTATTTTAGAATATAATGAGAAAATATTTTAGAAAATAATCAGAAAATTGGAAAAAATTAGAGATTAGTAATACAGGCCCAAACTATGCATGTTAAATAAAGCATAGCTGAAAATGTGCTAAGTGAGAACAAATGCTACATCTTGGGATAGACCATAAAGAAAAAATGTTTTGTTGCTTCAGGATGTGAAAAATCCTATAAAAGTTAAAATATGAGAGCACAAGAATGCAAGGAGAGTTCTCTGACACAGTAACCACACAGGTACAACGGATCTAAAAAGTGAAGGAACAAGTGAAGCAAATCCATTCTTTTTAAAAAATCTCCTCTTTTTAAAAAACTCTCCCAGTCCTGACTGATTGAGTCGGGCTGAGATAAGCTGCTCCAGTGATAAGCATAAGGAAAGAACAATTAGTGAAGTCACGTCAGGGCTCAGAGAAATTCAAGCCCTGAACCTGTTCATGGTCCTGTGGTTGGAAGCATCAGCTCAGACACCACGAGCACAGAGGCCTCCCTGGAGCTGAGAGAAGCAGCTTCTTGATCACTGAAACAAAACCCCCTGGTGTGATTCTGATCCCTGGAGAGATGTTCTGATCCCTTGGACAATGTTCTCAGGCACAGGGTGGGATTCTTGAGGTGCCTGTGCAGGGACAGGAGTCAGATTTGATGATCCTTGTGGGTCCCTTCCAAGTCAGGAGTCTATGACTCTACAGCTGCTGACAACTCCTCCTCCAAGGAAGGTTTCAATAAACAGGGAGCAAACAACCCAAAAAAGACTCTTTGTGATTACTACTTGAAATAAGATGTCTGTCTTCCCAGACATGGGAACCAAAGAGCTCTGGGAACAATCTCTTTTGGGAAGCCCAGTGGAACATCTCTTCAAAGCACAGATTTGAGGCAGGAGCTGCAGACTGGAAAGAGGCAGCACCGCAGCCCTTCAGAGGCTGCTCTGTCCCCATTCCTGGTGGGCAGGCCCAGCCAAGCCTCAGCAGTGGATTTCTATCCTCCAGGTAATTATCCAAAACTTCCTCATTTGCCAAAATAACTATCAATTAAGAATCAATTGACAACTGTATCAAAAAGCGGTGGAGGAGGCCAAAAGGCTGAGGCAGCTGAGCAAGCAGGAAATTACTCATGACCTCAAACAGGGAATCTCAGCAAAAGGAAGCTCAGACACTGGACCTGCACAAGATGCCAACAATATGCAAATAGACAGGAATTTAAAAAGCCTTTACCCACTGGGGTCCCCAGAGAGAACAGGTTGGAACGACCATGCTACCAGATGACATTTTCCTGAGGTGACAAAACCGTAACATCTCTGCTCTGCTAATGCTGGGATTGGCAGGATCTATAAATACCAGCACCTCGGACTCAGGGCTAGTTTTAAATCAATGCAGATGGGCAAGGCAGGAACTCAGAGCCAAATCCCATAAGCTGTTCCATACCAGCAGAGCCGTTCATGGATGCAAATTCCCCACTGTCCAACAACAGCTGATTTTCTGTTTTGCCTGGAATTACATGTTTTTCAGCACAAAGACCAAACCAGGCTGAGCCAGAAGACTCAGCCCATCAGAAAGTTCTTAAAACCAGAGCAGAGCCAGTCACCTTTATCAGGAATAAACAAAGATAATGTGGAACAGCAGGTCACTGGAGACTGTGCTGATAATCGGAGACATTCAGCTTGACTCATCTGTACAGCAGCTGACTCCACACCGAGCTGCTGTGGCTCATTTAAAACCAGAGCACTAATTGCCTGCAAGTTGGACACACTTCAGACCTTCATAAGGCCAGGTTGCACGGGGCTTGGAGCAGCCTGGTCTGGTGGAAGGTGTCCCAGCCTATGGCAGGCGGTAGAATGGGATGGGCTTGAAGGTCCATCCCAACCCCTCCCCTTTATGAACACATCTCAAGACCACCAGCAGGCAATGACAAAATAAAACCACTGTGGAGTACACCTGGAGAATTCAGCCTGGAGAAGAGGGGACTGAGGGGAGAGTCATTGGGGGCTGCAGCTCCTCCTGAGGGGCAGCTCCAATCTCTGTTCCCTGTGAGAGGGACAGGACCCCAGGGAACAGCTGAAGCTGTGCCAGGGGAGGGTCAGGCTGGAGATCAGAAAAGGTTCTTCCCCCAGAAGGTGTCGGATGCTGAAAGGGCTCCCCAGGGAATGGGCACAGCCCCAAGGCTGCCAGAGCTCCAGGAGCATTCGGACACCGACTCCCAGGGGTGCACAGGGTGGGATTGCTGGGGTGTCTGTGCAGTGCCAGGAGCTGGACTGATGACCCCGTGTGTCCCTTCCAACTCAGGATACTCTGTGACTCTGTGATTACCTAGACAGGCAGCCACATGCTGCAGACAAAAAGTGCTCCAACGAAACAATAAACAGGAAAAACAAAGGGAACACAAATGCACATAAACTTGCATTCTGTGTGGTTTTGCTCCATAAGTACAGTTCTTATTAGTGTGTCTGAAATTACTCGTCTGCCCTGTGATGCTTGACATATAAAGTAAAATATTAAGTTAAGAAAAAAAAAAGAAACAAAGAAATCTCACAGAGAGCTTTCAGACCTTGCCTACAAACTCAAGCTAAGTGGGAGTAAACATTCCCTAGATAAAAACCACCCAGTAGCCTTTGGGCTGTTTCATCTTTATCACTCCCAGAATCCCAGGAGCAATAACAACATACTGAGTGGTCACAGTATTGGCATATTTTCTGAAAAACACCACTCCGAACCTGAACAGCCACACTGAGGACGAAAAACAAAGCCAAAACACCAGAATAAGAAATACTCTGTCAGAATATTGGGTAAACAAACAAACCAGACTTCTCAGGGTTGTAAACTCTCATCAATTCAATTACCTGCCTGACCAGAGTAGCTGCACCATCCAGCTGAGATTGTAAATGATTTTGGGTTTCTGTCTGTAAAAGGCTACCAGAAATGGGTAGGAAAAAACCCTTTACTTCCAAGCGCTGGCATCTTTAATTTAATTTTGGTTCATTATGTGCCTGAGATAATTAAAATGAAGGTCGGAGTGCTTTGTGTCCTTCACAACCCTGGCCCTGTTCTGAACATGGCATTCAGACATTCAGCCAGCCCTGAAGTAGAGGAGCTCAGGTTAATAAACAATTATATGCAGCCAAAAGTCCAAATTCCAAACACAGCAAACCCTAAGCAATGAGAGGGAAAAAGCCTTTCTTCAACATCCTCAGCACTCTGAGGATTCGCAGAGAGAAACTCAGCTCATCTCACCTGGCATCAACCTGTCTCATTGTAATGATTCATTTATAATCCTGGTCCTTACTGTAAACCATGAGAAAGAGTTAAATAATATTAGATTAAAAGGCAAACTAAAAGCATTGATTAGTGCTGATTAGTTTAACACATAGGGAAAAAAATCTAAAATTTAATTATGATGAGTTTTTACAGAAAGAAGGAATTTCTCATTAACTCCATAGCTCGCTTCAAAATTATTTTTCTCTCATTTCTGAAACATTAAAGAAAAGTACATGTTTCAACATGTTCACACACACATTAAAAAAAGAGGTTTTAAGGCTCTTCTGGGCCACACAGAATAAAAGGAAAAAAATATATGTTAATCTAAGTAATAGGCAAAACCACTTTGTCTGACACCGGACTTCACAGTGGCACTGCTAATATTCCTCTTGGATACTGGGTGCAGCCTCAAGATAAACCTGAGACAGCCCACAGTTAGATTTCGGATTCTCTAGGAAGACCATAGAGCACCAAAATTTATTGAATGGAGAACTTACTCTATGTCTGCTCACTCAATTTACAGTCCCCGAATGATCTGCAAGAGGTGTGAGGAAGCCCGGCTTCCACCCGAAATTCTGAATAGGCTTTGGAAAGGGAAAGGCAGCAGATCCAAAGGTCTCCTCTGGATACAAGGAGTTCTGTCCACACCTGAGCGTCTACAATGTTGCTAAAGTGGAAAACCACCTCCTAAGCCAGATGCAGAGGATTTGAGCAACAGTCATGGCAAAATCCCACGTCACCATTGCTCCATAGGAGCCGGGAGAGGCCAGGACGTGCTTTCCATTCCTTCCAGGTGAGGTGCCAGTGCTGGTCAGAGGTATCAATGCTATAAACACTACTGGGAAGTTTACAGCGTTCCAGCTGCAAAGTGCTACATCAGCGCCACACGTCATTGCCCAGAGCTCCCAGAAATGAAACCAAGGCCGTCTGGACCCTTTGGAAAAGGCCTGGAACGACTTCAGTTTTGTCGCTTTCACACAGACACATATCGGGGGGGTGCGGGGCCAAGGGCCACCCCCCACCCCCGGCCCTGCGGAGGGACTGACCTTCCTCAATGACACACATTCATAGGGTTTATACCTCAGCAAAAGCAGCCACTCCGTGTATTTCACCGGCATTTAACAACCACAACATTACACTTCCTAACCCCTCCTTTCCTGCCTGACACCAGGCCCAGACGCCGCGGTGAGGGGCGGGTTTCGCGCAGGCCGCCGCAGGCCGGGAATCCCTGACCCAGCCCGGTAGCGCCGG